>CM053586.1:47176196-47188696 GCA_028646515.1 Pseudochirops corinnae | reverse complement strand
CTCTATTCTTTTCTAGTTCATAAGTCCCTTTTTGAGGTCTCAACTGCATGAATTATTGACTTTTCCATCTTATTTTCACCCTCCAGTTCAAGACCAAGACATTCCCTTTAGCTTCCTCTGGTTTTTAAAGGAGTAAAATCTCTTCCTACTTGGTTCTTGGTTCATTGCTTTTTGCTTCTGATCAAAATTTCTGTTGAAAGAGTCATGTCCCTCACCCATATCCTCCCTCTTATCACCAAATATTTAGGGATGGGGGAAATCTCAATGGACCTCGGCTCATAATACATAGGAAACTACTTACCATAAGGTGAATCCTGTGTATATGCCTTAGTTTGGTGGGCCGGGGAATGTCTAGCAAACAGTAGAGAGGTGAATTGAAGTTTGAGATTTGAACAAGAGGGATTAGACCTGGGATACTGGTGTTATTAAGTGGGGCTAGAAACCCTTGTTCATAGAATCATAAACTTAACTTTAGAAGAAAGTTCAGATCATCCAGCCTAAAACTCACCCAGATCACAAGCCTTGCCTACACCATCCCCAACAAGTGGTCATTTAGTCCCTGCTTCAAGATTTCCAATAACAGAGAATTCCCTACCTCACGAGGTGGCCCTTTCCACTTTTGGGAAGTTCCTTTGGTGAGCAAGAGCCTTCCTGCTAATTTCACACAAGAAAGAAGGACCATATGCCCAATAACATGTAGCACACTTCTAGCGTCTGAGTTCAAATTAGAACCCAAATAAAGGCAGGTAGGTGGTACAGTGCATGGTATTGCACTTGGAATGATGATGTTGTTGCTGTTCAGTGTGTCTGACTCTTCATGACCTCATGGACCCATACTGTCCATGGAGGTTTTTCTGCAAATGTACTGAAGTGGTTTGCCATTTTGTTCTCCAGTGGGTTAAGGCAAACAGAGGTTAAGTGACTTGCCCAGGGTCATATAGGTAGTAGGTGTCTGAGGACAGATTTAAACTCAGGTCTTCCTGACTCTAGGCCCAGAGCACTATCCACTGAGCCACCTAGCTACCTCCTAAAATGAGGACGACCCGAGTTCAAATCCAGATTCAGATGCAAATTAGCTGCATGATCTTGGACAAGTTCTCTCAGCCTCAGTTTCCTCATTCGTACAGTGGGGATAATAACAATACCTACATCACAGGATTGTTGTAAGGCTCAAATGAGATAATATGTGTAAAAGGTTTTTAAATATTCTTTAAAGTGCTAAATAAGGACTAGTTATTATTAATATTAACATGGAATTTGCCAATATTTAACTAAAAATGGCACATATGCGGAGGACCTGCCGGGGGAAGAAGGGAGTAGAGGTGAGGAAGGGAAGGTAAACCTTCCACTATGATATGTTATGCATCCTGGGGTTCCACCATCACGCCTTTCTCCCTTGCTTACCACCTTCCATAGCACAGCCAAGGAACTGCAAAGGGATTAAAATGGCACCATTTCTCTCATGTGTTCAGATTGATGACTCTGTGTTATTTCTCATGTTATCCCACTATTTTTCTGATTTGAACAGATGGTTTGTCCAAAAAGAAAACATATTTCACCAACATCAAATAAAACTTGCCAACCATACCAAAAGGGGCGAGCAGCATGTTTCAGCCATTTCATTCTGATTGACAGGCTGCTGAATATAACTTTCTGCTGTGGACTGATTCTCCTCTCGGTGCTTAACTGGCATGCCACTGAGCTTTCACGGTATAAAGAGACAGGGTGGTAGAGTGGGTTGGATGCTAGAGTTGGAGTCAGAAGACAGAGATTTGAGTCTTGGCTCTGCTACTGACTAGCTGTGTACTAAGCAAATCACTCTAAGCTTAAATTTTCTCATCTGTAATAAAACCAACAAATATTTCATGAGCACCTACTATGTGCCAGGCATTATGCTAAGCCCTGGGTAGATGAAGGGGAGGGAACAAGCATTTATTAAGCACCTACTTTCTAAGTACTTTACAAATAGTATCTCTTTTGATATAATATATTCATATTTCATTTGAAGTCCAGTTTGATTGGACTATAGAGCATGGGGAAGGGAGTAATGAATAATAAGGTTGGAGAGGGAGGTTGGGACCAGGACTACAGACGTCAAAAAGAGATATCTAAATTGGATCCTAGAGGCAATGGGGAGACTCTGGAGTTTAGTGAATAGGAAAGCAATATCCTAAGATTTGCACTTAAGGAAAATGAGGGGTAGATTGGAGTGGGGAGGGACCCAGGGTAAGGAGTACCTACCTCACAAGGTTTCTATCAAGATCAAATGAGGTAAAATAGTTAAAGTGTTTTTGCAGACTTTGAACATCAACTAATGCTATTATTATTTTTAATTACTTGTGTGACTTAATAACTTTACCTCTCTCGGCCTCAGTTTACTCATTTATAAAATAAGGAGGTTGGGCTAGATAGTCTCTTAGGTGCCGTCCACCTCTAAAATCCTTTGATCTTCAGTTACACAGGAGTCAGGAAGTTTCCTCAGAGGAACCAGACAGTGCTCAAAGAGCCCCTATTGCCATCAATGCACTCTGCCCTTGTGCTCTCTGATATGGCTTTTGGCTCTCGCTATTTTTCAAAAGCTTGTTTTTCAAACATGTATCTGCTGATTAATTAATTGAGAAAAGCTACCCAAGCTCAATGACTAGCACTGTGTGTTAGTCATTCCTGGATGGGCCAAAAGAAATCATGTTAATGTCGGCAAGTTCTTTTCTGGAGGAGTCTCCTGAGCCCATTGCTGTGGCCCACGAAGCATGAGCTCATGGTTTAATTGGGTTAGAAATTAAATGAATGGCTTTTTTTCTTCTAAAGAAAAGCCACCCTGTACTAAGACTAGCAATTAAAACTGAAAGGAGATACTTGGCAGGGTAGTGGAAACAAGACATAGGCTAAGTGCAGAAGTTAGGGGAACAAAAGCTTTTACCTGCAAGAAGAGCAAAAAAAGTTTGGGAAAGGCGCTGGACAAATCTGATCACTGCATTACAGCTGGCGGAAATTGAATTGACCACAATCAAGGGAGATGCTGGGCAGTCAGAAAAGTGAACACCTCACGTGGGAACTCTTAAAAGATGGAATTATGCTAAGATGTTGTTTATGCTTTTATAGAATGATGATGTGGTGGAAATAATGGACAGTATGACGTCAGAGGCAGAGGCTGGGTGTAGAACCAGCAGAAAAATTTTCTACTTCTGTCTCTGACCCTCAATACTGATAGTCATGACCTTGGACAAGTCCCTTCCTTTCCATGGGCCTTCGTTTCCTCATCTATAAAATTGAGGAGCTAGACCAAATAGACTCTGGGCTCCTTCCTAGTTCCAGCCCAATGATATATTGATGAACCTCAGTTTCTTAATTTGTGAAATGAGGGAGCTGGAAGATCTCTAAGGCCTCTTCCATCTTTAAATCCTATGAACACCTCTCTCCAAGAAAAATTCTAGTATCATGTCTCATTTTGGCACGGAGGTAATTATCAAAACACTGGCAGATTCTACCATGATGGAAAAGATTTGGGTGCAGTTCCAGTGACACTATGACTTCTTTCCAAGTACCAGGCTAAGTATAGAGGAGCTCATTACCAGTTGGCTAGCTGTTAGGTGATGCATTCTTTGGTTCGCTAACCTATGCATACTGCAGTGATGGAAAAGTCATACATTCTCAAATACACAAATATACTAAACCCACACTTCAACTTTTGCTTTGTTGTCAATCTAATAAAATCCTCCAAGCATTTATTATGCACCTACAGTGTTTAAGGTACTATGCCCATCACTGGGCACACAAACCTGGAAGAATTTGGGGGAATGAGTTTAATGATGAAAGCAGAGGTATATATTTTATACATTTCCATATGCTACAAGCAGAAAATATTTCATTAATTCATTTATTCAATGTTAATTCAACTAGCATTTACATTAAGCATCTACTTTGTCCTGGGCTCGGGGGAAAATGTAAACATGTCTTCAAGATTGCACAGTGGATGAGAAGCTATGTGAGTGCAATGGGAAGAACTAAAAAAACCTACCCAGGGATTGCCCTTTCTTCTTTTCTTTAGCCTTTGAGAGAGACCTTCTATCTCCCACATGAGGTTCAACAAGAAGATAAAGACTTTCGGATTGGAAAGTAGTTAGGTGCTTCATAATCCCCTTTCTGCTGTGACTAGGACCAGAGGACTGTGGAGGACTGTGACCGTTATTTCAGTAGTGATTCAAATCCAAGATAAGAAGTGAGAAGCAGAGCAAGGTGGGAGGTACTAAATGCTGGAGACTGTCAGCAACATATCAGGAAGGTTGGTGGTTTGAGACAAATTCTTCTCTTCCTGTTTCCCCTGCCTTGGTGGCGTAGCATAGAGGCTATACCTGAGACCCACAGGACCCCACCCTTTCCCTTCTCTGTACATAGTCATGAAGTTGTATACTGGATCCATTGCTGGGAAAACCTGATTGCTCAATAAAGGAAATAAGTTCCCCAATAGTCACATTGATTGGCTCATCACCTTCACCCTAGCTGCTCAAGTGTCTTCCCTCAAAAGGAAGAGAGTAAAATAAATGGATACAATGTACAAACACAAATTTGGAATGGAATAGGTACTTGATTCCCATACAGAAAAGGAAATGTTAAGCACAAGAGAATGACAGTGTTACAGAATGATTAAAACAGAATTTGGTAATATGAGCTACTAGTATAATCAGTTGGGAGGTCTCATTGGGACATGAAAAGGTTTTGGCAAGGTTGATAATTAACCATGTCACATTTTATTTTATTGGAAATAATCTGATCCATCTCCATCCTCGATCTTTCATAGGGTCTCTTTTGTTTTGACTCTGACTCTTCCTTTGGCACCAGCTCACTCCTACTGCTCCTTAGACATATTTCGGGTGGTAGAACCTTGGTAATTCTTTCTCTTTGTTATCAGCCACTGCTGTGCTAGGGGATACCTTTGCCACTGCTTTGCTGGTCAGAGATGCTGCTACCACTGCTACCATAAGGCTCCAGGACTTTTGAGTTCTCACAAGGCCCTGTATCAAAGGCAGCCTGTGACAGGATCAATAGCAATGTCATTGCATCACCTTCTTATTGTCATGGTCCTCTCTGAGAATGTAGGACAAACAACAACAATAACCAGATTTTTCTCCTTAACCAATATAGATTGGGCTAATTTATTTCCTAAAGGGCAAGGAAGGAAGAAACACAAGTTATTAAAAATCAAGTGAAAAAATTCTCCAAATGACTAATAGACAAATTCAAACTAAAACAGCTCTGATGCTTCGTGTCACACCTTATTATTATCAAAAATGGCAAAAAGAGGAAATGGCAGTTGTTGGAAGGTATATGGATAAACAGGCACATGGATATACACTTGATGGAGCCAAAACTAAGTATAGCCATTCTGGAAAGCAATTTAGAAATGACCAGAGAAGTCAGTTATGTCTAATTATGACTTTAGACCCAGACGTATCACTTCCATGCTTATTCTGCCAATTAGATTAAAGAAAGAGGAAAATGATACACACACACACACACACACACAATATTTACAGAAGCCTTTTTTTTATAGTGGCAAAGAACTGGAAACTAAAGAGAAATGGAAACTCTTATCAAGTGGTAGATGGCCAAACAAATATTGTTTTTGGCAGCTGAGTGGTACTAGATAGAGCACTAGGTCTAGAAGATCTGAATTCAAATTTGATCTCAGACACTTACTAGCTTTGACCCTGGGCAAGTCACTTTATCTCTGCCTCAGTTTCCTCCACTGTAAAATAGAGATAATAATAGCATGTACCTTACGGGGTTGGTGTGAAGATGAAATGAGATATCTATAAAGTGCCTAGCACAATGCTGATACATATTAAGTACTTTATAAATGTTTATTCCCTTTCCCTTCCCTTTCACCAATAGAACGTAAGTTCATCGAAGGCAAGGACTATTTGATTTTTTATTTTTGTACCCAATATCTGCCACTTAGTAAACATTTGTGTGAATGACCTTCCCAATCATGATGCCTGCTAATCACTTATGCCAGCTCTCCATTTTTGACAAACCGACCTTATTCACCATTCCCTGAAGATGCTTCATGCTTTCTGCCTCTATATTTTTTCCTCATTTCATTTCTTCCCCTATCTCTTCCTGCTAGAATCCTATATGCTCTTCTTATTACAACTGATATCCTCCTTAATGTGCTGTAAACTCCATGAGGTAATGGTAATGGAATTTGGAGATGCCCCCGTATTGGCTTGGTTTTGGGGTTGAGTGTTAAAACCCAGAGCTTGTGAATCCCACTTGTGGGATGAACTTGTTGATGTGAAGAGAGAGGGCTGAACTGGGAGGAGCAGTGAATTGGGAGAGAGGCTCAAGCTGAGAGAAGGCCAGAAGGACTTTTGGAGAGCAGCATCCAGCATTGTGGAGCCTAAGTTGCTGAGAGAAAGACTGCTGAGAGCCCACTGGAGCTGCCCAGGACCTTTGAGAACTGCCAAGGACTGAGGAGGCATGGCTGTGATGCCGGTATTTTGTCTGTCTGTTTTGATATTGTTTTGCCAGATTCACCTGCTGGTGAAGGACAGTGCTGCTGTTGTAGAGGTCCTGGAACCTGGCTGTTGGTTCAGAAGCCGTGAAGGAGGATTTTCTTGTGGTACCCGCACAGAAATCCTGGAAGAGGGCCTTTCAGGGGTTCTGGGACTGTTCTACAGGCAGAGAGTGACCTGATCAGGACGCTGGCTATGGCTTTGTTGAGCCTTGTCTCCCCAGGAACTGTGATTGCTGAGGGCTTTCCTCGGGTCAAGATGAAAGAAGGGCTTTTCCTTGGGTTTTCAGTGCTGAGATGACATCTTAACCTTGTTATAGCTTACCGGTGGATGGCCTTTTGTGCTCTCCTACTGCCTTTTGGAAAGTGCTCGGTGTTAATGGATCGTATTGTAATTACTTTGTGTCCCCGGGTGGGAAACCTTTGGCCTTTTTGTGCTCTGTGATTGACCAAATAAATGTACTTTGTTTATGATTGGAAACTGATCTCCATTTGAGAAGAGACTTTGACTGACTAAATGAATGTACTGTCTAGGGGTGGAGTAGTACCTGGATTGAATTGAGAATTTACTTGTTAAATGAATGAGTTATACTGTATTTTGACTTTCTCTGTTCTGTGAATGTTTGCTGAATAAATGTGGTTTGCTGTGCTGGTAATCTGAACCTTGGAAGTTGCCTTTGCTTGGCGTTACAGTGCCTAGCATTGCACTATTCATAAGGCTTTTAACAAACTTTCATTGAATGAATGAAGGAATGGGTGATTACCAAGAGAATTTTATTAGTATGAAGGTAACTGCAACTAAGTATAGGCATTTCAATTCATGACTGAGTTTCTTTTATCTAACATCCACCCAGAAAACAGGCTTTAGTATCAATGGAAGGCTAGTATACCGAGTTTAAAAACTTGTCCCCTAATGAAGTAATGTTTTACCTAAAAGTGATTTATGTGCTTGTTTTCTGTGTCTCTAATAAATATCAGATTAATTACTTTTGCAGATTTTTTCTCCATTAAATTAACTTGCAATTTGAGTAGCATAGTCATTTTATTCAACTGCTGCCTGGAGCCTTGATACCTAGTTAGTGAACAATACTTCTAAAGGCAGGATTTCTAACTGATGGACAGAATTATCAATTTCCAGAGTTGTGGAAGATATCAGATGCTATCTTGTCTAACCTTAACTCAGCAGGAATCCCTTCTACAACTTATCTTACATGGTCTCTAGTTTTTGTTTGAACATCTCCAATGAAGAGGAATTTACTATCTCCTGATGCAGCCCAGTCCAATTTAGACAACCGCCAATTAATTCTAAAAATTTTTTTTCTTATATTGAACTTAAATCTGCCTCTCTGTTACTTTCACACATTATTCCTAGTAGATTTCCCTGGGACCAAGAAGAGCAAATCTAGTTCTTCTTCCATAAGGAATCTTTTAAGTGATTCAATGCAGCTGTCTTAACCCATCCCCAAAGTCTTCTCCAAGTTAAATGTCCCCAGTTCCTTCAACTACTCCCTATAACATCATTGGCCCACTTTTTAAAAAGAGTATGCACAACAACAACAACGTAGCATAATAATGGTCCCTTCCATCCCATTCACTGCCTTCTTGATGAGCTCTAGCTTGCCTATGTCCTCTTTGGCATATGGCTTCCAGAACTGAGCACAATACTCTAGATGTGCTCTGAATAGAGGGAAACTATCACCTTCACCTTCTTTTACTCCGAGTCTCCATACAGCCTAGAATAAAATTTACCTTTTTTTTTTTTAAAAAAAACTATGTCACAACACTTAGTGACATGTTTGAATGTATAAGGTTGGAGTTATCTCAATTATATACCATATCTTCTCATTTTCCTCCTTCTAGGTTTTTTCTCTTTGTTCTGGAAAGCTGGTGATCTGACTGTACAGAGACAACTGATTAAGAAATGACTCCCACATCGTAACCAGTTATTTCCTGTTAAACTATAACCAAATGTGTGTGCATGTATATGTATGTGTGATGTTTATTTAGTGCTTGCCATGCAGGTAGGTGGTTTAAGGGACAGAGTGCTCTACTTGGAGTCAAGATCTGAATTCAAATCCTCTCTCAATTATTTCTGTTTGATGTAAAGATTTAGTCTTTTTCAGTCACATTAGTTTTTGATGGGAAGGGCTGGGAAGACAGAAAACTAATAATGTGGGGAGGGGATCTTGTGTAGGAGGTGAGGTGGTTCTTGAAATGAACAATAAACTGGAGGTATGCATGTTTTGTATGGGGAACTGAAAATAGGTTTGACTGAAACAGAGAATGCATGAAATAGAATCTAATGAAACCAGTCTAGAAAGATAGGTTGGATCCAAAGAGTTTTAAGTGCATTTGTATTTTATCATAGAGGAAGTTAGGGAGGCAATGAAACTTCTTGAAATGGTGTTTTAGGGATATAAATTTAGGGGCAGCTAGGTGGTGCAGTGACTCCAATCGGCCCTGGAGTCAGGAGGACCTGAGTTCAAATCCAGCCTCAGACACTTGATACTTACTAGCTGTGTGACCTTGGGAAAGTCACTTAATCCCAATTGCCTTGCCTTTCCCCCTCCAAAAAAATTTTTTTTTAAGGAATATAAATTTGTCAGTTGTATGGAGATGGATCAGAGAGTGGAGAAACCTGGCAACTTATTAGATATAAGAAGTAAGGAAGAGGGAAGAGACCAGGAAAACACCAAGATTGTGATCCTGGATGAATGATGCTGAATGAAGGATGATTGTGCTTTCAACAGAAATAGGGAAGTAAGAAAAATGTGAAGATTTGGAGGCGGGGGTGTCACACAATGAATTCCATTTTAGACCTCTTCTGTGCGAGGGGCCTATAGTATGAATGTATAGTTGATGGTACCAGAGCTCTGGAGAATGATGAGTGCTATATCAATTTGGTAGTTATCTGCACAGATATGACAACTGAATGAGACCAGTAAGAGATTGCATAGAAAAAAACTAAAGGAGGGTCCACCAGGATAGGGCCCTGGTCTACAGCCATGCATAAGAGGCAGGAAACAGGTTTTCTTGCTCATGAAGGAGAGGAAGGTTAGGAAAGTCCAAGAAAGATAGAAGATCCAGAAGGAGAGGGGAGATGGCCAACAATATTGAATGCTGCAGAGAGGTCAAGAAGGAGGAAGTCTAAAAAAAAAAAGCTTACTGATTTTTTAATTTAAATTTGCATTTATCTCTATTTGGTTTCAACTTCATAGATTTAGCCCTTTTTTTTTCTAACCTGCTAAAATGTTTTATTGGCTCCAGACTCTGAAATACAATATGTTAACCATTCCCCCCAGTTTTGTGTCACGGGCCAATGTGATAAGCATATCTTCTCTATGACTTCATCCAAGTCATGGATAAAAATATTAAATAGCACATGACCAAGGACAGATCTCTCGAGTTCTCCATTAGAGACCTCTTTGCAAGTTGACATAAAACCATTAACGATCCTTTTTGGTATTCTTCCAGTCAAACTAGTTTCAAAACCATTCATTGTTACTCTATGGGTCTGTCCATTCATTTACCTACACATATTATTATCTGGTCTATGTATTTCCAACTCGTCCACAAGAACAGCATGAGAAACTGCCCAAAGCTTGGTAGAATTCCGCATAATGATGATAATGACTGACATTTATAGAGCTTTAAGGTTTGCTTTCCATATATTATCTCATTTGATCCTTATGATAACCCTATGTGGTAAGGGCTATAGAAATTATTATTATCTCCACTTTATAGAAGAAACAGACTCAAAGAGTTTAGTAACTTGGGTTCTGGAATTCAAAATACAGTATTCTTTCTATGATACCATGCTGCAGGTTATTCAGCCACTAAATTTCAGGGCCATAATTCAACCTGAGGCCTTCTGATTCCAATTTCATTCCACTCTTCACTAATATAGTTAGGTGGCATTGTATTTCTCTGTATTATTTTCTTGTAGGTCTCTAGAATCAAAACCAATGGGAATGGCTATAGTAGCTTAGGGCTTCCCTCACACTCCACCTCCTTTTCTTCAGAACTATTCCTTAATCTCTCTGATAAGCATTCTAACACAGTCTAGCTACTGTATTATGCAGCAGGTTAGATCAATGAAAAAACCCTTTGTTGTCAGGTTGTGATCAGCAGCTGAAAAGAAGGATGAAAGAGTCACAGGTTGAAAGGGCCCTTAAGTGGGCAAAGTCTTTACTCACACTCTCTTTCCAAGTGAATGAAGAAGCCTTCTAACGCTACCTTCCTAAGGCTCTTAACTTGCCTCCTTGCTACTCCCAACCCTTGCTGCTCATTTCTGACCTCGGGTGTCAATCAGAACATTTCACATTTATGGTGAATCATTCAAATATGGCCACCTTGCTCCTGCTAAGTTATCTCCCTTTGGATGACTGAACATCCCTATTTTCTTCAGTTACTTCTCCTTTTCTAGTCCCTTTAGCATCCTGATTATGCCCCAACTTGATAGTATGCTTCCTAACATATGGTGCTCAGACCTCAATGCAAACTGATTAATCAACAAGCATTTATTAAGTGCCTACTGTGTGCCAGGAACTGTTCTGAATGCCAGGGATACCAAAAAAAGAGGCAAAAGACAGTCCTTCTTCTCAATGAGCTTACAATCTGAGTCTCACAATCTAACATAAGACTCCCTATGTGACATTTTATCACTTCCTTATTGCTGGGAGTTGTCACCCAAGATCATATTAACTTTCTTCATTGTCCTCACCCTGTTTACTCATACTGAATTTTTTCCTGGATAAATGTCTAGCTGTCCCTCCTCTATCTTATCTTTCTGAAGTTGATTTTTCAATGTAAGTGTAAAAGTATGCATTTGTCTATTATATTTCAACATCCCATCCAATGATCTACCCTCCTCTTTCTCACAGTGTGGTTTAGGGACCCCCTGGGGGTTTCTGAGAACCTTTCAGGGGTCCAAAAACTCAAAACTATTTTCATAATAATACTAAGACATTTAAATTTTTAATATTGCAAATATTGCTAGATATAACCCAAATAAACAGAAGATTTCTGTGGAAGCGTCCTCAATACATTTTAAGATTGTAAATGAGTCCTGAGATCAAAACATTTGAGAATGAATGATCTAACCTGTCAAGATTTCTCTATTTTTTTTTCCAATTACACTACAACTCCTTGTGATTTCAGAAAGACATTTAATAATATCTCTCATGATATTCATGTCAAAACAGAGAATTATGAACTGGATGATAGTATATTTTGATAGACTAGGACTAGGTAACTGATCAGACTTGAAGATCATTGATCAGTGAATTGATATCAAATTGGAAGCAGGACTCTAGTGCAGGGCTGGGAGGTTTTGTCCTAGACTTGGGTTCTATTCAATGTTTTAATGAATGACTCAGACAAAATTCAGAACTTGAATTCAGATCTTCTGACTGCTGTTCAATGCTCAATTCACTACACCACATACAGTTGGGCTCTGAAAGTCCATGCCTCATAACCCTCAAGTGGATTCCAGAGTTGGACACTATCATTCCCAAAACTATATTTCCCCAGTCCTATTTGCAACTGAGAGGCCATTCCTTTCTTTCGTATTAGGAGTGGAAAAACAAAAACATGGGAAGGAACTCTGGCTTGTGGCAGGTGGGTTTTCTGGTTTTGAATAGCTCAGTCTCACCCTCTGCCACAAAGAATGAGTGCTCATTCTGGATCATTTGAAGCTGGAAACTGCTTGGTATGCAGTCCATGCCTGCAAGGCTGGGAGACTATTAACATGGCAAATTCCATTGTTTATTTCTCCCAAATCATTCTCAGTGAACAGGAAAGAGATTGTGCCCAGCTGCTGGAATCAAATCAGGAGTAGATCTGCACAGCCCCAGAAGACGGGACTGATAAAAAGCTACAATTCCTTAGCTAGTGAATTTCCAGAGAAAGGCAAAATGCTTGCTTGTTACAGTCAAACATAGTAGATGGATCAAATGCTTATTCATCTTGGTTTTGGAGGAAGGGA
>CM053586.1:47098696-47173696 GCA_028646515.1 Pseudochirops corinnae | reverse complement strand
CACAACCTCCCCCAGGGGTCCTCCAACCCCCACTTCCTTCAACCTTATCTAAAATAGAAATATATTCTTGTTATCCTGGAAGGAAGAGGATGAAAAATAACCCAGTCATTGTTGCTTGAATACAAATTACATGCTGACGGCACTTCTGTGGTTCAGGGATCCTTTCCCATCCATCCCCTCTTAGGACAAAGATAGATGAGCCAATTTGGCTTTCCAGGGTCCTTTTTCAAATGTCTGACCAAATTGCAGTGGAAAAGCTGAATGATTGTTTGTTTGTATAATCATTAATTTGGCTAATTGAAAATTCCTCACCAGCTGTGGGGTTGGGGGGGCATTGTTACCCACTCCATTGTGTTATAACAGATTGCTCCTTTAAAAAAAAGAAGTTAATTTGAAAATGCCTCTGAAAATTTCTGATAGAAAATTAATTGATCTGGAATGGATAATTTTCTCCTCCTTTCATGTAAGCCCTTACCGCATGCCCAAATCCAGGAGCACAGGAACTGAGGTCAGGTTCTAGAGGACATTTCATCTTCTACTCCTTGGCCTACAAGGAGGCAAACATAAAAGGGAGAGAAAGTGTGGGACAGAAGACAGAGTAAGGGATTTGGAGCCAGTAGATCTGTGATCAAATACAATTCCTAACTATATTACCTTAGGCAAATCACATCACCTCCATGGGCCTCAGTTTCCTCATCCAGGAGAAAAAGTCTGGACTCTCCTTCTACCTTTTAAGGTGCTCAGCCCCACACCCTCCCAGCAGAGATTGTTTCATTTCATGAAATTATCAGATTATCAAAGGTTGTGTGAAAATTACACAGTAGATGCTCCTAACGATCACTTTCTTAATCCAGAGAATAGTCTGAGGGCCACTAGTATCCCAGCCACACAGACCTCCTTATTCCTTCTGGAAACCACTCGCTACTAACTACCCTTCTATCTTCCTCTGAGGGCTGGTCTTGCTATGGTACTAGAGTTTGAAAGATTGTCTTAACCTATCTGTTGTCTGAGGAACTGGGCCCACCCGGCCTTATTTAGTCAACAAAGATGAAGGTATAGTCCCTACTATAAGGAATTTACAACCAGGGCTGGGACTAGGAACAAAATTATGAATTAAGGGAATTGTGTCTCTGCTCTTCTCAGTGCACCTCTTTCTCCTCATTCCTTCCCCTCCCTAAAGAGCCCTTATGTTCACCCATTTCCTCTCCTCCCACAGAGTCCTAACTCAGCTTTCCCAATTCTCAGTACTCCTAAATCCACAGTAAGCCACTCACTGTAGAGGAAAAGGCCATCCTGAGAGGTAAGATCAAACAAAGCCTTTTCAAGAGGGTCCTTTCCCCTACCTGAAACCAGCAGCCACAGAGTACTGCCTGATGCCTTTAGCACTATGATTTCCTCAAGAGGGATTTAGGTTTTAATCTGTTTGGTTTCCTCCTTTCCCCTTCAGATTAAAATCCTTTCTCAAAAGCTCTGATTACTCAGAGATTTGATCAGCTACTCCTGGTATTTCAGTCAGAGAGGAGGAAGACATTTCTCTCCCTTTTTTAGGAATACAGCCCTCATTCCAAATCTAGCCTTCCTCTCAGAGACCATTTAATCAATACTCCTGCCTCTGGATAGACCACCCCTCAAAACATATCAGACAGATGAATGTCAACCCTCTTTTTAGTCCTCTAGGAAAGGCAGCTCCTTAATTTATTCAAGTCACCCAGTCTGGTAGATATCCCCATCTTTCTAAGAAGATTCTGTCCTAAGAATCGGAGAGCAGAATGAAAAAAAGGTCTAGCTCTGTGCTTCAGCCTCTGTACTGGCACTAGTTAGGTATGTGACCTAGAGCAAGGTCATCATACAGCTAGTAAGTGCCTGACTCTCCTCTTCCTCATCCAAGCAATGAGAAAATTGAGCCAGTTGATATTTGATTGTATAAGTAGTCTAAAAAAAAAGGGTGTCTATAGAAAAGGAGTCCTGTTTATGAAGGAAATAAGGGTTTTATTTCTCTCTTCTTTCAGGGTCACTTCTTTAATTTACCCACTAACAGGAGTCCCACTGCATTAACTTTTGGGACTTCCATATCACACCATTGACTCATACTGAATTTTCAGTCCACTAAAACACTCGGATCCTTTTAAGATGAATTGTCTTTTGACACCTCCTCCTCCATTTGTACTTGTAAAATTGGTTTTTGAACCCTATTAAATTTCATCTTAGATTTAGCCCAATATTCTAGCTTGTCAAGATCTTTTTTTAATACTAACGTTATCATCCAGCATATTTCTCCAAGTTTTGTGTCATCTGCCAAAATAAAAGGTGTGCCACTTTTGCCTTCACACAAGTCACTGGTAAAAATGTTCTATAGTATATGTCCACTAGAGCATCAATGGATTTAGAACTGTACCTTTGAGGTCATCTAGACCAGTGTCCTGGTTTTATTTTGTTTTGTTTTATGTTGTACATTTTACTTAGAACTTAACAAGCACCAAATAAAATGGGTATTTTGACACGTATAGTAGAACAGAACAAGAGGATTGTACGTGAAACTGCATGTCCCTGGAATGTACAACTTGCTTTTCTTTTAAAGTATATAAGTTCAAGCAGTACCTTTCAAAGCTATCCTATTTGTCAGTGCTTCTTTCTGGCCTTCCTTCTGTTCTCTTCTCAGCTCCCTTATTTTATAGCTAAGGTCCAAAGGAGGGAAGTGACTTGCCTTGAAGCTCCATATACATGAGAGTGAATTTTGTCCAGTCCTCATCCCCTGCCCCTACAGTTGTCTGGTACAGACCCTTATAGAGTGGATCCATTTTTTGATATTTGTTGCAGATTGGAACAAACTATGCTATTGTGTAAACAATACTCTCCCTTAGTCACATGGCCTTAGTAGAGAGGAACTTCTGTTAGAGGAAGGAAAATTGGACCATGAAGTGCTCTTGCTTGAGGTGGCTGCTCCTAAATACTAGACTGAGATGCTGTGACCAAGAGTATAATGGCACTTCCTTACATTTATCCCAGCAAGTCATTAGCAGAGCCCAAAGAAGAGCCCAGGTCTTCTGATGCTGGATTTAATGTTTTGATGGCATGGTTAAAGATGTAAGAGCTACCCAGAAAGGAAAAACTCACCAAGTGGCTTTCTTCTTTGGCTTCTTCTCCATCAGGAATGAACAGGGCTGAGTACTTTGAGGAAATAAGTAGAAGGGAAGGCAAGCCGTCCTGAGAAGATTCCAAAAGATGCTGGCCTCCCCTGGGGGTCCCCTCTGTCTCTTCTTATCTCTCCTGTATAGATGAGTATCTAGCAGCCTGCTTGAAATGGAACCTCAGCTCTGCTGTGTTTATCCGGCTCCATATTAGCAGAATGTTCCATGAGTTCTTTATCAGGAGCTGACAGGTGGGGGCTAGGCAGAGAGAGAGAGAGGCTGGGCACATTCATCACTACACCTAGGGAGCTGTCTCAGCTGGGAAATAATACTTGTCAGTGCCTAGCAGATACAGCCCATCCTCACACCCAGTGTGAACATAATTGAAAACCTTAAACCTTCATGACCTTCAAGAGGCAGCACAGAAAAACTATTGACGACCAGAACCCAGCTCAACGTGGCAATTTAGTTTCAAGGGCCTTGTGGGAGCCAAGCCGAGAATGTAGTGCCAGGCAAGAAGAATCCCTGGGATAATGAAGAATCACAGAATCCTAGCCTGCCAGAGCCTGATAGGACCTTGGGAATCACCTGGTACAGTCTCTCCCCTCATCTTACAGCTGAGGAAACTGAGGCCCAGAGAAGGAAACATGTCCAAGATCAGTAGAACACCTAGGACCAGTACCCAGAAATCCTGATTCCCAGTCATTGTGCTTTTTACTCCATCTCACTACCTTCTTAAGAAACACGCATAGTTACTGCCAGTAACTGGTAGCTACTATTATTAGAGTGATAATGCTAATTATGCTATGAATAATCATGAGCAGGGCTTGGGAGACAGCTCTAAGTCCCAAGTGTTATAATAATAATATCATATATTTACAAAGCACTTTACAAATTGGAAAACACTTCCTTACAATAACCATGTAAGGTAAGTAATGCAAGCATTGTTACCCATTTTTCAAAACGAGAAATTGAGATCCAGAAAAGGAAAGTGATTTCTCCACTTTTTACACAAGGTAATCAATGTGGGACAAGACTCCAACTCCAGTTCATAGGATCATAGTCCAGAACCTGAAAGAGGCCTTCACAATCATCTAATCTGACTCCCTCCAGTTACAGATAGGACAAGTTAGAAAACTTGCCCAAGGTCTCTCAGATAGCGAGTAGCAAAGCTCAGATTCAGACTCCAGGTTCAGTGCTATTATCACCTTTATAGAATTATCTTCCCACAGTCATTAGTGCTGGTTCAGGATGCAGTTAACTGGAAGCAGAATCCTGATTTCAACATGACAGTGAGATTCAGATGAAGAAGGGAAAATAACCCTTTCTCTCTGGTGAGTAGTTCACTGGTAAACAGAGGAGAGAAGTCATACAATGAGAAAAAGGACATTGAGAATCAAACAAAATACATAAACCACCATAATAACGCTAGGCTGGCTTCTCCCACACTCGTAAGGTTCTGCCTCCCACTCTTAGTGGGTGCTCAGGGAATTAAAACTCATTTTAATACCAGCCTAAGCAAAACATAATCAGGATGGTAAATCTGTCATCACATTAAAAAAAAAAAAACCTCAACAGCCCCAAAATAAAAACACCACATTACCATATGATGCAATTGAAAACCCAATAGGAATGATTTCTTTTTTGGATTATCTACATATTTGGATTATCTATGATCCATCTGGTATCTTCAATTAAGTGACTGCCAAGGTCAGATGTAATTGTTAAAGTGACATTTCACATTCTAATGAAATTCAGAATGGATATTTGGGTGCTGTATCCAACAATGCCTACGCTATATATGTCTACACAGATGTGATCACTGAGATCTTTTCCAGCTCAAAATTCTTTAATCCTATGAGCCTATTTTAAATATTTTTTCAAAAAAATGCATAACTTTTTCTTAAATTCCACATGACAATTACATGACCTGCTCTTTGGGAGGATAAAGATTCTACTAGTAGTGTGCTATAGTGGAAAGAACACTGACTAGGAACCAAAAAACTGGGTTCTAGGTCCAGTTCTCCCACTAATTAGCAGCATGACCTTAGACAATTCTCTGAACATCTTTGGCTCTGGGTTTCCTCATTTATAAAATGAAGAGGGGTAGAAGTTAGAGGGTAGAGAGAGGCAGATCCTAACTCGAATAAAGATGAGCTCACTAACAATTCGAGTTATCATAGAAGATCTTGACAATGCTCGGTGAGGTAATAAGACTTTTGGGGTAAAAGCGCTGGTCTTTAAGTCAGTTATGTTGCAAAAAAGGACAAGAAAAATAAAGAAAGCTTAAAAAGTATGCTTCAATCTGCATTCAGAGGTCATCAGTTCTTTCTCTGGAGGCGGATAGCATTTTTCATAATGGGTCTTTTAGAATTGTCTTGGATCATTATATTGATAGAGTAACCAAGTCTTTTATAGTTGATCATCCTTATGATATAGCTTTGACTGTACAATCTTCTCCTGGTTCTTCTCACTTCACTGCATCATTTCATATATCTTTCCAAGGTTTTGTGAAAACATCCTGCTCATAATTTCTTAAAGCACAATAATATTCCATCACAATCACATACCACAACTTGTTTAGTCATTCCCCAACTGATGGACATCCCCTCAATTTCCAGTTCTTTGCCATCACAGAAAGAGCTGCTATAAATATTTTTGTATGTATAAGTTATTTTGCTTTTTCTTAGATCTCTTTGGGATACAGATCTAGTGGTGGCATTGTTGTGTCAAAGGGTATGCACAGTTTTATAGCCCTTTGAGCATAGTTTCAAAGTGTTCTCCAGAATAAATGGACCAGTTCACAACTTCACTCATAGTGCATTAGTGTCCCATTTTTTTCTATTCCCTCCCCACCCCCAGCATTTATCATTTTCCTTTACTGTCATGTTAGCCAATCTGATAGGTGTGAGGCTTATGGTGCCTCAGAGTTATTTTAATGTGCATTTTTCTAATCAATAGTGACTTCGAGCATTTTTTTATATAACTATAAATAGCTTTGATTTCTTCTTCTGAAAACTACCTTTAACCATTTATCAATTGGGGAGTGGTTCTCATTTTTTATAAAATTGACTAAGTTCTCTATATATATTTGAGAAAAGAGATCTTTATCAGAGAAACGGATATAAATTCCTCCACTCCACACTCTAGTTTCCTACTTTCCTTCTAATCTTGGCTGCATTGGTTGTGTTTGTGCAAAATCTTTTTAATTTAATGTAATCAAAATTACCCATTTTATTTCCTGTGATCCTCTCTATCACTTGTTTGATCATAAATTCTTCCCTTTCCATAGATCAGATAGGTAAATTTGATTATAATATTTCACTCCTTATGTTTATATCATGTACCCACTTTGACCTTATCTTGATATATGGTGTGAGGTATTAGTCTACACCTAGGTTCTGCCAAACCACCTTCTACTTTTCCCAGAAATTTTTGTCAAATAGTGAGTTCTTGCCCCTAAAGCTTACATCCTTGAGTTTATCAAACACTAGACTACAACGATCATGTCCTACTGTGTGTTATATAACTAATCTATTCCATTGCTCCATCACTCTATTTCTTAGCTAATACCAGATTGTTTTCATGATCACTGCTTTGTAATACAGTTTGAAATTTGATATTGCTAGGCCACATTCTTTGACATTTTGTTTTTCATTGATATTCTTTTATATTCTTGATCTTTTGTTCTTCCAGATGAGTTTTGTTATTATTTTTTTCTAGATCTATTAAAAAATTCTTTGGTAGTTTGATTGGTATGACACTTAATTTTCATTTTTATTTTTATTATATTGACTCAGCCTATCCACGAGCAATTAAGATTATTCCAGTTGTTTAGATCTGTTTTTATTTGTGAGAAATGTTTTGTAATTGTATTCATATAGTTCCTGAGTTTATCTTGGCAGGTAGACTCCCAAGTATTTTACTTTGTTTGCAGTTATTTTAAATGGATTTTCTCCTTCCATCTCTTCCTGCTGGACTTTGTCAGTAATATATAGAAATGCTGATGATTTATATGGGATTATTTTATATCTTGCAATTTTGCTAAAGTTTTTAATTGTTTCAACTACTTTTTTAGTTGATTCTCTGGGATTCTCTACGTATACCATCATATCATCTCTAAAAAGTAATTGTTTTGTTTCTTTATTAGAAGGAAATTATTATATCCTTATTTATTATTCCCTATTCTTATTCCTTCAATGTCTTTTTCTTGTCTCATTGCCATAGCTAGCATTTCTAGTACAATGCTGAATAATGGTGGTGCTAATTGACAACCTTGCTTCACACCTGGTCTTATTGGGAAGGCTTCTAGTTTTTCTCCATTACAGGTAATATTTGCTCTTGGTTTTAGATAGATACTATTTATCATTTTAAGGAAAGCTCTATTGATTCCTGTGTTTTGTACTGTTATTTTTTTTTTTTTAAAAAGGAATGGGTACTGTATTCTGTCAAAAGCTTTTTCTGCTCCTACTGAGATAATCATATGATTTTTGTTGCTTTGTTATTGATATGGTCAATTATGTTCTTAATATTGAACTAGCCCTGTATTACTGGTATAAATCTTTCTTGGTTATAGTGTATGATCTTTGTGATATATTGCCGTAATTTCCTTCCTAGTATTTTATTTAAAAATTTGTATCAATTTTCATTAGGGAAATTGGTCTATAGTTTTCTTCCTCTGTTTTTGTTTTTACTGGTTTAGATATCAAAGCCACATTTATGTCATAGGAGGAATTTGGTAGAATTCCTTCTCTGCCTATTTTCCCAAGCAGTTTATATAGTATTGGAATTAATTGTCCTTTAAATGTTTGGTAGAATTCACTTGTAAATTTATCTAGTCCTGTGGATTTTTTCTTAGGGAGCTCATTGGTGGCTTGTTCAAGTTCTTTGTAAGTTATATGATTTCAAGACAAAAGGTATTTGAGCCAAAATGAGCAGTAGACAAGAAGTACCATAGAAATTCAGGGTTTATCAGTGAAGCCTGGAGTGGTCAATGAAGGCTTCATAGAGGAAATTGGAGTTAATAGAATGGGGAGAGTTTGGAGAGGGATAAAGAAGTGGGAAAACATTTCTATGTAGGAAAAGCATCATAAGCAAAGGACTAGAGATAGAGGGAGCATGACATGCTCAGGGAGAAGGGAGGAGACCAGTGTGGTTTGAGTGTGGGGTTCATGTTGGGAAATATTCAAGGAAGGTGATAAATGGGCTAGATTGTAGATGGTCTTTGAATGCCAGGCCAAAGACTTGGGGCTTGATATGGCAGGCTACAGAGTCTATGAAGTTCCATAAAACAAGGCATAGTTTTAGGAAGAAGTATGCCCATATTATACAGATCAGATTAGATCGAGAAGACACTGCAGAAAGAGAGCCAGGCAGTGAAGTTGGTTCATTAGTCTAGGCATGAGACGGTGAGGGCCTAGAGTATGAATTTTGGGCAGTGAAAATGATCAATGAAAGGGACAACTACCGGAAACATTTTAACTGGGAGGCTCAGTAGAACTTGATGATTCCTTAGGGGTACAAAGGAGGGCATAAGTCAAAATTTCCTCACAACTTTTTGAACTCATGGGACTGTGTGCCCAGAAGAATAATGTTATATATCAATGTAATAGATAGATATAGGACCTGTGATTGTATCAATATAAAGAACTCCCAGATAAGGAAACTCACTCTACAAATGCAGGCTGGCACCCCTTTATAACTTAAAATCTTAGAGAGTCAATTGGGAAATTCAAAGCTTATGTGAATTGTCCAGGATCATATAGACAGTCAGAGAGGAAACTTTAACACATTTTTTATGGTTCTATACTGCCTCTATGATTTAAAAAAAAATTAATAATCCATTCCCAAATTATAGCTGCATTCTAAGTCTACTCCTGTTTTGCTGGAGGAAAACAAAAAGTATCTTGAAAATAGTGGTTAAATAATAAAAAGGGATCTGCACAAAAGAATTTATAGCATTTTTGATTGTCAACTCCAATCATTTATTAATCAATAAATATTTATTAAGCACCTACTATGTGCCAGGCACCATGCTAAGTTCTGGGGATACAAAAAGAGGCAAAAGATGGTCCTTGCCCTCAAGAAGCTTACAATCTAAGGGGGAAGACAATATGCAAACAATTATTTACGAAACAATAGGGCAGAAGCTATGTCTTAAACTTTATCTTCTGTAGCATTCAGCACAGCTCTCTATATACAGTAGACATTCTATAAATATTAGTTGTTGTTGTTGTTATAATATCATGACAGGCCATGATTGATTGACAGGCTAGAAAATGTGTACCAGAAAGTATAAGTCTGATGGAGAAAGGCATGGTGATCTAAATAACTTGTTTGAAGAAAGAGAAATGATTGGATCCTGTCAAATCCTGTCTTTTCTGCCTCTAAAATAGCTTTTCTATCCCTCTGTTCTTTTTATTTTCACTGCCACAACCATAGTTAGCACAAGCCCTTGTGGACCCCCGTCTGGGTTATTTCAATAGTTGCCTAGGAGGTGGCCACTTCTACTCTCTCCCCTCCTCCCCTTTAATCCATCCTTCACACTTCTGCCAAAGTTCACCTTCCTTGTTCACAGATCTGATCCTCCCTTTTCTCTTCTCAAAAGCCCAACTGCTAACCAGTGTTCTTATTTGAACTTCTTAGTAGGTCATTCGAAGTCTTCCACATTATGACTCTACCTTATATTTCTAGCCTTTCCTACATCCTTCCTACCAGTACTCTGTGCCACAAACAGATTAGGGGACTTCTCCATACAAGCTTGCTCCAGGGTCTCCCACCTCCTTGCACTTTTGTTCCTGACATTACTTTTAGTTGGAAAGATCTACCCCCATATCATCTTCCCCTGAGAAAATGTTACCTATCAATCAAGGTCCAACTCAAATATCATCACCTGCTCAAAGGCCCCAGACATTAATGATTCATCCTTCCTTAAGTTTTGAATGGGACTTGATTTAAATCTCCTTCATATGTCACTTTATATTATCTGCATTGTATAACCCCACAAATTCAACTTCTTTAAATTTGTCTCTCCCCAATGCCCAGCCATACTCTGTATAGAGAAATAATAAGAGCTAACCTTTTACAGCCCTTTAAATTGGGCAAAGTCCCTTATGTACATTATCTTACTTGAGCTATGAGGCTGGCATTCTAGATCTGATCATCCCCATTTTACAGATGAAGAAACAGTCTTAGAGAGATTAAAAGACTTTAGTTCACATTACTCATAAGGTATTTGAACCTAGATCTTCTGGACTTCATGTCCAGCATCCTATAAATTATGTGACTATGCTTCTCTAGAAGCAGGTGGTTAATAAAGGTTTGTTTACTTTAAAGGTTGAACATGCCTAAAATGGAAATATGTTTGGTATGACATCACATGTATAATGGGGAGTATATTGCTTGCCTTCTCAGTGGGTGGGGGAGGGATAGGAGGAAGGGAGAGAATTTGAAACTCAAAATCTAAAAAAAATAATATTCAAAAAGTTAAACTTTTTTATTAAAGAAAGGAAATTAAAACCTTAAGTGAGCAGTGGGGCAGTACTTGGGTAAAGTTATATAAGCATGAGATGTATGCAGTAAAGGGAAAAAGAGATTAAAAAGAGAGAAGCTGGGCCTGCTGGTACATGGCTCTAATTCCTGCTGATGAGGAGGAGGCGAATTTTTTTTAGCTCAGGAGTTCTGATTTGAAATGCGCCGACCCTCTAGGATGTTTACACTCCACTCTGAACCAGTTCACTGAACTGGAGGGGATGAGCAGAGGAGACCAGGTTGACTAGGAAGAAGAGAGCTGTCCCAGGTAGGGAAACAGAACAGGTCCGAGTTATGCCAATGAGTAGTTGTCCCTGAATGTCCAGTCTGAGTAAGGTAGGGAAACTGACTCTTTAAAAAAAATTAATTAATTTGAAGTAAAGTTTGAAAAATAAAGAAGAGAGAGCCTAAAGTCTGGCACGGGGTGTAGATGGGGCAGTCTAAGGAAGAGAGAGACTTATTGAAGTGTAATTAGGAAAAAATATTCAGAGGAACAGACAGTTCAATTAGCTGCAGAGAAGACGGCTTTGACTTGAAGCTAAACATTAGATCTACAAGTCAGAAAGAAAAAAAAGAAAAGAAAAAAGAAATTCTCTTCAAAGATAAGGACTGACCAGCCTTAAGGGGGAGAAACAGGTTGAAGGAAATGTCTGTGTTAAGACCTTTCAAGATGTACTAATTAACCAAGCTAATACCTATATATAGTTTGTGCTCTGAGATTTCCTAACACTCTAGTTAATTTACTTTGGAGCCTAAATGGCTAACTGGGCATGTACTACGTACATGACCTTGGAGGCCCTAGGGTATCCAAAATGTAGTACCCTTGAGGCAAGAAAGGCTGATTGCCCTTATATTATAGAATAAAAAAGGATTCCAGCAGTTTCTCCAGTCACCCATTCTCCATAAGCATTGGCAGAATTGAATAATACCTAGCATAGGCTCTCAGTATTTATGAAATTAATTGGAAAGAATAGTGATCATAGACTCTCAGAGTGGGAAGGACCCTCAGAAGTCAACTAGTACAATCTGAACCACAATTAAATATTCCCTTTATGACTTTTCCCAAAAATGACCATCAAGCTTCTGTTTAGAGACTTCGAGTAATGGGGAATCCACTTCCTCTGAAGCAGAATACATCATGGTCAAAAGTGTCTGAAAGGAGTGGCATGATTGCGTGACAAGTGTGATGAACTTGGATTCAGAAGACCTGGGTTCAGATCTCACAACTACATGTGACCCTGAGCAAGTCATGACCTCCCTGAGACCCTCATTTTCTCCCTCTATAAACAAGATAATGATATCCAGTCTATCTAGGTAGGTATGGAAGTAACAAACATTTATTAGGGTTTACTATGTGCCAGTAACTGTGTTTAGTGCTGGGAATATAAATACAAGAAGAAAGAAAAACAGTCCCTGTCCTCAAGGAGCTTACATTCTAACTAAGGGAAGACAATAAACAATGGGGAACTGAAAAGCAGGAGAGGGGAGGGAGGGATGAAAGGGGAGAAGGGGGAATGATGGTGAAATCTCCATGAATTAAGTATGTTTGGAAGGGGAATAGAGCACTGGTGGCCAAGCCCCTCCCCAAAATGGAGGCCATGGAAAGAATCCACCAATAGGAGAAGAGGGCTAGAACAGATGAATACTTATCCTGGTGGAAAAGACCTTAGGCACTGAGGGAAGGCAGTCAAAACATTTCATAATTCATAATGATGCTAAAGTTCATAGAGGTAACAGAAGCCAAGAAGGATGGCTAGCCTGGGTTCTTTCCCTCATTAGGCTATGAAGAAAAGATGTTGTAACTTGTTCAACATCGTATAAGTTAGAGCTCTTTGAAAGTAGAATTAAAATCTTAGTCTTTTTTAGTACCTGGCACCATGTCCTGCACACTATGGGAAATCAATAAATATTGTTAAATTGAAGTGCCATAGAGAAATTGAGGAGCAGCTAGGTGATGCAGTACATAGAGTGTTGGGCCCAGAGTCAGGAAGACTCATCTTCTTGAGTGCAAATCTGGCCTTGGACACTTACTAGCTGTGTGACCTTCGGCAAGTCACTCAACCTTGTTAACTTTGGTTTCCTCATCTGTAAAATGAACTGGAGAAGGAAATGTCAAACCACTCCAGAATCTTTACCAACAAAACCCAAATGGGGTCACAAAGAGTTAGACATGACTGAAACAACTGAACAATAAAAAGAAGTCAAGAGAAATGAGGAGTGGGCAGAGGCCATTGGATTCGATGAGATGAAAGCTGTTGCTTCTAAGAATGCAGTTTGTGTAGAAACCAGTTGAAACAGAGGGTTGAATATTGTATGTATGTGTGTGTGTGTGTGTGTGTGAATGTGAGTATGTGTGTCTGTGTTCTAGTCTAGACTATTACAAGTGCTCTCTATGTCACTGGAAAAGTTATTGAACTTCTCTGTGTCTCAGTTTCCCTTCTTTGTCAAATAGAAAAATCATTCCTTTATTTTAGGGATAATTATGAAGGGGATAGATCTTTTTCTTTTCTTTTTTAGATTAATTAATTTTCAGCTGTCAACATTCACTTTTATAAGATTCTGAGTTCTAAATTTTCCTCTTTCCTTCTTTCCCACCTCCCTAAGATGGCATACAATCTGATATAGACTATACATATATAATCATATTAAACATTTCCACATTAGTCATGTTGTGAAAGAAGAATCAGAACAAAAGGTAAAAACCATGAAAAAGAAAAAAAAAACAAGCAAACAAACAATCTGCATTCAGATTCCATAGTTTTTTCCTCTGGATGTGCATAGTATTTTCCTTCATGAGTCTTTTGGAATTGTCTTGGATCACTGCATTGCTGAGAAGAGCTAAGTCTATCAAAGTTGGTCATCACACAATGTTGCTGATACACAGTACAATGTTCTCCTGGTTCTGCTCACTTCATTCAGGATCAGTTCATGTAGGTCTTTCTGAAATCCACCTGAAAATCATTTTTTTATGTAACAATAGTATTCCATTACATTAATATGCCATAACTTGTCCAGCCTTTCCCCAACTGATGGGCATCCCCTCAATTTCCAATTCTTTGCCACCACAAAAAGAGCTGCTATAAATTTTTGTACATGTGGGTCTTTTCCCCTTTTTTATGATCTCTTTGGGATACAGACTTAGAAGTGGTATTGCTGGGCCAAAGGGTACGCAGAGTTTTATAGCCCTTTGGGAATAGTTAATAGAGATGTTTTTTTTCATAGGGGAAGAGGTACAAGGCAATAGTTTTTAATTTTGGTTCTCTTTTGAGGGTTCAACTTCTTCCTTGAGTCTTATAGAAATTTCAAGGCAATTTCTGGTGCTAGCATGATGGGGGCTGAAACAAATTCATTCACCCATATAGGAGTGAGAGCTTGGGCACTTCCCATTAGGTGGGAGGAGAAAAAAGATCTTGACAGCTTTCTGTCTCAGGGATCCTCTTGTGGGTCACATATTGCTGTGTATCTGACTAACAAAAGATCGCAAAAATGTTCTAGGTGGCATAGTGGATAGAAACTCAGAATAAGCGAGACATGAGTTCAAATAGCTGGGTAACTCCAGGCAGATGTCAAGCTCTCAGATTTAGTTTACTCACTTATAAAATCAGGAGAAAAATAGCACCAACATTGTAGGATAGTTGTGAAGATCAAATTAGATGATATTTGTAAAGTACTTTCCAAACCTTAAAGTAAGATATAAATGCTAAGTATTTTTCTCCCATTAGAATAAAAGCTCCTTAAGGACACCACCACCACCATGTTTTTGCCTTTTTTAACATCCCTGGGGTAGTGCCCAGCACAAAGTAAATGCTTAATAAATGCTTGTTAACTGACTTAAATTTATTGATAAATCTCTGAGCCAGATTTGCCCAGGGTTAGTCTCACAAAAGAGTAATAACACTTCTCTATTTTCCCTTCCCTCATTTCAAGGATGACATGAGCAGATGACAGTAGCAGTCCAGTGGAGAAGCAGCAAACAGAAGCTTCAGAAGTAGAACAAGAGCTTCTGAGGCAGAGTCCAAGTGGTCGGCACTTTTAGAGTCCCATAGAGCAATGGTCACAAGAGGAATGCTGCAACACTTGGAGCCAAGAAGCAGTGAGACACAGCTGGCTGCCAGGAGAGGGAGCAGTAAAAGATGTTCTGATTTCAATGTAATTCTTCCTCACCTAGGAACATGAATTTTCTGGGGAATGTCCCTTTCCTTATCATCATTAGAGTCTGAGAGAAATTGTATCCCTTTGCATATGAGGGAACTAAGATTGATTATAATACTTGATTTTCCCTTGTTATTTACTTTCATATTCTGTCTTAATTAAATGATTTGCTATTTAATTTGTGGTAACTGCCGAGTATGTTGGTAGAGAATTCATTAATGGGGTGGCTAGGTGGTGCAGTGAATAGAGCATCGACCCTGGAGTCAGGAGGACCTGAGTTCAAATCTGGCCTCAGACACTTAACACTTACTAGCCATGTGACCTTGGGCAAGCCACTTAATCCCAATTGCCCTGCCCTCCAAAAAGGGGGGGGGGGGGAAAGAGAATTCATTAATAGGATCATGAGTCATTTGCATAATCATCATTACTTAAAACACCCCACTAAAATGGAAGTTCAAGTGGAATCCAAGTTACATTAATAATACTTCCTATTTTTATGTTATCTATCTTCCTTCCTCCTTACCTCCCTTCCTCCCTCCTTCCCTTCCTTCCTTTCTTCTTTTCTTCCTTTCTTCCTTCCTCAAACATTTATTAAATGCCTACTATTATGTTAGGCACTAGGAAATGTACAAAGTTTAAACAAGACCTATCTTTGCCCCTCATAGAGATTACAGTTTAGGTAAAGGACAAAAGACACAAAATTAGAAGGATATACAGATAACTATTATGCATGATATTACATGACAATTGCATTAAAGAGGTGCAAAATAAAATGTTATGAAAAATCTGAGGGAGAAAGTCATTACTGACCTGAGAGGAAGGATGGAGGAATTTGGCATTTGGTTTGGGCTTTAGAGGGTGAATAGGAATTCAACTGGAAAGGAAGAGAGGGGGCATATTCCAAGAATAGTGTGGAAAATAGAAGCATGAGCGAAAGTCATTTCTGGGTGGCAGAGAGTAGGCTGAAATGTAGAATGAGTGGAGAGACGATAGAAACTTCACCATGCTGTGAAGAACCTTAAAAGATCAGCAAGAAATTTAAAATTGACTCACTAGGCAATGGAGAGCCAGAATTATTTTTTGAATCAGAGTTAACAAGATCTAGGCATAGGAAAAATGACTTCAGCAGTGATAAGGGTGGGATAGAATCCATGGGAGCTGATGAAGTCACTGAGACAAGTAGAGATGAGAAGAGTCAGGTTAAGCTCAATGTGAGGAGAAACTTCCTAAAAATTATTGCTATTCAAAAGTAGAATGGATTTCCTCAGGGGTTGGTGAGTCCCCCCTAAAAAGAGGTCTTGAGGCAGGTAGGTGGTAGGGTAGATAGAGCACTGGGCCTGGAGTCATGAATCTGGCCTGAGATACATCTTCTGTGTGACCCTGGATAAGTCACTTAACCTCCATCATCCTTAGTTTCCTCAACTACAAAATGGGGATAATAATAGTACCTACCTCCTAGAGTTGTTGTGAGAGTCAAATTAGATAATATTTGTAAAGGACTTAGCACTTAGTAGGTGTTTAATAAATGCTTATTTACTTTCTTGAGACAAAGGGTAAATGACCACTTCTGTGGATCTTCCAGAGGAGATTCTTTTTTTTTTTTCAAGAATAGAGTTTATTGATGACTTTTGTCTTTACATCACAGTGATTTCTGAGGGGTGGGGTGAAAACAACACCCCAATCCCAGACTAAATACTCCTTTATGACAAAGAAAAACAATCAAAACACCCAGTGCAGTGACAGGGTCTAATGATGTGCATGACGTTCTGCCCTGCGACCCGCCACCCCCAGGGAGATAGTGTTCGTGTCTGTACTCTAGGACCTCCGCTGGCTTTTCTGCTACTCAGAGTTGAGCTTCCTGTTAGTAATCTTTTCTACTTACATCACTGTAGTCATCGGGTATTCTGTTCTTCTGATTTTTCACCCCATTCCCTCAGTTGGAGCCTTCTTCCCCCTACCTTCAAATTGCCATATATGTGTGTGTGCATGTATGTGTATGTATATATATATATGTATGTATGTATGTGTATATGCACATACATACACACAGATGATACATACACACATGCATATCCATATATATATAAAACACAAGGTAATTTGAAATTGGGGGGATAGGAAGTCACCACCTATGGGGGAGGGGTGAATCAGAACTTATATATACTTGGATAGATATAATATAAATATCAGTAAATATATACATATAGTATATAATATAAATACATTATATATACATACAAATATGTGTATACATGCACACACAATAATTTGAAGATAGGTGTAAGCCCTTTGAGTGAAGTGAATGTTTCATTTTTGTCTTTGTATTCCAAGCATGCAACACAATGCCTGGCACATGGTAGGGTCTTAATAAATGTTTGATGATGAACTGATTCTGATGGGGGAGGGTGCAGAGCCTATTAGATGAATGGAGGAGGGGTTCTGAGGAAGCCCATTTTAGACGGCCTCAGTCTTTTCTGCTGCAAATGTTAGGAATTAGAATGTAACTGGGGAAGGAGAGAAGAAAATGTTTCTGGAATAATCACTGTGGGGAATGAGACAGAGAGCTCACAAGTGCATTTGCACCTCTTAGCTCATTTATTGTCACATCCCAATTTGGGAGACATTATTTTCCAGTTCACTTTCAGATAGGGAACCTGAAACTCAATCCGTGGAGCTAAGCCTAGAACCTGGGACTCCATTACTGGTTGCAGCTGTGCCCCCAAGTCACTATTGTTTTAGGATGATAACTGTATTTAAATTTGTAGAGTGCTTTGAGCTCAAAGATAAATTCAAAGTTTTGTAATTATCTTGTCCCTTCCAAATGCCCCCTCCCCACCTGGAAGTGGGATGGACCCAAATCCATGGTTCTTATCAGACTTTATTGAACTTAAAGTCTTAATGAGTGTCAGCAATCTGTTATTTTCCTCTTGTTTGTGTTGGAAACTGCTCTTGTAATTCAGAGCAGGAGAGGGAGAAGGAGAAGGAGCTGAATGTTAACAGCACACTTCAGAGAGACTGGAAGAGAGCAGGGAGACAGAACGCTCCTCAGCATGCATGAAAGGAAGCCAGGGTTTGACACAGGACAAGATCCATTACTCCTGGGATGCTCTGGGGAGTCAGCTCTGGATCTCTGACAAGCCTCCTCTGGGGACAGAGCGTGTCTACAGCCCTGGCTGGTGTTAGAGAAGGGATGTCTCTGGCCTCATTGACAGCCCCAGGGCCAGTTTAGCTGGCAGGCTGAGCTCAGTCTGAAATGACAATGAAAGAGAAGAAATGTGTCAGAGTTGCCCCAAGAGAAAAAATTTCCCTCCTGCCAGAAGGTGGGGGATTCTGAGTTATATCACTAATGAATCAGTCAGTATAGCCTTTTAGTTTAGTTCTGTTCAGTCTGGGATGAGTTATGGTATGATAAGGTGGTCCTGGCCAGAGGCAGGAGAAATGACTTGAGGTCAGTGATACTTTTAATACTTTAAATGGGACATCTTCTGTGGACTTGGTGGAAAGGTGACCTGTGCTTTGGATTAAATTACTCAGAGTTCAAGGTAATGGGATAAGCTTAATGTAATAGTTCTTTCCATCCCATCATCAACTTTGGATGAACTATCTCTCTAACATATGTAATCAGTAAAATAACATGACAAATTCACCATTCATTCACTCAAGAGGTTTTCTTATTGTCTGAAAGTGGGCCAGGAATTAGAGGAACACCTCAGTGATTTTTATCAGTGACCAGATGGATAAATTCCAAAAATCTCTGTTGGCTAATTCTGGGAGGGAAGATGCTGTTTCCACCTGGAGCCACAAAGAGAGAAGAAACTATGATAGAAACCACCTGATCCAGGGAGAATCTCAGATTCTGGGTCTACCTGTCCTCCCCTGGGCTACTCGCTTTTCCCATAGAAAGATTACACGGAACTCAAACCATACAGATATTAACATATCTGTCAGAGTTTGCCAATCTCCATAGAGAATTGTGCTGACAAAGGACCCAGTAGGGCTCAATCTCACCGACGGCAAATTGTGGGAGGTGAGTGATCTCACCCTCTTACCTTAGTTTTCAATTATCTCCCTAAAATAGAGTCTTACTGAAGGGGGCACTCTTGATCCCCTGGGGCACACATGAATCCTGATCATATTTTTTCCCTACATATGTGCTCTGACCATACATGCCTTAAATGTATGCCTTTTTTTTTGTGTGAGTGTCTTTCCATGTGTTTCATACATATGCCCACTCCTCCCAGAGACAGTGTATACATTTGTGGGAGAGGGTTACCTAGGTTTCTTTATGGGGAATTTTTTTTTCTAATATCCCATTCAATTAAATGCTTTTATTTGAATTAATGCTGTCCTCTAGCTGACTAGAAAAAGGAAATACATGGGAGAGGACTTGTATATGTGAACTCACAAAGTATCTTGAACTTTGGGGCCCACTCTGAGTTGGAGAGGTGCTCCCAGCACGTTCTCTCTATCCATTCTCCCTTTATCTCTCTCCCTCTCCCTTCCTTCCCCCTTCAGGTTCTCCCTTCCCCCTCACCTCCCTTCTCTTTCTTCCCTTCTTTCTCCTCTCCTTTCCCCTTTCCTCTCTATATCTCTCACCCTCTCTCTCTCCTTTCTCTCCTCTCTTCCTGTTCCTCTACTCTTTCTCCTTCCCTTCCTTTAGGGCCAACCAGTCAATTATAACCCAGGTTCCACGAACTTTTTAGATAGCTGTATTTCCATATAATTGGTTTCCTTTTTAATTCTATACATTTTTATTTTATGCTTTTAAAACCTTCTTCTTATAAGGTGTCCATAGGCTTCACCAGACTGCTCAAGGAGGCCAGAACCCCCCCCCCTCCAAAAAAAAAATAAAGAAGCCCTGATTCAGGGGTAAATATTTGGTGTTTATTTCTAAAATTGATCTAGACGACCTGATAAGGAGTTCAGCTGCCCTGTCAGTTATAGCTGAACTGGAGGTATCTAAAAAGTGAGGCTTCTAGTTGGCTCCTCTGTCAAGGACTCACAGAGTGCCTGTCTTTTCTCTTGATGAGGCATCAGAAGTTTTGGGCCTGTTCCTCACTTTTATAGGTTTACAATCTACTTTAGCAGTTCACCCAGAGCTGATCAGGCTCAAAGAAACTGATTCATGCCTAACCCTACCCACAATTTATAGACCAGGATGCCAATTTATTCATTTGCCCTTCAAGATAGACCACAGATGAGGGAGGCTATTAGTCATGTGAATAGGGCACACCCTTCTGACGGGTAATTTCACTCATTTCACTCGGGAGACCAAATCACAAAATGCAGGAAGTTGTTTGGTAAGCACAGAATCAGAGCAAAACTGCTACCACCACAGCCCTTCCTCACGAAAGCATTTTACAGTTTCCTTGATGATAATGTCTCTTTAGGGAAAGGAATAGAGGGGAGGGAGCATGTTTTAAGCACCTATGATGTATCAGGCACTGTGCTAAGAACTGAACAAATATTTCATCTGAGCCTCATAACAATCCTATAAGGTGGGTAATATTATTATCCACATTTTACAGTTGAGGAAAATTGAGACAGGTTTAGTAACTAACCTAGTGTCACACAGCTAGTAAGTATCTGAGGCTGGATTTGAACTCAGGTCTAGGGTGCTATCTCCAATGTGCCACTTAATGGTATGATCTATGCTAATAAACAAATAAATCTTTTCAATTTCACAGTATGATTCTAAGCTCCTTGTAGATTCAGGAGTCTCCTGGAGCCGAAGAAGAGGGTAGAATATTCTACAAAGGACACCCTGTCTGTGTAGGCATTTTCCATTCACTGGCAACCTCATGACTAGTATCTAATCTCTTGAGTGATTAGCTCAAATTCCTATTTCTGCTCCTGCCTAGATTTTACTTTGATTCTCCAGGGCTACTCCACTGATGCCACTCTAGTACAATGCGATTTCTGCCCCCGGCTCTGAGCAGCTAGGTGGCATGGTGGTTAGGGTGCCAGGCAGGGCCACTGACCCACCCTTGTAGGCAATGTAGCCTGTGAGTGTGGGCTCTGTATCCTTTCTCTCCATCTCTTCATACGGCAGCCTTGGGGGTTTTCCAGAAGGGCATCCAGTCATGGCCATGACCGCACTGCTACAACTCAAATTCTCTGTGCCCTAGGAGTACCCTGGTGTGTGGTGTATGTGTGTATGTGTGTGTGTGTATGTGTGTGTGTGTGTATGTGTGTGTGTGTTTAGAGGCACACCCTCACTACCTACCACTAAAGCTTCTGAACCTATCAATCTCATTAACTTCACTGACTCCTAAACACAAAATATCCATTAAATGAGAGGGAGAATGGAAGAATAACCATATAATTTACTCAACAGAAAGCAAAAGCAGAAATGATAGGAATAAAGCAGTTCATTTTAAAATCTGGGTCATATTCTCCTAGCAATGCATAGAATGTCCAGAAGGGTGTGGGAACACACTAACTTAGCAAGAAACCATATGAGTAGGGGAAACCATGGGCCATTCACAGTCTGGAGAGGAGAAATAAATACCCTCAGTCTCTCAAGAGAACAATGTGAACCAGCAGTCAGTTGCTTGTCAAAGCACCTTTTCTGCTACTCTCAGGCCACTGGAGCAGGGTCAAGTTCTTTTTTTTTTTTTAAGCATACAGCCACCTTTGACAAAGTGATGAGAAAGAGTTACACTCTTTTGTTGTTAAATAGTTCCTTTAATCAGGAGAATTGCCAAACTCTACAGACATGCTCTGAGGCTTTGAGTGATTCCTTCTTCTCAAGTCTCAATCGCTCTTCAGATAGGAAGGGATTCTATTTTCTCCAATCAACTTTCAGCAAAGCCAGTCTTTTCTCCAATCATCATAGTGCAAAGCAGATGTAAAACCCGTCTCTCCCCTGTCTTTCTACCTCTCAAACTACAGAGGTTAGTAAAGGGCAACATTGGCAAAGGCCTGCAAGCTTTCATTTCTCAGAGCAATGCTGCTTTTCTCCAGCCGATCAACTCCAAAGCAATTGTCTTCCAATCACTATTGTCCTAGAAAAGCAGCTGCAAAATCTGCTTTTACATCTGATGTCTTATGGACTGACTTCTGTCAGCAGATCCCTTTGCCTCATATGTCTTCAATTCCCAATTCCTCCCATGCTCAGTTTTTTTCTGCTTCTGTTTTCATCTGGTCACCTCTTTATCACTCCTATAGTTTCTAATGTCTCAAATCAGGGCTTCCTCATAAGGAGTGACCTGTACCTATCTAATGCTGTTAATAAAAAAAAACTACATTTCTGTAAGTTATGATGACCCCAAAAATGCTTATATAATAATCATACAGGCCCTAAACAGTTATTTGATATATGATTTCTCAATTATAACCTGCAAAATTCTGAAAACACTTATGTATAAATGAGCTGATGAACCACACTGCCCTTTGGCTATCTTTAACCTAATTCCGGAGGACTTCCCAGTGCTACCCCGGTCTCAAAGGAGAGAGGATGGAGATACAGATACAGATACAGATACATGCAGAAGGAGATACACATTTTTTGGACATGGCTAATATAGGGATTTACTTTGCATAATTATGCATATTTATCATTTTTTAATTTTCCCTGAGGCAGGGGGAGAGAGAGAAAAAATTATTAATTGAAAAAATAAATTAATTTAATGAAAAGTAGGTGGATGGTGAAACAGTGGACATAAACAACAGAGACCCTTCCAAGTGAAGGGAGGAGAAATGGGATGAGTGGCTTAAGTTAGAGCAGGGCCAAGGGAAATCTGAAAACTCCTTATTCAACATCTGTGCAGGAGTGCTGCTCTGCTTTGCTGAGTGAGTCATTCAGATCTAAAGTCCTTCCTGGGGAAATCCCCTTACCTGAGGCTCCTTTCTTGCTTGCTTGCCTTTTTATTCTTTCTTTTTTGGAGGGGAAGGGAGGGGTGGGGAAGGATGCCAAGGTACTTTTTTCCAAGTAAGTGTCCCTCATTCTCACTGCTCCACGTTATAGAACAAGATGAACCTTTTCCCTAGTTACACATGTAATTGTAGTGTTTTTTATGGAAATCATCATTTATATACCCTCTTCCATAGAAGGGAAGTAGTCGTGACTAGGAGGAGTCATCACAGTAAGGCAAAGAGGTTAAATTTAGACTGAGCAGGGGGGGCAAAGTATTATGGGTCACAAGAGAAAAAGAAGAAGGGATCACCCTGTGAGCAGAATCAAAGGTTAAGTTAGCAAAAGGTGGAAGAAGGAGGACTGTTTAAAGGTTGAGAGAGGTCCAGGTTAGAAGGAGAAAGACTAGAGAAAATGTGACTGGTGTGGGCAACAGTATGCTACCTAGAATGGAGACTTGAACTTGAAGGTGAGACTTTGGCAATTGATGAGGACATGACACATTTTTTTCTGTACCCAGAGACACTAAAAAAAGAGGATTGTAGCTGAACTAGAAGTAGAAATAAGTTGGAGCTAGAACGGGAACTTACCCCAAAAAGTTCCAGGCTGGATGAGGTGGGGCTGTGGAACTATACCATGTATAAACATCATCCATACCAGCTAGGAGTTTGCTCCAGTATAAGGCAAATCAAGGTGCCTGCCCTGGTTCCTGCACTTTGGGCAGCTGAAACTGTTGGCCAGAGAGGGAGCAAGGAACCAGACCGCAGATGTGAAGAATTACTCACTAGAGGAAGAAAATGCCTCTATCAGGTATTTTAAAAAGGAAAAGGGGGGGGGGGAAGGCCCTGGATTACTATAATCCCATCACTAGGGTGAATGAGTAGGGGGGGACAGAGCCTTACTGCCTGGCAGTAATGGCATCCATCTCCTTACACACGTAGTTTGAAACTTGTCAGATCACTTCCCCTTACAGTCTTCTTCAAGGTTCCTCTGGATGTTCATTTAATCCAAATTCATAAGAAGCCATCTGTCCCAGCCCCTGCCTTCCCTAAGTGGTGGCCTTGCCTATTTGCATATAGTTTGTGCCATTACATAGAGCTTTCTTGCCCTCTAAAGGCTGAATGACTCCCCGGAGAGGCTGATGACTACTAGTGAGGAGGGGAAATTGGAAAGAATAAAGGAGGTGGAGCTGTGGACCCAAAGCTTCAGAGGAAAGAGGAGACCCTATCCTCTTCCCTTTCCAGGTCCAACCGATGACAGAGAAAGTGATCCATGGGGAAAACAGGGAGTTTCCTTTTGGGGCTGCCCCTGGGAGATAGTTCTAACTACATGCCCAATCCTGCTCCTGAGGGCATGAATCCCATCAGAGTCTCATTCATTTCAACTTCCTGTTCCAAGCTGCCCTCCTAATCAGAAGTCTCTTTTCCCCACATGGTCTTTTCCTTTGTACTTTATAGGATTTTAGAATCCAAGCTCTGTCCAAAAAGGATGCTTTTTCTCAAATTTAGTGCACAGAACTGAGCAGAATTCAGTATTCCCCCACTCTCTCTTCCACCAGTGGACTCTTCAATAGTGTGCCCTCCTGTCTTTTAAGAGGATGCCCCATTGTTCATCCCTTTCCTCTGGCCTTTCGTCTCTGTCTTTTGTGTCCAATCTCATAGCTACAAAATATTTCCACATCTTCCCTATTTCTAAAAATCCCTTCCTTTAAACTGACAGTTCATTCAAGTTATCATCCCTTGTCCCTCATCTCTCTTAATGCTAAACTTCCAGAAAGAGAAGTAACTTAACTACCCTTATTTCCTCATCACTCATTCACTCATTTACTCCTTTGAATAAAGCTACTTTCTCAAAGGGCACCAATGATCTCTTTATGCCTAAATGCCAGTCTTTCCTCTGTCCTCCCTCATCCACCTTAATCATTTTGAAATAGTCAACAGTTAGAACCCACTCTACCTGATTTCTCTGTACTTCCCGTTTCCATAATACTGTTGTCTCTCTCTCCCCACTCACTGTCGCTGTCCCTCTTTCTCTCTCCCCCTTTCCCCCCTCTCTTCCCTTCCTCCTTTTCCCTCCCTCTGTCTCTCTGTGTCTCTCTCTCTCCCTCTCCCTCCCTTCCTCCCTCCCTCCCTCCCTCTCTCTCTCTCTCTCTCTCTCTCTCTCTCTCTCTCTCTCTCTCTCCTCCCCCTCCTCCCTCCCTCCTGGTTCTGGTTGGTCTGCCTTGATCTCCTTTATTCTTTTCTTCTTGCCCTCTACATATAAGTGTCCTGCAAAGTTATCTCTTCTTCTCTCTCTACATCGTCTCACTCTATGGCTATGGTTTTACCTGCTCCTATAGTAGGTTCAGTGAAGACCTCTATGTAACAGGCTACCACCTGTATAGCTAACCAAAATCTCTGTCCTGAACTCTGCTTCTTTATTGAAAACAGTGGCCCGGATATTTCTATCCGTCTGTCCCACTGATAACTCAAACTCGGAGCATCTCAAGATGAACTTGTCAGCTTCCCTGCTCAATCTAAGTAGCTAGGTGGTGCAGTGGATAGGCCTGGATTCAAGAACACCTGGGTTCAAATCCAGTCTCAGACACTTATCAGCTATGTGACCCTGGGAAAGCCACTTAACTTTTGCCTGCCTCAGTTTCCTCAACTGGAAAACAGGGATAATAACAATACCTACCTCCTAGGGTTATAGTAAGGCTCAAATGAAATAATATTTGAAAAGTGCTAACACAGTGCCTGACACATAGGAGGTGTTAATCAATCCATTCCCTTCCATTCAAACTGCCCCATCCTCCCAATTTCCTCATTTCAACTGATGTCACCATCATCCTCCAAGACACTGAGGCACAGAACCTTAAGAGTCTCATTGACCTTTCCTTCTTTCCCTTAACCCCTAGCCCATATTTAATCTGCTGACAAGCCCTGTTGATTGACTTCTCTTACACTTCTCATAGGCTGCCACCATTTCAGTTCAGGCCCTCATCATCTACAGCTGGAAGAGGCTTTTGTGGCCACTCTAGGCTAATCTGCTCATTTTATAGATGAGGGAACTGAGGCAAACAGGGTGAAGTGACTTTCATAGAGTCACACAGTAAGTATCTGAGGCTGGATTTGAACTCAGGAAAATGAGTCTTCCTGACTCTAGGGCCAGCACTCTATGCACTATGGCACCACCTCTCCCCTCTCTTATTCATCTTCTAGACCCATACCCATCCTCTATGACCCACCGTGTCAAAGTGATGTAGAAATGAAACCACTAAACCATTCACAAAGATCCATGCAAACTGCATATTAACTTAGAAAACCACACATTAACATCATTTATGATCTATTGTATTTTTTAAGTTAAATATTTCCCAAATATATTTTAATCTGGTTTGGGCTGCACTGATGAGTGTTGTTGGTTGTAGCCACGATTGACACCTCTGAGAGATGGTAAAATAATTTTCCTAATGAATGAGGGTGACTTTTTTGGTCAGTGACTTTCTCAGAGTGAATTTGGTCTGGCACAGTTACCCTTCATGACTTTATCTACCTAAGATCTATTACAGTGCCACCTCACCAACCAGATGGTATAATGAATGGAGCACTGAACTTGGAGTCAAGATGCCCTAAATTCAAATTTTGCCTCATATGTTTACTAGCTGTGTACTCCTGGGCAAATCTCTTAAGTATCTCTCTACCTTAGTTTCTCTCTCTATAAAGTGAGAATAATAGTAACTACATCTTAGGATTTTTGTGAGAATCAAATGAAACAATACATGCAAAGCATTTTGCAAAACTTTAATGTACTATATAAATATTACTTGTTACCTCTTCCTCATGTAATACATATTGAGTTAATATACAAGTGTGGTGGTTCAATTGTCACCAAGGATGAGAAGAGACCATTGTAGAGACTTTGAAGAATCCACTCCATTTTCCATTTGTGTTGTCTTCCTGCTAATTTCTTCTATGAATGTTATTGTGACGATAGAGCTTTATTCGGTCTCATGACTTCATGTCAAAGTGAAATTGATGTCTTCTCTGTTTTTTCCTCTTTTCTGAAGGAAAACTTTTTGTAATCTTCTATCATCCTTCCCAAAAATGTTTTACAAAGGAATTTGTATTCAAAACTGATGTAACTCTTGGCTTCCATTTCTCTCTGCTTGGCAAGGAAATCAAGTATTTTGTTTTTAATAAAATGGATTTGGGACCCTTGTGGTCTCCATATGGAGGTCTTCCCTCTACATTGGCTAATCTTTTGCAGGAAGAGCGGATAATCAAGGTCAATATCTTTGTCTTTTCCATTTCCATTTTCAAGCATCTATGACTTGTTTGAATAGGTCAGTTTCAAACTGTCACTATTGTATTGTACAATTCTCATCCTCATCCTGCTTTCCCCCCTCTAACTTGATGTTGATTTTTTTTTTCTATCTCCAAGTTTATCACCGTTAGTATTCTGACTGCATGTGGAGCAATGATTCTCTCTTAACCGTCAGTCACTTCCTGTTTATTAAGATGTAATAAATTTCATTTCTATGATGTGGTTTTGGGGTTTACTGCTATGCTTAGGGCTCTCTCTTGAAGAATCTTTTCTTCAAGAAAATATTTATGATATATATTCAAGAGGCTTCTGGATAGTCTACAAACTCTGGGCCTCTTTTATTTCTTAAATCTGAACCATATTTTACAAGTTATCTCTCACCATCCTCTCTGTGGCCCACCTTTGCACAGAAGTCAAATAACATTAGCACACATGTTGACTTAGTTTGAAGATGCTATCAAGCTATTCAAAGAATTTCTCTACTTATTATCCTCAGCAGCAGATGCTGGTGCATAAGTTGCAGATATCTTCATAGTGTTCTGTTTGCTTTGGTTCATCACAAGCACTGCCGGGTGAGATAGCCCTGAAATTATGTTTCCTTATTAGCTTTAGGGAGACAGTGAAACCAGTCCTTCCAATTCCTTTCTTTGGCTCTCCAAGGAGAGCCTGTGGGGTGTCCTTCCATTTAATCACAACTTCCTTTTATTTGCTGATCTCATTTAATGAGAATGGCCTTAAAGTGGACTGCAGGGGCAATGTGAGTCAATAGTTTGACACTGAAGCCAAAAAAAGCTACATTAAGAAAGGTATAGTGCTGAGAATGAGGGACGTGACAGTCCTACTTTGTTCTGCCCTGGTCAGGCCTCAACTGGAGTATTATGTTAAATTTTTTTTTTGGGGGGGCGGGGAGAGAATCACATTTTAGGATGGACAATTAATCATCTGGACAGCATCCAGAGGAAAAGAAAGAGGAGGAGAAAGGTCTTGAGATAATTCCATGGGAAGATCTGTTTATAAAATTGGGCATGTCTTATCTGTAAGAAGAGAAGGCCTCTTTCATGGTGGCTGGATGGGAGAACGTGTCGTATAACTTCAAACATTTGAAGAACCCTCATGTGGAAGAAAGGTTAGACTTTCAGAGGATAAGACTGAGAATAACAGGTAGAAATTACAGAGATGTATAGATTGAGGCTTGCTTTGAGGAAAACTTACTAACAATCAGGTCTGTCCAAAAGTGCAATAGGCTGCCTCTTTTACTATAGGTCTTCAAGTAAGAACAATGGTTCAGATAAGGGGATAGAGTACCAGGCCTGGAGTTAGGAAGATCTGAGTTCAAATTTGACCTCAGATACTTCCTTGCTGTGTGACCCTGAGCAAATCACTTAACCTCTATTTGCCTCATTTTCCTCATCTGTAAAAAATCACCTACCTCCCAGAGTTGTTGTGAGGATCAAATGAGACAATGATTGTAAAGCATTGAGCATAGTACCTGACATATTGTAAGTGTGATGTCCATGTGGGTTATTAATATTTTTATTATTCAAGCCAATTCTACAAGCACTCTTTCTTGGATGCTTGTAGGAAGGATTTTGTTCAGGTAGAGAGCACAAGACCAAGCAAGCAGAAGAGAAATTAGAAATAAGCTCTGCTTTCTCTCTGTCACTCTTTATTGTCAGCCCATACATCCTGAAGATATCCCCATGCTCTGCTCTTTTTTTTTTTTTGCCTTTTTCTTTCCTCATTAGAGAAAAAAATTGGTCTTTCTACTGCCCTTAATTTTCCTACCCACTATTTGCTCATCCTTGGCTCTAGCCTGCCTAATGCTATTCTCCCAGAACTATGCCACACTCTGGTGATTGACACATGCCCATCCAGCCAACTGCCATTTTCTGTGCCCTGTCCTCAAGGCCGAGGAAAACCACTGTCCCCTTTAGCACCAGCTCTGAAGACCAAAGTTCTGGCATCAATGAAGTTGTGACTTTCTGAGAAGAAATGTGATCAGTTCTGGGGGGAGGAGGGAAAGTTAGATCTGCAGGAGGGTGACCATGGCCAGTATCCCTGTCTGCAGGATTCCCGAGACATAGTGGCTAAGACTGAAAGATGTAGTCAGGGCCAGGATTCCAGTGGCTGCCATGAACAAGCCAGTGGACCTGGGAGGTTCTCTTAATTGCTATGTGTCCCATTCAGCCCCAAATGATTTCTAAGAATGTCTGCTATCTCCCCCTCCTGGTGTAGACTTACTCTATGCTAATGATTTCAGTGGGTCTCCCTCCTGCTTCCACATTTACATTTCTATGGCCCTTGGAGTTTTCTAAGTAAGAGTCCTTAGCTCTTCCTCCATTTGTCCTTCTCTACTTCCCCAATTCTGGTTCACAGGCCCCTTGTGCCTCCCCTCTAATTCTGCCTTCAGCAAAGACCAGGCACTGTGACTCTTGTTCTTGGTATAGAGAAAAAACAAATATAGATTTTTAACTTTAAAATATACTGCCTGTTTTCACAGCATGTTAGAAACAGAGGTATCTTAAAGCTCATTTTTATAGTCTTACCCTTCCCAGTTTTACAGATGAGGACACAGAGGTCCATCAAGGTGAAGTGACTTGCTTTTAGTCACACTAAAGTAATGTTTGCTAGAACTGGGACTTAGGATTCCATATGTGATGCTTTCCCCTATACCAGTGATATCAAACTCAAACGGAAACAGATCCCTGTGGACCATATATTGACCTAGAAAACTACAAATGAACATGATCTATGTTGTATTATATTTTTGAAGGTATTTGAAGAGCCACTTCTTAAAGATATGAAGGTCAAGGCAGTTGGAAATATTTGTGACTTGTCTAGGTGTTTTGGGCTGTGAGTGGAGGAAGAAGAATGGAAATGGAAAAATGAACCACTGATGGAAGAGTGACAAAGGTACTACTCCTTATGGAAGACACAGTAGGAGCAACATCTACTAAGACCAGAAATTCCCTGTCAGCTAAGTTAAACTACTTTTCCCCTAAAAAGGTGATGAATCCACACATGACATTTAGTTGGTCCAAGGGACTAAGCTTTGAAACTTGGCAGTTTCCTGGCTGCTTATGGCATAAAAATCTCAGTGAGAGAATAGAAGTAAATCAATATTCCTTGGGCTTAACATATTTGTATCTTCTGATGAGGCATACCACCACGCTGTACTTTTGCTGGACATCCTTTCCATTTTATTGTTGAGTAAAGTTCTTTTTTCTTTTGTTCTTTCTTTCCTTCTTTCTTTCTTCCTTCCTTCCTTCCTTCCTTCCTTCCTTCCTTCCTTTCTTTCTTTCTGCTAAATGTCAGAAAGTAAGATGGTCTTCCTTCCTTCCATCCTTCCTTCCTTCCTTCCTTCCTTCCTTCCTTCCTTTCTTTCTTTCTTTCTGCTAAATTTCAGAATGTAAGATGGTCTTCCTTTCTTCATTTCTTCAAGGTAACCATTTTATCCTCTCACTATGCTGACTCTCCAGAGAATGATGGAGGGAACACTTGGGACAAAGCACAGAAGGAATGGCACCATTCTTCCTTGCCCCCAAACACCTCTCTCAATATAGTGTCAAGCTTTCATTATGATTCTGAGTTTATAATACATTGATAACATACAACCAGAGCCAACAGTAAGAGAAAAACCACTATTTTCATAGCACTTATATCAGGTTAGCACATACTGTTACCCTGACAACCCCATTTTCAGATTCCTAGGATACAGCAGATGCTCACAGCTCATTCTGGGAAGAGTGGGGTCACAGGTGGACATGGAGGTTATGACTAGAAGTAAGAGCAAGGATATAGTTTTATGATAATTGGGAAATGGAGATAAGAAGACACTAAAGCAAAAAGTCATGAAGCAAGAGGCTGAAACTCTTTAAAAAGATTGTTATGATGAAAGAAATTATCAAGGAGTTGCGAACGTATTCACACTCAAACTGTTCTGGAGGATAATACATAGGAAATGCAGTAATTGGTTAGACACTAATGGGAAGCAGAATTGGGCAACCGAAAGCAATATCTTTTCCCCAAATCCATAAAGCAGCAAATGAAACGTCCAACAGTCCTACCCTTAAGATGCTCAGAAAATTGAAGTCACCAAGTACTAGGTATATGAAATCAGAGACTGACTCTGCATTTCTATGGTAATGTCATTCCTAGGTCTTTGGAAACAAGGGTTCTGGCAGTATCTCCAAAGCTGTAAAGACCTCTACAATTAGTTAACAGGTCCTATCAGTTCTGCCTTCAAACCATTGCTCACGTCAGTGGTCCTGATCTTCATTCTCACTGGTACCATCTAGATTCTAGAATACGCTTTCACAGCCACCAATTTGGATGACAGCAATAGATTGCTGAGAGAGAGCAATGAGGTACAAAATCCTAGTTCTGGAGTCAGAAGACTTGTGTTCAAATCCTGCTTCTTTTACTTCAAAGCTGTGTGACATCTGGGCCTCAGTTTCTTCATGTACACAATGAGGGGATTGGACTAAGTGACTTCTGGGGTCTCTTTCAGCTCTAGTTCTATGACCCTACACTCCCTTCGATCCATCCTTTATATCACTACCAGACTAATCTTTCTTATGCTTTGATTAGATCATGTTATCATGCCTAGATGCAGGTAGGTGGCACAGGGAATAGAGTTCTGAGCCTAGAGACGAGGAGACCTGAATTCAAATTCAGCCTCAAACATTTACTAATTGTATATCCCTGGGCAAGTCACTTAACCTTTGATTGTCTCTGTTTCTTCAACTGTATACCAGCACACACACAGAGATACACACACATACACACAGACAAGCTGAGGAATGAAGTTGCTGCAAGGAACAAATGAAATAATTCTCAAGCACTCAAAAAACCTTAAAGCGCCGTGTTATTTTCAGGAACTTGCTACTACACACCAAGTTAAGTTAATGTTGTTTGCCTGGCATTTGAGGACCACTATAAGCTCTTGCTTCTCTACCTAGTTTCTAGCTTTTCTAGTCTAGTCCATACTAGGCTACAAGTAGATGGTGCAGTGGATAGAGCACCAGTCCTAGAGTCAGGAAGATCTGAGTTCAAGACCAGCCTCAGACACTTACTGGCTATGTGACCCTGGGTAAGTCACTTAACCCCTATTTGCCTCAACTCCTCATCTGTAAAATGGGAACACACTGGAGAAGAAAATGGCAAACCACTCCACTATCTTTGCCAAGAAAACCCCATGCACAAGTCCATGGGGTCATGCAGAGTCAGAAATGATTGAATGACTGCACAACAACAACTAGTCTATGCTAGAAGAAAGTCTCTGTGCCTCTCTTGCCCTCTCACAACTGAGCTTTTGCTTTCCCTGTTCCCTATACCTAATAATCTTCCCTCCTCCCTTTTGTCTTTTGAATTCCTATGCATTCTTTAAAGTCTCACACAAATAACACCTCCTCCATGAAGATTTCCTTGATTCCCTCCCCACACTGGGGATGACCTTTCTCCGTTAGACCTTCCCCAGGACTTCCTTTTATAACTCTGTAATGCAATGATAATGTGTTATTTTGCATTATGAATATCTGTTTATAAGTCTTAATCTTATAGATCGTAAGCTCCTTGAGCAGAAGGACTAGGTCCTATCTCAACGTCCTATCTCCCATAAGTACCTGCAAGCTGCTGATGCTTAGTAAGTAATGCCTCTTGATGGTGTACCATAATAATTTTAAGATTAGATTAAATACAATAGTAGTCATCTATCATCATTCAGTCAACACTCCTCCTTCTGCCTTCCTTCTAGGCACCCTTCATTCCACCATCTTTCTTTCCCCCTCAAATAGCCAGTAGCCCCTGGACTTTCCTACTCACACAATTTCATTTTCTATCTCTCTAATGTTGGTATGCAAGCAAATTTTATGAGCTAGTGGGGCTTCTTTAGTTCCTGACAGCTTGTGCTATGGATTCACAGGCTTTTTCCAAAGGAATCTAGGAGATAGCATTTTTCAGCACCAGGCACTACCACCAGACACACACACACACACACACACACACAGACAAGCTGAGGAATGAGGATCAGCCTTGGGTGGGAAAACCAGTCTTGCTTATTTCATTCACAAATGCCTTGGGGAGACACAGTAGAGATGGAAAATCTGACTTATGAATTTTTCAACAGTACTTGGGCTTTCTCTTCAGACAAGGAAGATCATCTTTAAGGCTGAATTTTTCAAACAACCCAATGGACCCTGACCTGATTTCATTTTGATTTTATTCTTTGGATTTCTTCCAGTGTGAGGAAAAAGATAGGGAGGGAGATTGTCCGAGGGAGATGAATACAACTGTCAAAGTCACTGTCAAGAGTCCAGAGCTCTGCTGGCTATAAACCTTCCTATAACCTGTGAGAATTCTTTGCACATTATGCCTCCCACTCAGATATCCAGCCCACACAGTCTCCTTTCCCCCATCCACTTTAACATACCAAGTCTTAACCCTGCAGCCCTACAAATTTGAGCCTAAAATCTGGAGTTTAGCTAGGTCTCTCTGATTCCAGGTAACCAGAAGGAATGTAAGCTCCTTGAGGGCAGGGACCTTTCTACTTTTGTGTTTGTACCCCTATTACTTGGCTGAGTGCCTGGAATACAGTAGGTGTTTAATAAGTGCTTATTGACTGATTGATTTCCTTGGCATTATTCTTCTTATTTATTACCCAATTTGTGAGTCAAAAGTCCTGGGTTTGAGTCTTGGTTCAACACTTACAAAATCATAAGATTTAAAGCTGCAAGGGACCTTAGAGATATTTATTCTTCCACAGGGGATTCCTGGAGGATGTAGGACCTGAGCTGGAAGATACCAGTAAAGAGCACAGGATTTGGAGTCTGAGGTCACAGTTTCAAATTCTGACTGCTACTTACTTTCTGTGTAGTCTTGGAAAAATCACTTCACATTGCTGACCCTCAGATTCCTTACATATAATATGGAGTAAGGTAGACAATTTGTAAAATTTTGGTTGGCTCCAAATCCCGTGGACTGATACAGATGTGAGGAGTGGGACAGGGAAGAATACTTCAAGCATGAGGGCTGGTCAAGAAAGTATTGACATGGAAGAGGGCAAAGTAAGTTCTGCCCCCCTCAGGTTTCCAGGGCACAAGAAGGACTTGGGCTGGATTTTGCTTTCACTGACTTGTTATAAGCACCTGTACCCTTCAGGTGACACCAAAATAACTCCACAGAAATGCAAATTCTCTTCTCAGTTTATGCTGTTGAGGTAGATGGGGATCAGTAATGGGCTCTGACAAGAAGCTGGACCATTGGAGTCTAATGCAAGCCAAAGGCCAATTGGGAAAGCACAAGCAGCAGGAATGTGAAGGGCCTTAACTAGGCTAACTCCTAACCTAAGATTTAGCAACTTCAGTAAACAGGCAGGGAGACAAAAGTCAAGAGCCCACAAGAAAGTCCAGATGATGGGTCAAAACCTAAGCAAAGAGCTCAGGGGTGAGGGACCAACCTCATTGAATCTAGTTCAATTCATCAAAAATATATTAAGTACATACTATGTTCGAGGGCCCATGTGAGGCATGGGAATGAAAAGTGGCAACCCTTGTCCAAGGGAGTTGAGGATTCCACTGTGCCCTACACTGATCAGACCATATTTGGAGGATTATGTGTAGTTTGGAATGCCTTGTTATAGGAAGGACATTGACAAACTGGAGCATATCCAGAGGACAGTGCGTAGGAGGATGAGAAGAATGGGGATCATTTAAAGGAAGTGAAAAGCCATATAGTTTGGTTAAAAAAAAAGTACATGGAACTTGTAGTCAGAAGAGCCCTGGGCATAAATTCCACTTCTAATGTTAACTAGACATTCTCTGAGTCTTGTTTTCCTTAACTATAAAATGAGAAAAATACTTGTAGTAAATACATCATATAATTGTAAAATAAGTAACTAGATCTATCTGGACTATTTGCCCTTGAAGGCTGGGTTACAGGAGAGCAATTACCTCAGGTTTAAGGTATTCTGTATTTCATACTCCTAAAACTAAATCTCATGAGCCCCCACCAATGCACTTATCTTTTATAATCAAACAGCTGGTACAATTAGCTCAAAACAAAGGTATTACTGAGAGGGAGAATATTAACTATAACATATTTTTACCCTCCTCCCCATCCTAGACCTAGGTCATACTTTCCCACAAGTACACACAGGATCACTGGAAAGAGTTGGCACACAATATACTTGTATGGAGGACTTGTATACAGAGAGCATTATCCAGGCCACTTACACCTCCAACATCTTTGTCTGGTTCTGCTGCAGTTGTGGGCTGCATGCTACCTTGACACCTCTGCTCTAAAGAATCATGTTTGCAACAACTTGAAATATTCTTGTCCTGGCCCTAATGCTGTAGTATTAAATGTTTCTTACTCAAAACTCCCCCTGATGGGGATCAAAAGTCAAATGGAGAGACAAAGGATATCTCTCCCATTCAATCAGTGGCCAGTTCTTCTTAATTCTATCCCCTTTATCTCATATCTATCCTCTTTTTTCCACTCACATGAGTTCTACCCTAGTTCAGACCTTTATCACCTTTCACCTTTCACCCTGACTATTACAGGAGGCTACATCATTTCTCCTCTCTCCAATTCGTCTTCCATACAACTACCACACTGATATTCCTAATTCTCTTCCCTGTTCAAAAAATTCCAGTGTCTCACTCTTGTCTCTAGAATAAAATAATAACTTCTCTGGATTTTGAGATCCTTTACAAAGGTAGTTCCACGTTACCTTTTCTGTCTGTCTTCTCAACTCGCAGATGTCAAACTCTTCAAAGCTGTCTCCTGACTTGATTACCAGTCCTCCTCTTTGCTGGTCACAGTATTTCCTTCTAGTAGCTCTTTTTCAGGATGCCTTAGATGGTGTGTGGGAAAGGGAGGGATCATTAAAGCTCTGTGACTCATTTCTCTCCTCCCCACACTCTGCATTCCAGCCAAGTTGCCCTCCTTGCTGTTCATAACACTCTATCTGCCATCTCCATGAGATGGCCCAGGAGGTCTCCATAGCTGGAAGCCTTTTCCTTGCCTTTTCTGCCTTGAAGAATCCCTAGCTTCTTAAAGCTTGGCAAGAATGCCACCTACTACAGGAAGCTCATCTGGATATACCCCTGCCCTGAAAATTACTTTGTATATACTTTAGTTTTCCATGTCTGTGTTTTCCCCACTAGTAGAGTTATAACTCCTTGAAGGCAGAGGTTATTTCATTTTTTTTCATCCTAGCACCTAGAACAGTGGCTGACCCATTCTTGTGGGAGATATGAACAAGGCAATAGAAAGACCCATGGTGGGCTCAAATAAGTTAAAAGCTAATTACCATTGTTGATACATTCAAGAAGGAACAGCAGGGATTTCACTAAGGAAGTGAATACACAGAAAAGGAAATGGGCTGTTATGTGGTAAGAACAACAGATAATCTATGGATAACCACAATGTCTCACTAGTACCCACAAAATATATTTTTTTAAAAAGACCTAGAAGGACCTCTAACTCATTGAGTGGGAGATCTATGGAAGAATATCAACAAGAATCACCTAGGTCAAGAAGGCAGAGGGAGGAAAAGATCTCTACAGATGGAGGGTAGAACACCCCCAACCTCCCACCCCTTATTTGTGTGGATAAGATTATGAGAGAACCCAGGGCCATTGTTGCTTTGACCCAGGGCACCCAAATTTGAAGGGTGCTAAGAGAAGGTAGAAACGATGAAATTTAGCATCTTAATTAGCAAGATTAATTGGTGAAAATACAAAATTATTGCTGGTCAAATTTAACGTTTTGACTTCTCTGTCACAATTCCCTGAGGCTTGTCTGATAACTTGAGTTGAGGTAAGTAAATTCATGTCACCTCCCAAGGCCCTAGACCAAAAGTGGTCTGAACTTCCCTAAATTTAGATAGTTCATTTTCAAAACCAGTTAGATATGTAGTTCAGGTTTATTATCCCCATTTGACGTTATACAGTGGCCAAAACCCAGGTCACCTCTCTTTTGGTCCAGAGATTTCTTTCCACTAGACTGTACTGAGCCTATTTTCTCTAGTTTTTCTTCTGCAAAGTTTGTATCCAGTACTTTGATATACCAATGAATGTGTGATCGAATTGGTGTGGTTTCCCCTCTCAGTGAGGAAAATTACAATGCATCAGAGCCTGACCAGCCTGCAGAGAATTTTGCCTATCTTCCCACAAATCCTCTATAGGGGGTCCATATAACAGACAGCAGGCCTTCCTCTCAGGCTATTAAAGGCAGAGCAGGCTTGTCTTTCTTCCATTTGCTCCCTCAAAAGGACTAGGATCTGCTGCTCCTTCCCCACTATTAAAACACACATATAAACCATGAAAATAAGACTATCAATAAGATATTTCCAGCTCTCAACAACCACGATTCCATTTTCCTATGATTTATTGAAGATGCACTAATCAATAAATCAATCAGCATTTATTAAATGTCTGTTAAAGGCCAGGCACTGTACTCATTGCTAGAGATATGAAGACAAATATGAAATAATAGCTGTTCTAAAGGAACTCACATTCTATCAAGATTAAGAATGTGGTATCTACATATATGTAAAAGGTGTCCCAAAATTCTTAGTGCAGTTTTTTCTTTCCTTTCAGGGTAGTGGGGTGAGACAATTGATATTAAGTGACTTGCCCAGGGTCACAGAGATAGTAAGTGTCTGAGGCTGGATTTGAACTCAGGTCCTCTTGACTCCAGGGCCAGTGCTCTATCCACTGTGCCACCTAACTGCACCTTAGTGCAGTTTTTAAACTTTAATTGCTTACAATTTCATTATTATCTAGTTCTTTTCATTTTTTAAGAGAGCATTCAGAAAGATGCAGTCCTAGATCAGAATGCTTATTTTTTCAAGTCATTAAAACTTAAAATTGTACTGAGAAAGTGAAACATTATACACACAATACATATACACATTATATATAATACATAGACACACATATGTGCATATACAGAAAAATTCAAAAGAAATGCAGAACAGATTATGGGAAGGACTCGCTAAGAGTTGTAGGGACATGGGATAGGGGAACCAGGAAAGACTTCAAATAAAAAGTGGTGCTTGAGCTGGGATTTGAAGGAAGTCAGGCATTGTGCAGGACAGATGTAAAGTAAAGAAGGTGAGCATTCCAGGAATGGAGACAACCAGGGGAAGGCATGGAGACAAGAGGCTGAGTGCCATATGTGAGAAACTGCATGAAGGCCAGTTTGCCAACATAGACTGTGAGAAGGCAAGTAATGCACAATGAGTACCCAGAAATGTAGGTTAAGAGCCAAGTTGGGAGAGGTTTTATCCTAGAAAGAACTGGGGGCCCCTCTAGGGTACAAAAGGGAATAAACATTTACATAGGGCCTCCTATATGCCAAGCACTGCGCTACGTGTTTTCACAAATATTATTTCATTTGATGATTATTGTAGTTTATTGAATTGGGGAGTGACATTGTCAGATGTGTATTTAAGAAAAGTACCTTTAGTAGTCATGTGGAGGATAGATTAGAAAGAGGGACACTGGAAAAAGTCTAGGTGAGAAGTGATTATGGCATAAGCTAAAGTGGTCATGGAGAGAGTAGGGAAAATGGACACAATAGTGAAAGGAAAACTATAAAGCAGTAATAAGAAGATTTGGCAACTCCCTGGCTGAATGGGGTGAGAGTGAGGAGTCATGGATAAAGTGCCATGGACATTCTAGCTCTACTGCAATCCCGAGAGACTAGAAGGAGGGTAGTACCCTTTAAAGAAATAGGGAAGTTTGTCAGAGGGGTGGGTTTGAGCATAAAGATAATTAGTTCTGTTTTGCACATGATGAGTGAGATGTCTATGGAACATCCAGTTTGAAATATCCAATAATTAGTGTGCAATATGAGGGCAGCTAGATGGTGCAATGGGAATACTGTGCTTGGAGTCAGAAAGTCCTGAGTTCAAATCCAGCCTCTGGGTCATTTTCCCGTTTGCAAACCACTCAAGTATCCTTACCAAGAAAATCCCAAACGGTTTCCCAAAGAGTTGGACATGACTGAACAAAACTCCTTGACTCCAGACCCAGCCCTCTTAACCATCTAGATGCCCAGGGCAGTTAAGTTCAAATCTCGTCTCAAACACTAACTGCCTCTGTGATCATGGGCAGGTCATTTGATTTGTTAGAGATCTCAGTTTCATCATCTGTAAAATGGAGATAATTCAGGACTGCTGTGAAGAGAGTGCTTTGAAAACAAGGGAGGGCTTTATAAGTGTGATTTATTGCTATTTTTTGGTTCTAGAGCAGGATAGCAAAAGTCTTTTTACATATGTATATGTGCGTATATGTATATATATACATATATACATACACACAAATATACATGTGTGTATAAATACAACATATACACACATATATATATGTTTGTATTGTGTGTATGTATGTATGTATATGTATTCTAATACCCCCAGGTAGAAATGGTATCCAGTGATTCAGAGAAGATCCAAAAGATAAAATGGATAAAAGCTGTTATCTTGTTGTCTTGAGAAGGTTAAAGGCAGTCAGTAAGGAGGTTGCCTGAGTCTTTAGGAGCTCCCTAACAAAGGCTTAAAATTCACTTTTACGTTCTTATTCTTTTTTTAATAATCCCACTAGCTGAACAATTTTTTTCTTTTTTTTCTTGCCTTTTGGAGGTGGAAGGCAGGGCAATTGGGGTTAAGTGACTTGCCCAAGGTCCCATGGTTAGTAAGTGTTAAGTGTCTGAGGCTGGATTTGAACTCAGGGCCTCCTGAATCCAGGGCTGGTGCTCTATTCACTGCGCTACCTAACCATTCCTTTTTACATTCTTCTTGATCAAAGGCTCCACAGGTGAGTTCCCAATCAATCTACCTCAGAGCCAATCTCTCCAGGTGTACACAGATGCTTCCTTACTTCCCGACCCTGCCATCCTCCAGGAAAAGCTCATCACCCCAGAGATTGCTTCAGTTTGGGGACCCTACCTCTTCAGGTTCTCAGTAGCCTCTGCTCCTCTGATTGGAGAGCTAGAGGGTGGAGGCAAAAATTCCTCCCCTAGCCTCCCCGTAAAGAGGGATCAGAAGCCCAGTGATTTCTTCATTTTCCATTAGGAGTATTCTTTGGATTCCACTTCACCATCTTCATGCCCCCTCACCAGTTACCTTCCTTTTCTTATTTGCATCCCCAATGCTTAAGAACAGTGCTTGGCCCGTAATAGGTACTTAATGTTTGCTGCTTTGTATCATGACCACACAGGCTGGGGTTGTTGGAATGCGGGAGATTTTACAGTTCCACCAGCATCCTGACTATTATTTCCTAATTCTTTTCATTTTTGAAAGGTGTTTCAGAGTGAAATAATCCTAGGTCAGACTGCTATCCTACTGTCATTATTCATTGCTATTCCATTTTCTGCAAACGTGCGCAGGTGGATAGAATAATTGATTTTTCTCCTAATTGCCTAAAAGTATTGGGATGTCAGACCACCTGTCGACTCACCAAGAGCAATTTCATGACAATTCTGGTGGCAGACAGACAGGACAATGGGGATGATATGTTTCTCCCTAGCTTTAATTTCTTCCTAATTCTTTTCTATAGTTTGAAAGCATTTCATTCCACGTAGCTTGAAAGTCATGAGTGTATATCTATTAAAAATGCTGTCCTTAAATTTATGTTGATAAATGTTACAAATGTAAGCAATGGTTTCAACAGTGAGAAAGCTCACGTTCCAGTTCAGTTTATTGGTTGAATGCTCAAAGAAAGGCCTCTGGTAAGTGCTTTGTGAAGCATTTACAGAAAGACAGGACAAATTCACACACAAGCTGAGGCAGGATGGAGGGGCAGGTTGGCAATCCATTAGGAAAGCAGAACCGACCTGGGCATCTTGCCATATTCCCTGCCACTCTCCCCTTATCCAGACCTGACCTCCAGAAACCATGCCCTGGAGGAGTTAATCTACTCTGTTTTGTAACTGTTAGCTCTGGGATTGAATTGTCCAGATAGATAAATGAGTAAACTCACCTAACTCTATATCTAGCCATTCTCTGACCATGTTTCCCATTCCATCCTGAAACAATTCATCAAGAAGCCTATTTTGGGCCAATTTCTGCATTTTACCATTTGTCTTAATACTGCATGTGTTCTTCCTAGTCCCCCCTCCCTTTATACACAGATCTTTCTTTCCCCTTCTTGCTCTGGAAAGAATGATTGAATCACTACTAAATTGCTACTAGAAAGGGCATGCCAATATTTTGCCCTATTGTTTCATATTCAATCCTTGTGACTGTCCAGATCTAAGTCCCTTTTTGTGGTCACCACTCCCTACATGTGATGGTCCTATTAGAATATAATATTCTTTTTTTTTTTTTAACTGTCTTTACCTTTATTTCTTTCTTTCTTTATTTATTTTTCATTTTCAACCTTCACTTTTATAAGACTTTGAGTTCTAAATTCCCCTCCCTCCCCAAGACGACATGCAATCTGATATAGGCTATACATGCACAATCATATTAAAAGTATTTCCACATTTGTCATGTTCTGAAAGAAGAATCAGAACAAAAGGAGAAAAAACAAAAAAAGAGAGAGAGATAAAATGATATGCTTTGATCTGCATTCAGACTCCAAAGTTCTTTCTCTGGACATGGATAGTATTTTCCATCATGAGTCTTTTGGAATCGTCTTGGATCACTGCATTGCTGAGAAGAGCTAAGTCTATTCAAGTTGATCATCACACAATGTTGCTGATACAGTATACAATGTTGTCCTGGTTCTGCTCGCTTCACTCAACATCAGCTCATATAAGTCTCAGAATATAGTATTCCAATATAAGTTTCTTGAGGAAAGGGACTCATTGTATCTCTTGCACCTGCCGGAATGCCCAGCATGTAGTAGGAGCCTAATAAATGTTTTTCATTCATTCATTACTCATTTATTCATTCTGTACCACTGGAGACAGTATCTATTCTAGGCTGATGAAACCAATAATCTACCTAAATATTTATTACATGCTACGTTGTTATAGGCATAGAGAAAAATACAAAAATATACAGGCTATCCCAAAAGTCCTAGTACAGTTTTAAGCTAGTAAAGATTTAATAGCATGAAATGAATTAATAATTATTTTATAGATGAATAATTTATAGTTATTATATGTATTATTATGTAACATTGTTATAAATAACCAATTACATACAATTATATACACTATAGCATAATAATATTAATCATTGTTGTTTGTTGTTTGTCCTTCATTTTCAAAAAGGAACAAAAACTTCTTGAGGTGATAGCTTGATTTGTATGTGGATTGGAGTTAAATGAAGCAGAATTGCACAAAGTTGTCAGCCTCACTCTCTCCCACGGTCATGGAAGTCCAGAAGCAAGACAAAAGTCAGGATGACTGGCCCAGGATACGGAGGCATCTTTGATGTCTGACTAACCTCTAAGCTCTCCACAGCCAATGGAATTGTTCCCATCTGCCCATTCTTCCAGGGAAAGTCTTCACGGACTTGGGGTAGACATCCCCTAATTCACTAACAGGTTTGCGGCCAGTGTAGCCTGCCCACTCAAGATGGTTTTACTGGGGTGTGGTTGCTGCTCAGGCTACAGCTTCTGAGAACCACAAGTGAGAGTTAGGTGAAAGACAGACACCAAAAGCAGATGAGTTGCCTTGAAAAAGGACTCGGCAAGCCCTCACACCCGAGGTGTTAGTCCTCCTAAACACCCCATATACCCTAGATAGCTAATTATTAGTTAATTTAATAATTTAACTAAGCTATTAAAGCTTCAACAGCTTAAAACTGCACCAAGACTTTTGGGTTACCCTATGACCCAGAATTTAAGTTTTTGTTGGAGAGATGATACACATATGAAAAATAAGCATCAGCATTGGTAGCATTTTTAAATAAATCATGCTTGTATGCTGTTAGTGTTTATGCATATTTCCAAACAAGTCTTAAAGATAATCAACATAGGACTGATTGAAATCATGAAAGCAGCACCACTTTGGGGTTCTTAAAAAAATCTCCTACTCTATACTCTTCAAGCTTCCAGGGACCTCTGAATCATTTAGATAAACCCTTTCATTTTTCCAGGTAAAGAAACAGTCCTAAAGAGGTAAAATAACTTGGCTGAGGTCCCACAGCAAAGCCAAAGCTATAATCCAGGTAGTTTGAGTGCTGGCCTAGTGGGCCTGCATCTCTGCCACCCTGGCTTTGGGCTTGGTTTCCATGGAAACCTGCATCAGAGGGAAAAGTCTAGGTCTGTGTCTCTTAACGGTATTTGGGGCAGCCTAAGAGAGGTAACTGGCAGCAAAGCTTGCTGGCTGCGACCAGAGATGCTGCTGATGAATTTGAGAATATGTGGCTGGAAGGATAAAGAGAGCTGAACCATGTGTATACTAGACACTGATGTCATGCTGACCTTTTTGGGCAAGGGGAAGTCGGTGGATGAGGCATGCAACTCAAAAGCAATACAAAAATATCGTCAGGAGATTGCTATTCTTATTAAGCCATAGAAATGACCTTTGATAAGGCTGCATGATTACTGAGCTGCCATCTCTCTGATTAGGAGGTCAAAGAGAATCCATGACAGCAGTTACCAGTGTATGGTGATGGTACGGTTTGGGCTTTTAAGAGAAGCAGCCAGGCCTCCCTTGAGATTCTATCCGTTCCCACTGAAACTAAGCCTCATTATTTAAATGTTTCACATTCCGGGGTCTCTTGTGTAGTCTAGTGGAAGGACCACTAGACTTTGAAACTTAAGACCTGGGTTGAAGTCTTTATTCTGATGCCAACTAGTTGTGTGAACATGGCTAAATTGCCAAAGTTCTCTCAATGGGGGTCATGACCATATCGCCTATTTCACAGAATCACAGAATTTAAGAGCTACAAGGGATATCAGCAGCTGTTTTGTCTAACCCATACCCAAAAGGAATTCCTGCTATTACATCCCTGACATATGGTCATTTAGCATCTGCCTGAAGGTTTCCCAGGAGGCCCAATCCCCCACCACCAGGGGCAGTCCATTTTCCTTTCCAACAAGTCTGTTAGGAAGTTTCCTGTTTTTGTTTTTTGCATCAAGCCCAGTGTTGCCTCTTGGCACTTTTTCATTGCTCCTGGTTCTGATCTCTGAGTTCAAACAGGTTCAGGGCGATCCGTTCCCATATAGCAGCTACCATGGAGCACAGCTACCATGTCTTCCTTCCCTACCCCCTACCACTTCTCTTCTCCAGGCTAAACACCCTGAATTCCTTCAAATGATCCTCTCAGGACATCATCCATTCTGATGGCTCTCAGGACTCCAGTTGAATTCTGATGAGGACGGCATTCTTATTTCAGGAAGCTATCCCTTTCTTCCTCTAGTGGAAGAATGTATTTGTTGCCACATAAGAGATTCAAATGAATCTCACACTCCAGTAAAACCCATATATCTTTTTCAGAAAAGCTGCAATCTAACCGTTCATCCCTCATCTTGTAATAAAACTTGCTTATTTTGATACCTGAATGTAAAATTTCATATTTATTGCAATTGAATTTCACCTTATAAGATTCAGCCCAGTGCTCTACCCTGTAAAGACTTCTGCAGATCCTATCATCTGATTTGTTAGCTCTCCCTCCCACAGGGCTTCCCAGAGTTGTTGGAAGAAAAGTACCTTGTAAACTTTGACAAATTATAAAAATGTGAACTGTGATTATCCTTGTATGACACTGAATAGTTGGCATTGCATTGAAAAGTTGGGTACTCATTGGTAATACCAGTTTTAAACCTAGCTTAACCTGAGCCAAAGAAAGGAGGACTTGAAGGATCGATTCTTTTGGTCTTTTGCTCGAAGAGGAACTGGGTCATGTTTTTAGTAGAAAAATCGGCTTTAGGCAGGAAGACACCTTACTAAGGAACCTGAGGCCCAGAGAAGAAATGATTTGTCTGAGGTCATGCTGGTATTAATTAGCAGAGTCAGGAATCAAATCCAGATCTGCTGGGTTTGCATTCAATGTTCTTTAATTGTTAGTCAGTGGATCAGCGAGCATCACTAAGCTTATTATTACTAAGCTTGTCAGGGAGTATGCTAAACACTGGAGATTTTTTTTTTAAAGGCCAAAACCATGGGGCAGCTAGGTGGCACAGTGAACAGAACACTGACACTGGAGTCAGGAGGACCTGAGTTCAAATCAGACTTCAGACACTTGATACACTTACTAGCTGTGTGACCTTGGGAAAGTCACTTAATGCCAATTGTCTTGCCTTTCCCCCTCCAAAAAAAAAAAAAAAAGAATAAAAAGCAAAAACATGGTCTCCATCCTCAAGGAATTCATATTTTAACGGGGGAGATGACATGTAAACTACTATGTACATTCAAAAATATACAGTGTAAATGTTAAGTCATCTCAGAGGGAAGGCACTAACATGGGTGATTTGGGGAAGGGCAGGAAAGACCACTATACCTCACTGCATTATAAGCCTTGAGGAACTGCTTCAGAACCCATGCACTGTGCATTTTGCCAAATTGATATTCCCTTTATATAGATCTGACCAGATCCCTCCCGTGACTGAGAAGGTCTGCTGGGCCCCAATGGCTTCTGGGTAAAATATGAACTCCTCCTGGTGGCATTTTAAAGCCCGTCATGCTCTGGTTCTGGCCAGCCTTTCCAGATCCACTGCACGTTGTGCTCCTTCAGGCATCATTTTCTATTTCTGATTCATCTCCTACATTCATGTCTTTGTGCAGACTTTCTTCCATTCCCAAAACACCCTCCCTTCTTCCTCATCACTCCCTCATTTAACTTTGTTACTGTCCTTCTGTGAGGCTGAGCTGAGGGGCCACCTCTTACATCAGGCCTGCTCTGATCCACTCCTGGCTGTGCCCCTCCCCAATTAGTTGGCTTTTATTTTGTATATTTACTTGTCTATGTTCATTTTGTCCCCCCCCCAAAAAAAAGAATGTAAGTTCCCTGAGGGCAAAGACCATCCAGTGTGTGGACTAGAAGTAGGCCGTGGAGTCAAGAAGACCTGGGTTCAATTGTTACTTCTGATGTGCAGCCCAGTGCAAGGGTCTGAGGCCCCAGCTGAGCTCAGGGGCATCTGACTCCAGGCTTGGTGGGCACTCTGCACCAGGCAGCTGCCTGCTTAGACACACACACACACACACACACACACACACACAGATGTGTATACTGGCTCATACACTCACGTGTACCTAGGTACACCTAGACGATGACACATTACCATATGTATGTGTTACTTGCACATACACGTATATTGGGCAGTCCTTGAGTGGCTGCTGCACTTCCAGCCTGGGGGAGATAGAGAGGCCCCGTGATAGACAGACAGATAGATAGATAGATAGATAGATAGATAGATAGGCAGACAGACAGATAAATGGATGGATGGACAGACGAATGGATGGGTGGATGGATGGATGGATGGATAGATATACAGATGGATAGATAGATAGATAGATAGATAGATAGATAGATAGATAGATAGATAGATGATAGATAGAGGATGGATAGATAGATGGATGGACGGAGAGATAAATGGGTAGACAAATGATTGACAGAGTGAGTCACATATTTATGTGTATGTGTGTATGAATATATAACTGGGTCTTCATATATGACTGGGTCTCTATCTCATACATACGTATATATGTGTATACATGTGTGTGTATGTATATATATATATGACTGGGTCTTCATATATAGGTACATGTGTGTGTATATATATATATGCATGTGTGTATATATGTATGTGTGCGTATATATGTGGGGGGAGAGAGACAGCATATACATTTGTTGTTCTTATTCAATTGTGTATAACTTTTCATGACCCCATTTGGGGTTTTCTTGGCAGAGATACTGGAGTGGTTTGCCATTTCCTCTTCCAGTTGATTTTACAGATGAGGAAACTGAGGCAAACAGTGGTAAGTGACTTGTTCGGGGTCATCCAGCTAGGAAGTGTCTGAGGCCAGATTTGAAATCAGGAAAAGGAGTCTTTCTGACTCTAGGCCCAGAGTTCCAGCCCCCTTGCACAGTACTTTGAACCTCATATTATTGCGGCCCCTGTCCCAAAGCCCCTTGGTATGAAATCCTTGCCTTTTCGTGGAGATGGATGCTGGGCCCTGTGTGAGAAGCAGAGTGGGATTGGGCTGAGGCAGAGCTCCAGACTTTTCCAGGTCTCTTCAGGATTCTTGGAACCCCAGTTTTCTTCAGGACACTTCAAGGAGAAGTTGCTTTCGATATTTCTGGCTTCTAGCTTCAAGAAAGAAGATGGAAGAAGCCAACCAAACTTCAGGTTGCTGAAGGAAAAGTGAAGCACCTACTATGGGGCATGCACTGTCCTAAGTGCTTTTCAAGTATTATCCAATTTTATCCTCATAACAACCCCTGCTCTTATTATGCCCCATTTTGCCATTGGAAAGACTAAGGCTGAGAGAGGTAAACTGACTTGCCCAGAGTCACACAACTAGTAAGCATTAGAAGTAGAATTTGAACTGAGTTCTTCCTGATCCCCCAAACCCAACACTGTATTCACCATACCATGTGTGCTTTAATAATCCTACATGTAGGATGACAGATTGGAAAGAGTACTGAATGTGGAAGCAGAGGTCTTGTGTTTGAGTCTTTGCTTTTCCACTTGCATTTGTACAACCTTATGCAAGTCACAACTTCCTGAGGGATCAATTTCCTTATCTGTAAAAAGAGGGGATTGCATAGATGTCCTCTACAATCTCTTCCAAGTGCTAAATCTATGTCATTAAATGTTGATTGAATGGAATGGAATCAAGTTGAATTGGAAAACAGCCTGTTTATCAAACTTCTGAGTTACTATGTAACGCCTGGTCAAATGCCATCAGATCTATGGAGGAAAGAAACTACAGACATGATTCTCCTCACTATTAATATCGGAGCACTAATAATTAGCGACACCAATGTCCCAAAGAATGTCTGTTCCATGACCATGGATGATAGGGCGATGATTGTAGAGGCAATTCCCAGACTATTCATTCATGGACAATTGGTCCTGAATATTTTAGGAACTGTTGTACTAATCACAAGCAAGATCCTACGTACTTCTATCCTAACCTGGGCAATCCAACTGTATTTGGAAACTGGGCACCGGAGTCTGTCTCCTTATTATCCCAAGAATTAAATTAAATGCTGCAGTATTAATATAATTCATTAGAATTGGCCTCTGTACATGTGACTTGTAGAGCAGACAGAAAATAATAAACCATTGTACAGATGGGGCATGAAGAAGACAATTGAGGAGACGGGTAGACAGGTGTAAGACAAGCCCAGGGCCAGACAATTAGGCTGAGCAAGAATTCCAGTAGAGGTGGAAATGATGAGCCAGCTCCTTGGGCCCCTGCATCAGGTCCCTAACAATCAGGCAACCAGGTGTTAATGTGAGTGAGGCTGTTTCTGCAACACAACAGACTAATCCAGGAATTTGGTTAACTCTTCAGGAGTGTTAATATAGCAGGGCTCTGACTACAAGGAAATGCCCCGAAGCGACAAAGACTTCCCAGCAAGGAATAAACAAACACGTCTTGCAGTGACAGAGCCCCTAGGCCAGTGGTCAGCAGAGTTGCCTATAATTGGAAAAAGAGCTTACCACTCCCTGGGAATCAGTGCTCCTTGGCTGTTGCCCCCAGTGGAGACTCTAAGCTGTCAGGAACCAGCAACATAGAAACTTCCAACACTGGTGATCTGCTCTGTGTGCCCTTTGCTGCATTGAAGGGAGAGGTCATCACAGAGCAGGGATTCAGTTTGAGTTTATAGCCCAGATGGCTAGAGAGAATCAAGGAAAAATTACTCTCCTCAGTGACTAGGATCCTTCCGTCAACTGCACTGTGTTATGAGTTTGCATGTTTCCCTCTAGATCAGCTCATCTAATAATAATGGCCAGCGTTTACATAGCGCTTTAAGGCTTGCAAGAACTTTACCAATATTATCTCATTTGAGCCTCACAACCCTGGGAGGTAGGACGTTATTGTTACCTCCCTTTTGTTCAGTTATTTTTTAGTCCTGTCCTACTCTTCACAACCCCATTTGGGATTTTCTTGCCAAAGATCCTGGAGTGGTTTGCCATTTCCTTCTCTAGCTCATTTTACAGATGAGGAAACTGAGGTAAACAGGGTTAAGTGACTTGCCCAGGGACACCCAGATAGTAAATGTCTAAGGCTAGATTTGAACTCAGATTTTCTTGACTCTAGGCCCAGCGCTCTATCCACTGCACCACTTGCCTTATTTAGGAATGATGCAAAAGAAGTATATTTTTTCCTTGTGTTGCTGGGACATCTGAAACCCCTGAGCAAAATCTTTCTACTGTTATCACCCTCTGTGAGTACTGAAAAAGAGGCAAGGGAATTGGCTTGAGCAGGTTAGATTTTTAGATATGTCAACCCCTGAGAGAAATGATCCCAGATTAAGCTAACTATCTCACTAGAAGGGAAATTAGGTGACATAGTGGATAGAGTACCAGGCCTGGAGTCAGGAAGAATCCTCTTTCTGAGTTCATATCCAGCATCAGACACTTACTAGCTGTGTGACCCTGGGCAAGTCACTTAACCCTGTTTGCCTCAGTTTCCTCATCTGTAAAATGAGCTAGAGAAGTAAATGGCCAACCACTTTGGTATCCTTAGCAAAAAAACCCCAAATGGGGTCACAAACAGTCAAACATGACTGAAAATTGACTGAACAACAACAATGCCCACTAGAACATGGCTCTGAGGTTTCTATTCCTTTACTGTCAAGAAGTAAGTCCTAGAAGAAAGATAGTATTGTTTCATAAATAACTTGTTGGAACAGTGGGGAAAAAAGTCTTTCAGATAGGTTGATTTGGTGCAAATATCGGCTCCAATTCTTCCATGTATCCAAGCCCCATCCTGGGTGAGTTGTCTTAGATGCTCAGAGTGCCCAGAGTCAGTCGGGCAATAAATATTCATGAAGCACCTACTATGTTCCAAGCACTAAGCTAAACACTGAGGACACAAAGAAAGGCAAATGATCATCCCTACCCTCAAGGATCTTACGGTCTAACAGAGACAACACGTAAACAGCGATGCCGGAACAAGCTCATATAGGATAGACAGGAAAGAAGCAGAGGAAGCCCAGAGGAAGGGGCTGGATTTAGAGTCCTGGACTTTGAATAGCTTATCACCAACAAATATTTATGAAGCCCCTACTATGTGTCAGACACTGCGCTACATGCTGAGAAAAGAAGAAAAGACAGTGGATAATTGCCACTGTCAAAAGGCTCATGATGTCATGAAGATATCAGCAAGACATGATGGCTGTAGAGAGGACCAAAGCTTCTTTACTTGGCAGAATTCTGGGGACTAGGATACAGAAAGAGTGTTTATCTACTGATTTCTTTCAATAAAAAGTGACATTTCCTAACAGCAGAAGTCACATAAATGCTTTTACCCAGTGCCTCACCTTTCTACTGAAGTCCTGCCCAGTGGACTGAGGGCTTGCTGAGGAAGTCATTCAAGTACAAGAGTGGGTCCTGGATAATAAAAAGAGCTCGTATTGCTTAATGCTTCCTACTTTCCCCATGTGGTTTCATATTCATAACCTCCTTTTATCCTAACCACCCCCTTGAGGGAAGGTATTGTCTTTCCTATTTTACAGATGTGGAAACTGAAGTCCAAAAAAACCCAGAGTGATTTGTCCAAGGTAACACAGAAGATCCCAGCTCTGTCATTTATCAGAAAACCAAAGCCAGGTCTCCTGACTCCCAACATACTGCTTTCCCTTCACTCCCACCCACCAAGATAGCACATGGTCCAAGGCGGAGCTGTAGGGAGACTTGGGGAGCCTGGTCTCCATGCCTGGTGACCAGTGCTGCCTCTTTGGGACCTTATCCCATTTTCTGTCTTTTTCTTGTTAGATGATGTTTCCCCTCCCCCCTCTGGCAGTCAAACCAACACTGAAATTATGGGTTTGGGGCTTTGTTCCATCTATCAGGTTTATTTTAGGTAAGCTGGTTCTCACTTTTCACCTCAGAGTCAGGCTTTTAGTCCCTTTTAGAAATTTTAAGATACAGTCATCTGGTTTGGTCAATTCTGCCTCTTTGAGGGTACTCTTGGACCTTCGGTGAGGAGAATCTGTTCAATTCAGCATGGCCTCAGACACTGACTACCCGAGTGACTCTGAGCAATTCATTTCACCTCAGTTTCCTCATCCGTAAAATGGGACCAATAGCAGCACCCACCTCTCAGAGCTTCTGTGAGGACAGAATGAAATAATATTTGTAAAGCATCATATGAACAAGTAATAATAATAATGATGATTTTTAGAATTCTGGACCCAGTGGCACAGGCTCTTTACACGGGGAACAACTGCACCAACGGAGATAAATTGATGGACGTCAAAGGAAGCAGAATCCGGAAACAATATACACAAAATGACTCTAAAAATGTAAATAGAAAGAATTGTGACAACCCTACATGCTGTGTAATTATAATGGTCCAGCTTGTCGCTCAAGAAGAGATGAGAAAATGAGTCTCCCTCTTTCCATTAGAGAGGTGGGGGCTAGGGATGTAGAATGTTGCATATCTTGTCACATTCAGTTTATGTTTTATTAAACACTCTTTTTCTCCTTTCTCTTCTCACTGGCGAGTGGAGGGGAAAGGAATATATTAGGAAATTAAAGTGATGCAAAAACAAAAGATATCAATAAAAATTAAAAAGAAGGCAAGACAATAACCTCATCAAACCCTAAAGTCAGACGGTCTTATCAGAGGTGAACCTCCTCAGCTCCAGCCCTCTTGTTCTGTGGATGAAGAATCTGAGGCTCAGAGACACAGCTACTTTGTCTAGACTCACCCAGCTGGTTGTGGGAGCCAACGCTAGAACCCAGGGGGCCTGACCCCAAGGCCAATGTCTTCTCCAATGTACTACAAGCCCACAGACTGGGTGCAGCGTCTAGGCAGCATTCTCTGGGGCAGGAGTGTCAAACTCAGATAGAAATAGGGACCGCTATGTAGACAGCTAGGCAGTGCCATAGTGGAAAGAGCTCTGGGCTTGGAATCAGGAAGACTTATCTTCATGAGCTCAAATCCAGTCCCAGAAACTTACTAGCTGTGTGACCCTGGGCAAGTCCATTAACCCTGTTTGCCTTAGTTTCCTCCTTTGTAAAAGTGAGCTGGAGAAGGAAATGGCAAATCACTCTAGTATTTTTACTAAGAAAACCCCAAATGGGATCATGGAGAGTCAGATACAACTGAAAATACTGAATAACAAACTATAAGGATCTCTACAGGTCTCATTTTGACTTTTTTTAAAAAATGTAATATTATCTAGGTTTTATTGTATCCTTATTTATTTTCTTAAATAATTCCCAATGACATGTAATGTAATATTGTTGGGGCCACACTTGTGAGTGTTGTGGTTATACAGAAGTCCAAGATCTAAGGGATGGAAGCATGTCAGCAACATTGTAGAGAGAATTTCTATTCAAATATATTGGAGTAGATGACTTCTGGGGTCCATCTGATTCTGACACTGTATGTGACTTATGTCCCTGCCCTCCAGAAGCATAAAATCAATGTGGGTTTGTGTGTCTCCCTAGAGATCTGCTCTAAAAATAATAACAATAATAAAGACAATGATGATGATGACAATAATGATGATAATGATAATGGTGATGATGATGATGATGATGGTGATGGTGATGATGATAACGATAATGTGATAATGATTATGATGATGATAAGGATGATAATGATAAGGATGGTGATGATGGTGATGATGAAAATGGTGATGATGATAATGGTGATGATGATGATGATGATGATGGTGATGATAATGATGATAATGATTATGATGATGATAAGGATGATAATGATAAGGATGATCATGATGGTGATGATGATAATGGTAATGATGATAATGGTGATGATGATGATGATGATGGTGATGATGATAATGATGATAATGATTACAATGATGATAAGGATGATAATGATAAGGATGATCATGATGGTGATGATGATAATGGTGATGATGATGATGATGATGATAATGGTGATGATGATGATAATGGTGATGATGATAATGGTGATGATGATGATAATGGTGATGATGATGATGATAATGGTGATGATAATAATGGTGCTGATGATGATGATGATGATGGTGATGATGATAATGATCATAATGATTATGATGATGATAAGGATGATAATGTTAAGGATGATGATGATGGTGATGATGATAATGGTGATGATGATAATGGTGATGATGATAATGGTGATGATAATGGTGATGATGATGATAATGGTGATGATGATAATGGTGATGATGATGATAATGGTGATGATGATGATGATAATGGTGATGATAATAATGGTGGTGATGATGATGATGATGATGGTGGTGATGATGATAATGATGATAATGATTATGATGATGATAAGGATGATAATGATAAAGATGATGATGGTGATGATGATAATGATGATAATGATTATGATGATGATAAGGATGATAATGATAAAGATGATAATGGTAATGATGATGATGATGATAAGGATGATAATGATAAGGATGATGATGATGGTGGTGGTGGTGATGGTGATAATCCTGTTCACAGGATCATAATTTAGAGCTTGGAAGCACCTAGTAAGCCTTCTAGTCCAACTCCCTCATCTTACAAATAAGAACAATAAAGCGAATACAAGTTAAGTGACTTGCCCGGGGTCACTCAGGTAGTAAGAAGGAAAGCTGGTGTTTGGACCTAAGTCCTCTGTCTTTAAAACCACTGTGCTTTCCATTGTACCTTTAAGGTCCCTTCTAACTCTAAGAGACTATGACTCCAATTTTAATTGGGGGTGATAATAAGAACCCACTTTTATTTGTAATTTATTAAGTACTTTCCTTACAATGATCCTGTAAGAGAAAGTATTTGTTATTTTAATATTAATATTATTATAATATTAACATTATTTTAATAATGAGAAGAAACTCAGAGAGGTAATAGAAGAGGGAAGAGAATAAGCATTTTTATTAGATACCTACATTCCAGGCACTATGCTAAGCACTTCACGATGATTATCCCATTTGGTCCTCACAACAACTCTAGGAGGTAGGTGCTGTTATGATTCCCATTTTGCAGATGAGGAAATTGAGGCAAACAAGACAAAGGGATTTTCCCAGGTCACAGAGCTATTAAGTATCTGAGGTGTCACTTGAATTCAAGTCTTCCAGGCCCAATGCTCTATCCACTGCACCACCTAGCTGCCTATGTGAGAAGGGAAGTCGAGTCAAGTCAAGAAGCACTTACTAAGTGCCTGGTTACACTGTTAGTATGCATCGGTCTGGTATTCCAACCCACAAATCCACTGCTCTTTCTAAGACTTACACACAAGAAAAACTAATAAAATACAAGCTTTAAATAGCAGTTCAAGACAATAGAAAAGATGTCAAAGCAGTGCATGATTAATTGCTCTTGCTTCCACAGACAATTGTTGCTATAGGAGTTCAGAGGAGAGTGAGACCTCGTTACGATGGGGTAACCACAAAAAGCATTATGGAGGAAATGGGATTTCAACTGGGACATGGGATGTTTAAAATCATAAAAGCAAAGATTCAGAGCTGGAAAGGCCCTTAGGGTTCAGCTCATTCTATACCTTCATTTTACGGATGAGTTCACTGAGGTCCAGGGAGGCCCAGCAGGTAAATAATTGAGGATCATATAGCAACTAAGGGACCAAACCAAACTTTGAACCCCTGATGCCAAATCTAACACTTGGAGAATATTTGGGTCATTTTTGGTTGAAAGTTATTTATGTGATACTTTAGATGTTTGGGGGAGATGTGAGGCTTCTCAGAGCCAAAGACAGGCAGACTACCAAAAGGAATTTTAAAAATTGATCTAAGAAATAAATATCCCCATCAGGACAGATGGATGAATGAATGGAGAGAAGGATGGATGGATGGATTGATTATCTATTAAGTGCTGGCTATGCATCAGTGCTAAGCCCAATAAGTGCGAATTGTTAAATAAAAGCAATCCAGTTAGCCCCTGACCTCAAGGAGCTTATATTCTAAAGGAAAAAACGATATATAAAGTGGAAATGAAAAGAAATTAGGGGGTTACATGTACAGCAACACAGCTGGAAATGTCCCCAAAGTGCTGTGGAGGCCTGGAATCAAGCAAGGCAAGGCCAAAGCATGCCAAGTCAAGACCAGGCTGATTCTAAACTCGAAATCCAATTATGGGTATTTTGTGCCCTTGGAAGGATCCATCTGCCTTGGAAGAATCAGAAGGGAACAGTACCAAATGGAAGGTAGGGTGGGAATTGGGAAGCATTTCCAGTGTAGAAAGCTTGAGTTGGACTGAAAAGAACGTGGAACAGATGTGCAAAATTGTAAATATAAGAAAGCTCAAGAAGTGTTTGGGGACTGGTGAGCAGAAGTGGCTTACTGAGAAATTCTCTTAGCTTACAAGTACAAGGAATGCAAGACCTTGATCTACCTTTGCCAGTCAAGAAGAATGTAGGCTCTTTAAAAGTAGTTAGCATGTCTTATTCCATTCCATTTTAGTATCTACTGCCTACTCTGCATTTCTTGAGCCTATATTATCTAGGAACTAATTCCTTCTCTCTCTCTCTCTCTTTTTCTCTCTCTCTCTTTTTCTCTCCCTCCCTCCTCTCTCTCTCCTCTCTGTCTCTCTTCTGTCTCTCCTCTCTCTGTCTCTCTCTGTCTCTCCCTCCCCCCTCTCTCCCTGTCTGTCTCCCTCACTCTCTCTTCTTTCTCTTTCCCTCTCTGTCTCCTTTTCTCTTTCTTTCTTCTCTCCTCTATTTTATTCTCTTTTCTCTTTCTCCCTCTCTCATTCTCTTTCCTCCTCTCTCCCTCTCTCTTTTCTCTTTCCATTTTTCCCCTTTTCTCTTTCTCCTTCTTTCTCTCCCTCCCTCTATCCCTCCTTCCCTTTCCTGTATTTAAACAGAAAGTAAGAAAGGAAACAAGTATTTATTATCTATCACTATGTGCCGGACACTGTGCTAAGCACTTTCCAAATATCCTATTCAGTCTTCACAACAACCCTGGGAGGTAGGTGCAATTATCACTCCCATTTTATGGTTGAGGAAACTGATTCAAACAGTTGTATCATTGAATGACTTGCCCAGGGTCAAACAGCTAAGTGAGTGGTGCAAGGGATAGAATGCGGGGTCTGGAGTTAGGAAGACCAGAGTTCAAAACTGTCTTTGGACACTATCTATGTGACCCTGGGCAAGTTATTTAAACTCTGTTTGCCTCAGTTTCCTCATCTGTAAAATTCCTCATCTGTAAAAATCCGTAAAAAAAATAACAGCACCTACTTCCTAGAATTGTGGTAAGCATCAGATGACATAATTTTTGCAAAATGTCCAATACAGTGCCTGGCACAGAGTAGGCACCGTATAAGTGCTTATTTTCCACCTTCCCCTTCCCCTCTGGATTTTAACTTAGACCATGCTCACTCCAGGCCCAATGCCCTATCCACCTGCCACCCAAGATGCCAGCTAATTGAAAAATCAAAGTAGTGTTCTGAATAGAAGACAGATGACTATAGTGAATGTCCGCATAAGAGCTTCACTCCAGACAATTCACCTTTGATCGCTAGTCTTAAGATAGGCTGGGGTAGTGAGACAAGGATAAGGCCAAGAGTCAGGGTTCCAATCCTGACTCTACAGCCTACTAGACATGTGACCTCAGAAAAGGCACTTCCCCTCTCTGAGGCATTCTTCTCCAGATGGAAGCCCCATCCTCAAGAGGATTCCATTCTAGTTGTGGCAAATGCAAATCCAAATCTTGCATTCCTTCAACTCCAGACTAAGCTATGACTCTTCGGTCAGCTGGTTCTTCCTCCTTCTGGCACCAGATCAGTTCTTGAGCTTTCTCACCTCTGTAATAATGCTCACACTCACTTATTCACAGGCTCATTGTGAGGATATAGCCTTGTAACTTCAGTCTCTATAAAAATAGGAATTATTCTTTGGGAGAAAATGTATTATTGTTTTAACTGTTTGGCATTCTGGGATGGTAAATGATGTTGTAAAGCCCAGATGGAGCCGTGACATCATGGTGAAGTGACAGGCCCAATGATTTACAGGTTGGTATCTTGCTTAGCATTCAAACTTGGAACTCAAGACTGCATAGAAATGAGGGTTTTTCATTTTATAACCATGAATTTCTTTTTAAAAATATTTAGTAACTGTATTCCAATATAACTGGTTTCCTTTGTAATCCTGAACAGTTTAATTTATACATTTAAAACATTATTTTAGCTAGCACCCACTATATGTCAGACACTGTACTAAGTTCTTTACAAGTATTATCTCATTTGATTTAGCAACCTACCAAAAGGGTCCATGAGACAAAACAAAGGTTAAGAAACTTGGAATAGATTGGAGCTGGCCTTTCTGCTACTCTCTGAGATCTCTGATATTTGAGAAATGACTTTCCAAGGGAGAGGACAGAGGTAGTCAGTTAGGACAGTGGAGATAGTCCTAGCCACAGAATGAGGAAGATGCAAGTTTAAATACTCCTTTAGGCTGTAATCTAAACTAGAAAAGTCACTTAATCACTCTCTGACTCCGTTTCCCCACCTGTAAAGTGAAGATAATAATAATAGTGTCAACTTCATGGAGTTACTGTGAGGTTCAAATGAGATAATATATAACAATAAATCTTTGCAAACCTTAAAGCTCTATGTAAATATTAGTTGCCATTGTTATCGTCACCACCACCATCATCATCATGGATAAACCAGACTTCCTCAATCACGTTGAAGATTGGACTCCATAAAGTCCAAATTCCTTGACTTAGAATACAATATGCTCCACATCATCATCATGGATAAACCAGACTTCCTCAATCACGTTGAAGATTGGACTCCATAAAGTCCAAATTCCTTGACTTAGAATACAATATGCTCCACATTCTGGCCTTACTTATCAGCCTCATATCTCCCATTCCAGTAGACACCCATTCCTCTGGACAAACTGGACTGTCTCCCATTCTTCATAGACAACTTGTTTTTTCCTTTGTTGAATTTTTCCTACTGTCTGGGAGGGTCCCCTCTTTCTAGTAATTCTACCCATGCTTTAAGGTCCAATTCATATGCCACCTCCTCTGTGAAGTCTTTCCTAATACATCCCTCCCTTCCGCTGCAAGAGACACGCCAAGAAATATTAAGAGGAATTGTGACTTGTGCACTGAGGTCCCAGAGTGAGTTATAAGTGTGGGATAATGTCCACTTAGAGTCCAGATATTTCCAAATGAGACAATAGTTTGAAAGGTCCCAGAGAAGTCACAGCTTTGAATCGCTCTGGTTTCTTCTGGTCTTTGTTTCAACATCTCTGACATCATATTGCTTTACATTGTAGCTTTTAGTGATGGTAAGCTCCATGAAGGCAAGAACTATGTCTTCTTCATCTTTGTAAATCACAGCCCATCACAGGATGTTGTTCATGATGAGCATAGATATTCCATCTTCCCTGAAGACTTCTTTCATTAAATAATAGTTAAATGAACAAATTAGATCTCCCTGATGTGGAGGGTCTGAGTGAGGCGCAGCCTCCAGGAATCCTGGTGTGGAGACAAGTCTAGGTCCCCTTCCTGATAACTTTGTTTCCTTTGGGTTTTCTGGGCTCCTTCTTACGGCAGCCCTGAGGCTAACTTGGTGTCCTGGCAAGGGTGGATGGAGGAAAGGGTGGGGGATACTACAGAAAGTTAGGCCTTATAACTTGCTGTTCTCTTTTCATGAAGGGATCTTTTCCTGCCTTTGTTCTACATCACAGGATAGATTCTCTCTGTGGGGCATTTCTAATGAGGACAAGGTCAGATCAGTGCAATGAGAGGAATTGAACCAGCTCCACATAACCTTGTTTTCTATAAGTATAAATGGTCACACACTGCATCCAGGAGACCCCTACGGTCTACAATAATAGGTTAATGGATTTAGATCCAGAAGGGACCATCTTCTAATCTTACATATGGAGAAACTGAGGACCAGAGAGGTTAATTGACTTGTCCAGGAACATGTAGCTACTAAGTGTCTGAAATGGAATTTGAACTCGGGTCTTCCTGTCTCATTAGGCCATCTTTCCTATCAGTTATTAATATGCTGCCTCTGGTCATACAGCATCCTTTCCTCCCTTCCTATAGTGCATAAGCTCCCTTTCCTTTGAGGGCTTTTGGTGCATGGGAGTAAGAAGGGGGAAGAGTAGGTTTTCATTTTTTCCATCATTTTATCTCTAGGGCTTCGCACAGCACCTTGGACTATTTTCACATGTATGGGAGGAAATTCCCTTTACCAGAGGTGATTAGCAGCTGTTTAAGTACAGAGCTGAGACCTGCCTGGGACACCATGAGGTTAAATGACTGGCCCAAGATAATACTCAGATTGTGTCAGATGCAGGACTTGACCCCAGGCCTTCCTGGCTCTGAGGCCAACTCTCTTTTTACTATGTTGTGCTGTCTTTGGCATATTAGATGCTTAATAAATATTTTTAATTGAATTAAATTGAATTGAAGTAGACTGATCTGAAAGTCAAGCAAGGCAACAAGGCAAGGTAAGGAGCATTTATTAGGTGGTTAGAATGGCCAAGCATGTGCTAAGGGCTGGATATAAAGAAAGACAGTTCCTGCCCTCAAAAAGATTACATTCTATTAAGTGAAGACTGCATGTAAGAGACAGCTGAAAAGGAGGAGGGAGAAGGGAAGCAGAAGGTATCTACCTACATAGGAGGGAGTGTAGTAGAAAAGTTGACAGTCAGAAGCACAGAGAGGAAGTGAATGATGTATGGCTGGTCTGAGCTTGTTTCTAAAATGAAGACCCCAAACAGAACCCCAAAATGAAAGAGGATTCCAGAGAGAGAAGGCCCTGGGTGCTGAAGGAAGTTCTAGTGTGAGAAGGCAATTGAATCCTGGTGGCAAACTCCTGAGAGAAGTACAGGAAGGGAATGAAGCATGGCCTGTTTGTTGTCTGTCCCCAAAAGGAATTCACCAATGGGCAAAGGGGGACATCCATGGTGAGAAGGTGACCAGAACTGGCCTGAAGAGACTGAAGCTCAGAAAGCTGTCAATGGTGATAGAATCCTGCATAGGAATTCTTAGTCCCTAAGCCAAGTTTAAGATCATTGAATAATTAAGGTGAAAGCCTGATTACCTCTTGGTCTTTCCTGCCTAGCTGCAGTTTGGATGAGAAAGACCATGTTAGAAGAAGACGGTTCCTCTCCATCCAAAGCCAACATGCAGTCCATGAAAATGGAACTCTTTTCTTTGTATATCCGTGTTTATTCTTCGAGGTAACTCTGTCTTTTCGAATTTTTAAAGGTCAAGAGATTAGGTCACCAAGTCTGGATGCTGGAGTCCTAGCCAGGTTTTACAGCCAGACAGCCAACCCCTCAATGAGGACATGTAGACCCAAGGGACCCATCTTAATAACAGGTAAGATGAGGACTCATCAAATGTCTATGCTAAACTTGGAATAAGATCTGGTAGGAGAGACTTCTATGTAGAAATTGTGTTATGTTGGAGCCCATTCTCTCTAGGGACTGAAGTGGTCTAGGGGAGAGGGTGTTCCTCAAGGTTTTGGAGGATAGAGAATGATGTACTTCTCTTCATGCTCTATCTTCTTAAAAAATATCATTCTGTAAATGTTTTCAAAAATTATTGTAGAGGCAATCAGGAGCTGGAAAGGGATATTCCTAGCAGATGGTTCAGTTCCCGAAAGACAGAGAAGAAGGGGCCATGTAGGTAATGAAGCAACTTCTAGTCCCAGCTCAAAATGAAGGGGGCATAAGTTTGAGGTCCTGGCTGAGGGAGCTTAGAGAAGCTTTTCTCTCTGGGACAAGGAGCTGTCCAAAGTTGACATCCTTAGGGACACACCTGCCAACCCAATTCTGTTCCTTTAGAAAGCTCCCTGGTTCCTTTTTCCAACCTCCTTTCTGCTGCACCTCCCCCATTCTGTATTTGAAATCCAAAGCATTTGGGCTCCTAATCACCAGTGGAAACAGCAGAGCTGCTGCAGTGTCTGAGACTGACTCTCATTTCAAGAGTGTTTCCCCCACACACTGACTGGGGTGAGGTGTGACAGTAGCCCTGTTCTCACCAGCTTTTCAAAACATTTCCAAGGTTTGATCTCGCTTGGCAAGAGCTGCTTGTCAGCTGTGGTGGGGAAATAAACTAGCATTCCACATTTGCACAATGCTTTTAATCTTGGTGGCACTTTACAAAGCATTACATCATCAGCCCAGCCTGACAGTCTTCAGAGATTCCTTTGCTTGGTCCTGTGTTGCCCAAATCAGAGACAGGTGCTCCTCTACCAGTAAGGAGGGCAGCCCTCCATGAATTTATGGCAGGTAAGGAGAATTTGTTTCTCCCTGCCCAAATTGGAGCCGTTTTCCTCAAGGCATACTGTTCCCCACCATGTTACATTTGTAGCATTTTCCCAAGGGGCCAAATCACTCTTTGTCACTTAGAGGTATACCGAAACAGACTTGTCACTAGGGAAGGGTGAACCAGTAACTTTTCCAAGGCACTGAGATTCAGCATGAAGAAACAACTGTGCAAGAATAATTGATTGAAACAGGAAAATGCTAGGTGGCCCTCCTCAGAAGAGCTCTCCTCTTGTGGCAGCCACCCTACCAGCAGACTCTTTGTGTACTGAGGTCTCTATCTACACAACCTCCAAACTCCTGCTCAGAATTTGGACCTTGTGTGTTGAGAGCTAAGGTTTCTTTCTGCAGATTCTCTTCCACAGCTAAATTTGTGCTTGCCCAAAATCAGTCACTTAAAACAATTTATTTAGCACCTGCCACATACTAGACACTAGTGATGATCCTTGTGATTCAAAGACAAAAGAATTACATAACCTCTGCCCTCAAGGACCTGCATTCTACTCATGACTCTGTTGGGGAGTTCAGGAGCCTTGCGAGTTGCTAATCCATAACTGGATATTTTTCAGTGGAATCTAAGAGAGAATTTAGCAAGAGGATCATCCTTTACCCACACTCAGGGATCTGCCTGGCTCTGGATGAAATTGTGAAGTAAGTGAAATCGATCTTTTGTGTCTCCTTCCTCTCTCATCTTCCATGCCTTTTCCTTTGGGCATTCTTTTGCTTTCTTGGTGCATTCTTTTGCTTTCTTGGTGCATTCTTCACTGCCAGCACTTCGTGCCTTCATACTGTTCTTTATATTTCAAGGGCCTCCCAATGTGGCACTCTACCAATTTAAGTCATTCCTCTGGTTTTGGGGGCTCCTCTCCTCTTTCAAAACATTCACACCTTCTGTCCTATCACAGCGGGTGAATTTCACTCCCTGTGGTGGTAGTGATTAATAACAGAAAAATCAAATAACTAGACTCTCCTCCCCTTAATATGTTTAGATAGCTATTCTCTCATCCTAACCCCTCCAGGGGAATACAATACCTTAATCCATTGGACCATTATTGTTCTTTAGGAAGGCCCATCAAAATAACCGTGAAAATTTCAGTCTTTATAACAGGCCAACAATACTCTGGTATTTTTAGTTGGAGGGCAAGGAAGCTTTTAGAACCATTCAGATCACAACACCTGGGCATCTTTTGCTTTGGTACCTTTCAGGACAGTTCTAGGTGAGCATCCTAGTAAGAAGACATATATCCAAAACTACTGGGAAGGACAAGGGTGTGCTGGAGGCAGCTCCTACTAACTTGACAGGGCTGATTATTAAATTTTCGGTGTGAATGTTTATACCTCAAATCTCCAAATGCTACATATCAGGGTTTAATTTATTGTTTTGTTGAATGTCTAGACTTAAGAAAGTGATGGATAAAACAGTAATGCAGATGAAACTTTAAAGTGTGTCATATACATTTTTTCAGAGAGCCTGTTGTTAAACATTTATTAGTGAATCACTGGGGAAAGGTATCTCAATGCCCATTGGCTATTCAATCTTGAAATGTACTCTCTGACTGCTTGGGCCTTTATGTATGACCTGGGATAAGAGAAACTTTTTGTGCAGAACCTAGCTATAGACTAGGCCATGGTAAAATCCAGAGTCAGGCTAGAGGAAGTTCAGACAACTCACCATCACCAGGGTTTCCTAAATCCTTTTTGGGAGGAATGTCAAGCCCTGTCTAAGTCCTCAAATTTGGGGATTCTGGACTCCCTGACTTGGTTCAAGCTTCAATACTTGGTAAGAAAGGAAGACTGGCTGGGGAAAAGAAGGGTAAGAGAGAATGACAGAGGAAAGAAGGTGTGAGCACAGAGTCCAAGAGTTACCTTTCCAATACACAGTAACTCCAAGTGGCCTCATTTTGCAAAAAAAAAAAAAAAATCTCCTTGGGATATCATTGTCAATAATATGGACACACTGAAGTGCCATCAGGCTATCTTTGTCAGCTGCTCACAGCAGCCTCTGAAATCCCTCTCCAAACCGGCCAATCACACATTTCAAGTTTGTGCGTCTCCCTCTGGGTCAATCTATTAACTATCAACGCTAGGGAATTATGACTTGTCTTTGTGTCTCCAGGTAAACAGGGATGCTTGAGTGGGCACTGGTCTGTTTCTGTCTGTGGGATGTGGGAAGGCACTCTTTCTCTGGGTTTGAAATGTCATCGCTTTGCAGAAAAGCTTCCCCTGAGAGCTATCTGCTCTCTGAGAATGAAGTATTAATTGCAGAGACAATAGCAACAAAGCTAAAGGCTTGCGGCACGTGCCAGAAATTTTAATCACTTTCCCGAGAATGACTTTGATTAATGCTCTTTCTACCCTTACCCAGGTGCGCTTCAAGGCTCACTCAACACCAGCTGCTAGGTAATTACTGCGCTGGGGAGGGGGGAAGATCCTTGTCTTTCCATAATTTTGCCTCTTGCTGATGCCACATTTTAGACACTGATAAGTACTCAGAAAGAGGCTAGAAGGTTCTAGGGATTATAGTAATAACATCTAACACTTATATAACACTGTAAGGTTTGCAAACGACTATCACAAATACCATCTCACATTTCTTCTCACAACAATCTTGGGAAATAGGTCTTACAGGTGTGGAAATTGAGGCAGTCGGAAGTTAAGTGATTTGCTTGGGTCTTAAAGTTAGTAAGTATCTGTGGCAGTGTCTGAGCTCAGGTACAGTTAGCAAATATCTGTGATAGGATCTGAACTCAGGTCTCACTGACTCCAGGCCCAGAGTGCTGTCCGTTGTACCACCTAGCTTCTTCATATCATATCTGGATCTGTTTAAGGAACTGGGGATATTGTGCCTGGAACAAGAATAAACCTGGAATGGACATGACATCTATCTTCAAGTATCTGAAAGCTTATTGTGGGAAAGGAGACCTAGGCTTGCTTTGTTTGACCCCAAGCAAAAGGAAAGGAAGAAGCATTTATATGGCACCTACTATGTGCCTGGCCTTCTGTTAAGCTCTTTACACAAGTCTCATTTAATTCTCACAACAACCCTATGAAGTTGTAAGGGTTATTATTTCCCCCATTTCACAGGAACCTGAGGCTAGATTTGAACTCTGGTCTTCCTCACCCAGGCCCAGCACTCTACCTGCCATGCCACTTAACTTCCTCAAGAAGGGGCTGCTTTAGAAAGCAGGGGGACTAGAGACCTTGAAGCAAAGATGAATGAATGAATGAATGAATAGTACTTAGTCCATGCCCATTATGTGCTAACCACTAGGAGTACAAAAATGAGTCAGTAGTATGACTTCAAGGAGCTTACATTCTAATGGGGGAGATTTCATTTCATGATTACAGACTGGGTTTGCTCTGGAGGGAGTTGCTTGTTCAGGTATAGGTTGGACCTCCCAGGGCCCTTCTTCTCACTCTGTGATTCTGTGATTCCTGCTTCCAAAGTCTTCATCTAAGGCCCCATTTCCCATTCCAGATGCTCTGTTTTGGACTCTGACAAGGAGGAGAAATGAATAGCTAAATGACCAAAAAATTAAAAAAACAATTTAAAAGGCAGACAGAGGAAGAAGGAACAGCTGGTCTCTTTCCCTCTTGAGTCACCAAAAAGTTGAATGTAGATTAGATGGCATCTGATTACATCACTCTATTCAGATACTCTTGCTTTTATCTTTCAAATTCCAGTTAACTCCCTCCTTCCTCGATGACTTCAATACCCAGATCACAGTCTCCACAATAAGACTTGCCCTCCTTTTGGGTGACTTTACATTTAGTTTGAATGCTCTGACCTCCCGGGTTCATCAACCTGTTCATTAATCTCCTTGTGAACTCTGCCTCCACTCTAGAGGAAGTGCTAACATCTTCTCCCTTTAAACTCCTGTTATGTGCCAAGTATTGTGCTGAGCACTTTATGAGTATGATCTCATTTGATCTTCACAACAACCCTAAGAGGTAAGTGCTCTTATTACCCCCCATTACAGTTGAGGAAACTGAGGCAGACAGCTATGTCTGAGGTTAAATTTGAACTCAGGTCTTCCTGACTCCAAGCCTAGCACTCTTATCCACTGTACCATTTATCTGTCTCTATTCTGTCAAACATTTTCCTTCCCATTTCCAACTCCAATATTTTCCTCTTACTCTTTCAACAAACATTTATTAAGCCCCTATGTGCCACACCCAAGGATACAAAAATGAGCAAGTATGATACCCCGGTCCTCCAGGGAAGATCATGTAAAAGGGAAGTTGGTTGGGACGTATGATCCTGGGCCTGGACCCTGGTAAAAGCTCACCTCTTAGGACCTGGGGACCCAGTGCTAAAAATCAAGGTTCTGCTAGGAAGGGGGTAGAGATGATGGTGTGAGTGGAGAAGGCACAGTTAAGAAATAGCCACACAGTGAAGAGATAAGCAAAAACGAAGACCAGCCCCCATGCTTAAGGAGTCAACATTTCTCATCCCAATATTCTGTCTTCCCACATCCTTCATTGACTCACTCTTCCTCAACCCTGTTTTCGGCCTTGGGATGACTTCTGCTCCCTCAATTTCTCCCTATTGTCAATCCATCACTCCTTCTTCTGGCCTCAATTTCTTTTCCTTAGCCCTCAGGGCTGAGATTGTTGTCTCCCACCCTTGGACCCCTTGACCTCTTTTCTGCATCTCACACCCCACAAATCCTCCACATTGAATCTCCTTTACCAACTCCCTTCTCCTCTCCTGCTCCTGAGCTGGTAAATGTGAGGATGGGGCCCACTATCAATTCATCTTATCTGCCCTCCACTGGGCCCTCCACACTGCACAGAAATCCCTTTATTTCTAAAGGACTCCGAATTATCATCCAAAGGACAAAGTAAAAGTTCATGGAGGGGGCGCAGCTAGGTGGAGCAATGAATAAAGTACTCGCCCTGGAGTCAGGACCTGAGTTCAAATCTGGCCTCAGACACTTGACACTTAACTAGCTGTGTGACCTTGGGCAAGTTATTTAACCCCAATTGCTTTGCCTTCCCCCTCCAAAAAGAATCTAAAAAAAAAGTTCATGGAGGGCAGGCTCGTGCTGCAGCACATTACAAGTGGGAAAGTGGATAAAAGACACTGGGTAAAGGAAGACATCAGAGACATGCATGACCAGAGAAAAAGATGGGCTGCCCAGGGAGCAAGGATGAGGGATCACCAATGGACAGCCTATATGTTCTGCTACTAACCTTACAGCATCAGAAGAAGTAAAGTAAGGGCCCTACCTGGCACATTGAATAGACTCTATATGGTGAATATACAGAAAAATACAGAAGAAAAACATGGAATGGACTTGTAATAAGTCCTGTTGGAGGGACTATTTATTAACATTGATGAGATCACAGATTATTGGGTTGTAATTGACTCCCTATCACACTTTTCATATCTTCTTAAAGCCCCAGATCCACCACAATCTCATTCTTTTTCTGTAGATATTCTCACTCTCTACTTTATTGAGGATGAGAAGGAGGAGGAGAAAAGCATTTATTCATTATGCTCTTATTATGTGCCAAGCACTGTGCTAAGTCCTTTACAGATATATCACTCGATCCTCACAACAACCCTGGGAGATAAGTTATATTATTCATCCCCATTTTACAATGGAAGAAATCAAGGCAGAAAGTGGTTAAATGATTTACCCAGGGTCACACAACTACTTAGTGTTCAAGGTTGGGTTTGAACTCAGGTCTTCCTGATTCCAGGCCCACCATCCTTCACCACCTAGGTCATCCACTTCATATCATATCCACTTCACCACCTAGGTCATCTTTACTGAGAACACTGAGGACATCTGCAATGATCTTCCCCACAACCCCATGTTCATACCCTGAAGCTTCTTGACCTCATCACCCACCTTCTGTTATTCTGTTAAGAATCAGAGGATGAGGTGGCCCTTCTCAAAAAGGCATTAAGACAATTGAAAGGAAGGAGGATCCAGAAAGGCCTCGTGTAAAGCCTTGATCTCTTGGACATGATTGAGCAAAGATTCCCAAGAATATGCTATGGGTCACTACTGCTTTTTATCCCAGGTTCAAACTTCTCCCCATAAGATTCAAGGCCTGTCATCATTGCCTCTTCCTCCTAAATCTTCACAAGGTATATTTGGACCTACCGTATAAGCCAAAGTCTCTGTTATTTTAAGAGGAAGGTAAATCCAGGTCTGTGGCTAGGGTTCATGAGTTTGCACTTATGGTTTGAGAACTGATGGGAAGATTTCCCTGCCTTCAAGTAACATGCCCAATCACAACCTGTCAGTGATGCCTAAATTCCCTTGTTAGAGATTGATTCTTTTGTATTAATAGGCTTCAATCCCTTTCAAAATGTAAAATCCTTCTCTGCTCCTGATGTGTGCTAAGTCATTAACCTTAGCAGTCATTTATACGAACGAAGTTACACAAGCCTTTCCTGAGAACAGGTTTCCATTGCAGAGAGGGGGAATACAAAAATAGAAGATAGTAAACAGAGTATCAGCAAGATGGGAGAAGGTATCTGAACTCTGATCAGTGCAGAGAGGGGCACAGGGATTGGATGGCATGTGGAGTGGATAAAATGGATTTCTGCTTTAGGAGTTCCTGCAGATGATGGCAGATGTGACAAGGAAGCAAAGCCTCATTAGGGCTTTGGCAGGAACCTCATGCTAGTTATAGACAAAAGGCAGCTTAGCAAACTAGTATCCTATTTTGAGATAAGGTCTACAGTGAATTCAGCCTCATTAGGTAACACTCAATCCCTAAGCTCCCAGTTTAGTGAATAGAGGTGGCAAACAAGCAATTTGGCCATCAAAAGAATGCCAGAGACCAAAGATTCTCACTTCTAGCAAGTGGAGAAGAGAAGAGTTTTGGAGGTGCCTGAGTGTGCTTGCTGCATGTACATGTGTGAGAAAGAGTCAGTGTTGAGTGCCCCAAATAGAAGTTGATCTTCCCTGCTAGAGAATGTGAAAGTACAGCACAAACACTTCTGTATTCTAAAGGTTATGAGGGAGAATGAGTAGTTCCCTGGAAGAATGAAGCAAGTGTTTTAAAGGGAAAGTCATAATAATAGTTGGCATTCACAGAGATGTACAACAGGCTTTATATACGCTGTCTCTTTTTATCTTCACAACGACCCTAATGCAGAAGGTTATTATACCCATTTTATAGATGAGGACACTAAGACGGAGAGAGGTGAGGTGATTTAGCCACAGTCACTCAGCTAATAAGTGTACACGGCAGGATTTGAAATCAGGGTCTTCTGCACCCACTGGGGCCACCTAGTTCCCTCCAAAAAAATAATCAAGAGATAGTGGAATTCTGTTGTTGTTATTCAGTTGTGTCCAACTCTCTGTGACCCCATTTGGGGCGTTTTTGGCAAAGATCCTGGAGTCGTTTGCCATTTCCTTCAACAGATCATTTTATAGATGAGGAAACTAAGGTGATTTGCCCAAGGTCACCAGTATTAAGTGTCTGGGATCAGATTTGAACTTATGAAGATGAGTCAGCCTTCCTGATTCCAGGTCTAGGATTCTATCCACTATGGCGCCACCTAGCTGCCCCCAGTGGAGCTTTATTTACCCAGTATCAGAAAGTTGGAAGAAGAAAGACTGATACAGAGAAGAGAAAGTGAATAAGGAAGACAGTGGAATGTTTTGAGTTATGTAATAGGTATGAGGCTCTTTCTTTTGAGGGTGGTCCTGAGCATTATGAGGAAAAATGGTCATCTTGTGTCCCCAAGAATGATGACACGGACCCACAGATGTCTTCAAGAGAGAAGAATGGGCTTAGAGACTTCTCTCCAAAGGGATGCTGAGACGTGCCCTAAAATGAATGGTTGGGAGGCATTCCAGGGGAAGAGATTCTGCATGGTAGAGAGAACCTCTGGAGATGAGTCAGACCTAACTACTACTATTCCCTTTGGGTGATTTATAGACAAGTAATAGCATCAGGAGAAACCTAGAAAGTGTGGACAAGGGTGATGAAGTCATTAGATCATAGGATCATAGACCAACAGCTAGAAGGGATGCCTAATTACCTCATTTTATATTAACAAAGGTACAGAGATGCTAAATGACTTACCCAGAGTCACACGGCAGTTAAATGTCTGACACAGGATTTGAAATCAGGTCTGCATGACTCCCAAGTGCAATATTCCATCCACTATACCATGTGGCAGCCTGGGCAAAAAAAAAAGAATAAATAAACCTCAGAACATTAGTAACAAAGATGGTGTTTTTTATCACTGCTTTCTATTTTAGCATTCTTCCCTTTTACTCAGCAAATGACTTCGTATTTACTTCAGATTTATGGCATTAACTTAGTTGTATTTTTGTATCCTCCTCCCTCCAATGAAATGTGAACTCCATGAGGCTGGGGGGCTGATTCCTTTATGTCTCTATGTCCCTGAGGTTTTCTGTAATGTAATAGGTGCTTCCTAAGTGCTTTTAGAAATGGACTAAAATGAGGCAACTGGAGTCAGGAGGACCTGAGTTCAAATCTGGCCTCAGACACTTAAGGCAAAAAAAAAAAACTTAGCTATGTGACCTTGGGCAAGTCATTCAACCCCAATTGCCCCTCCAAAAAGAAAAAAAAGAAGAAATGAACTGAAATGAAGGTAAAGAGGCTTCAGAAGAAAAAGGAAGATTTGAGATTTTGGTTAAGGACAAAGTAGAACTAATGAAGGTATGTGTGTGTTTACATATACATTTATGATATTATAATACTATGGAAATATATGTTTACATATATACATATATGTAGGTTTATATATAACTAAACATTCATGTACAATACTATGAATATATATGTGTTATTATTCCATTGTTTCAATCACGTCCAACTCTTCATGACCTCATTTGGGTTTTTTTTGGCAGAGATATTGAAGTGGTTGGGCATTTCCTTCTCCAGCTCATTTGACAGATGAGGAAACTAAGACAAAGAGGACTAAGTGACTTGCCCAGGGTCATATAGCTAGTAAGTGTCTGAAGCCATATTTGAACTCAGGAAGATAAATTTTCCTGACTGTAAGCCTGGCACTCTATATACCTAGCTGCTGTGTATATGTGTGTATGTGTGTATGTATATGTGTGTAAGTTGTATATATTTATGAGCTTATAATACTATGGAAAATATCTGGACATATATACATGTATATATGTAGATTTGATATATAAATATATTTATGAAATGTATAATACTATGGAAAAATATATATACATATGGGTGTATATATGCAAGTTTGGTATGAAATATATTTTTATGAGATGTACAATACTATGGAAATATATGTACATATATACATATGTGCATATATATATGCAGGTTTATATACAAATATATTTATGAGATATATAAGACTATGGAAGCATAAGTTGTGCATACATACATATATGTATACATACACACACACAAAGCAATAGTAAGGCAGTTCCTAGGTGTCCTCAAAACATCCAAGTGCTGGGCCTAGATGACCCACATCCTAGAGTACTGAAAGAACTGGCGGCTGTGATTGCTGAGCTCCTATCATTCATTCATAGCTAGAAGGCATCTCAGAGGAATCTGATGTATAGCTGAGGAATCTGAGTCACAGAGAGATTAGGAGGTTTATTATGGGTAACCAACTAGCTAAATATTTGAGGCAGGATTTGAACTCAAGTTTTTCTGATTCCAAATTCTACTTATTCCCATGTAACTCTCCCTTTCTATCAGCTACTCTGCTTGGTTTTAACTTCACAGAAAATCATATCCCCTAGTGGACCCTTCATTCATTTCAGTTTCCTTTTGTACATTTGTCTTCCTTTATTAGATTGTAAGCTCCCTGAGGACAGGAATTGTCTTTTTCTTATTTATATCCCCAGAACTTAGCACAGTGCCTGACACACTGTAGGCACTTAATGAACATTTATTGAATTGAAGTCCAATATTCTATACACTGGAACACCTATTAGTCATTTTTTCAAAACTGTGGGAAAATGGAGAGGTAGAAAAAGGCCAAAGATAAGTAAGTTTGATCCCCTTTCAAAAAAGAAACAAGAACCTAGCTTTCAAAGCATAGGCTAGGGAACTTCACTTTCATTTCTAACTAAATTCTAGAGTGTATTATTCAAGTGACTTCTGGGTGAGCATTTAGAAAGGAAGGCAGGGATCACACAGAACCAGGACCACTTGATGAAGAAGAGGTCACATCAAGCTAACCTGAGTTCCTTTTTTTGACAGGGTTGCTTGATGGTAAAGAAGGGAAATAGCACAGACATAGTATGCTTGGATTTTAGCAAATCATTTGACAGTCTCATTCTGCCTTCATGGACAAGAGAGAAATATGGGCTATTAGTGGTTGGGGAAATGGCTTAATGAGTGGACCCAAAGAATAATTCAATTCAATTCAATTCAGTAAACTTATTAAGTACTTAGTATGTGTCAGACACTAAGTGGTGGGGATACAAATAAGAAAAAGAAAAATAGTCCCTGGCTTCAAGGAGCTTATAATCAAATGGGAGAAGACAGCACCCAAAAGGAAGCTGAGGAGTGGATCAGGAGGTACCTACTATGGGGATATGATGTTCGTGGAATGGAAACCAAGCAGAACTACAGATTGTAATTGAAGAGATACCTCTGAGCCCTCTAAAAGGGAAGGTTTTGAGAATTTTTTCCCACCCTCCAGCCCTCCAATAAGAGGGCAGAGGCAACTGAGGGAGTTGAGAAGGTCTTGAATATCAAAGTTAAGTGAGTTTTCAGGGTGATGAGATTTCAGGTGATTACATTATCCTAGAGAAGGCAAACTTGTGGAGTTGAAACCAAGCAAAGTCCCTGACAGAAAATGAAGAGAAGAGTCATTGATGGGTCACCATCAACTTGGCAAAAGATCTCCAGTGAAGTATTTCAGACATTTTTCATTGGCCCTTTCCAATTCAACCTTTTTTCAATGACTTAAATAAAAAACATGATTATAAAATTTGCATATGACACAAAACTTGGAGAGCTGTCTAATATACTAGAAGACAGAATCCAAAATTAAAAGGATTTTGATAGAATACAATGACAGGCTGAATCTTAAAAGTTGGAACTAATTGAGCTAAATATGAAATCCCTTCACTTGGGCACCAAAAAAAAAGCATTTGCACAGGGAAAAGATGGGGAGAGACAAAAGTTCAAAGAAGCAACTCCTCGATTTTCTAAGCCGTAAAGCAAATATAATAATAATTGTACTGCCTGAGATTTATTAATGAAAATAATAGCTCACATTTACATGTTACTTTAAGATTTGCAAAATGCTTTCTTTAAGACCCTGTAAAGTAAGCAGCTTAAGTATGATTGAACTCATTTTTTTCAGATCAATTAACTGTGGCTTAATGAGGTTAGATGACTTGCCCAAGGTCATAAAAATAATAAATATAAGAACTGGATAATAAACTCAGGTCTTCTGATTTAAAGACCAGTGCTCTTATCCAAGGGCAGGCTATAGAGTGCTTAGAACTGGAGTCAAGAAGAATTATCTTCTTGAGTTCAAAACTGACCTTAGACATTTACTAGCTGTATGACCCTGGGAAAGTCATTGAACCACGTTTGCCTCAGTTTCCTCATCTGTAAAATGAGCTGGAGAAGGGAATGGCAAACTGCTCCATTATCTTTGCCAAGAATACCCCAAATGGGGTCATGGAAGATTTAGACATGACTGAAAAACATTATTTTATATTATATATTAAATACATATTATACATTATATATTAAATCAATAATGATCATTATCATTATATAGTATCGTAAGATGCTACATAAATCAAAGGTAATATAATTTTAATTCTTCAAAAGAGATGAGATTCTCCCAATGAATGAATGAAAAATTCCTGATTTGTCAGTAAATACAAACTTACATAACATACTATATCTAGTTGGTTCTACCTCATACTTCACATCTATCTGACTTCAGACAATTTGCCAGGTGCCCTTTAGCTGTTCCCTCTCTCGTCCTAGAATAAAAAACGCCCTCAAGACCAGCTCTCCAGAGACCAAGCTCCGCTTTCTGGAGAAAGTAATCCACTCAGCTTTGGAACTCTGCCTTAGAGCCTGAGTTGTCCCAAGAGTTAAATGATGGCAAATTCACTCAACTGACTATATATAATCTACCTGAACTACACCTCACATTCACACACCGCATCTACCTTGCTATCGAGCCTGAAGTTATTTCTTCCTCACTTTTGAAATCTCATGACCTGGGAATAGTAATCACACCAATCCTACCATTGCTTCTGGGAAGAACATGGCAATTAATTTCACTAAGGTTCCACTCACTACTCCTGTGATTCCCTAGACCAAAACTTTATATTCACCTTTATGTGCTAACTCTCTCCATTAACATACAAATTCCTTAATAGTTTTCTAGGGACCATCTCATTTTTGTAGCTGTATGCCCAGTGGCTGGCACAAGGTAGGTATTTCAATGTTTTTTTCAATCATTCATTAATTCATTCATTCATTCATGCATCAGTGTGAGCACTCCCTTCCCTATTGTAGATAGCAACCCCTTTAGCAAACGGTCTTCCAGAGGTTCTCTGCTCCCAAAGTTCAACCCTCTAGTAATGAACCTCTCTAAACTCAGTTGTCCTGGTCCTTTGGCAGAAATAGCTTGTCGCAGGATCCCTTTTTAAAATTCTTTCCCATCTGGTACGACCTACCAGGATTCAAGATTACTACGTCTATGCCTCCAGGAAGCAGCCAAAGAGTAAATCAAAGGAAATATGAGTAATGATAATGATGATAATAAAAGGAGTTCTTCCACTAAAAAAAGCTATTTCCATTTCCAGTGTTTCCTCATGACCTTAGCAGCTAGGTGGCGCCATAGTGCACAGAACACTGACCTGAGTTTAAATCTAACCTCAGACACCTTAGCTGTGTGACCCCAGTCAAGTCACATAACTTCTGACTGCCTCACTTTCCTCTTCTGTAAATGAGGGTAATAAGAGTATCTAACTTTACAGGATTGTTGTGAAAATCACATTATATAACGTAAAGTTTTTTGCAAACCTTAAAGTGCTATATATATATAAATTTTTCATTATTTTCATTAAGATGACCCTCCCTGGTTTATCAACATTATACCAGTGGAGTATAACCTCTGGCTGGTTCTAGTTGAGGAACATTTCAAATCCAGGCCAGCAACAAACCACACCACTGGAGAACTAGCCTTACTGAATGTGAAAGGATCCCACTCCAAAAGGTAAGGTTTGGTACAAGACAATCAATCAATGTCTTAAGTGTAGTAACTCAGGAATTGTGAAGTAGTTGTTAACTGTGTTAGTGAGCTGAGGGACCCACCAATGAAATCACGGGATCTTTCAAAACACTAATGAAGAAGGAATTTCTCTCCCCACATCTTTTGGTGCACTGGAGAAGGAATCAGCATGTGTGTAGGTCTTGGCGATAATGTCTCCCTTTGTTGTGGATAGGAAGAAGAACTGAAGGCAGCAGGACACAAAGTAGAGAAGGAAAATTATCTATCTATCTATCTATCTATCTATCTATCTATCTATCTATCTGCCTATCATCTGTCTATCTGCCTATCTATTTATCTATCTCTCTATCTGCCTATCATCTATCTGTCTGTCTGCTTATCTATCTGCTTATCATCTATCTATCTATCTGCCTATCATCTATCTATCTGCCTATCATCTATCTATCTATCTGCCTATCTATCTATCT
>CM053586.1:47070086-47090907 GCA_028646515.1 Pseudochirops corinnae | reverse complement strand
GAAAAGTGACATAGGAGAGAATAGACTGGGGGAGGGGGCACACACTGGGATGGCTGTTTTGGGGCGGTGGGTGGGGGAAAGAGGGGGAGAAAATACGTAACTCAAAATCTTGTGGAAATGAATGATGCAAATTATAATGAAATTTTAAAAAAAAGACTAGGAAAGAACAAACACAAAAGGAGCAAAGGCATCTAGGGGCCTTGTTGCAAAATCACCTATCAATTAATCAATAAATATTTATTAAGTGCCAACTATGTGCCAAATACTGGCTAAACGTTGGGGATACAAAAAGAAGCAAAAAGTCCCTCCTCTCAAGGAGCTCACAATCTACAGGGGACCTAGTTGAGTCTACACTCTCTACGTGGAATAGTATTATCCTAGGTCTTCTGTCAGTGCCATGGATTGTTAGCTTAAGCATGGCATTCCCAGCTCCTTTCAGAGTCTACCAAATACCAGCACCTGCTAACCAATTACATCTGCTTTGGCTTTAGAAGTAACCAATTTTGAATAAGGTGACAGAGAGACTGATTTATGATTGGTAATAAATCCCTATTAATATAATGGTATTTACCACAGGGTCACTAGCTGGTTCTGAGGATTAAAACAGAAGTTTCAACCCCCCCCAAAAAAATAAAAAATAAATAAATCCTATTAACATTACCAGTGGTCAGAGTGGTTTGCATTTGAGAAAATAGGGCGTGGTACCTACTTTGAGTTTTTGGGATCTCCTCTGAGTTAGTCTTAAGAGTACTCTACCACATACTCAATGTTCAACTTTGATGACTCAAGAAAGAAAATGTTCCTCCTTTTCTGTGTCTATTTTTGTGGTAGTATGGCCTGAAGGCATTGAAATGTTCATTTGTCCCCTATCAGTGTTAAGAGCTTAGCATCAGAAGTGGGAAATGAGAACTGGAGTGGATGTGCTAGAGTTCAAGAAGCGGGAAGCAATATCAGGGTCCAGTGTAGGAGTTAAACGCAGAAATCAAGACACCAGACATGAGTGAGATGAATAGCATATCTCTAGCATAGCCAGGGGTCAGAATCGGGTAACGAGTTATCCTGGGAATTCAGAATGTGGAGCTGGAAAGTCAAATCAAAACAGGGCTAAATCATGTCAAGATTGATGCTGATGTTGAAGCCAGAGGCCTTTGGCTTCCACTTCTCTTAAATACCTAGAAGATATGTCGACCAAATATTCATTATTTTGTCCTTTTTAACGATGCCCCAACACCTACACTAAGGATCTGGGGAAGGGAAAGATTGTAGAATTCAATCAATCATTTTGCCTTGTTAAGGCCTGACAATCATTTAACATCATATTTTGGCTAAAGTTTTAATTAATCAAAGAGGCTGCTCTGCCTCATTTTACAAAAAAACCTCTCTTTCTATCTCAGCCACTCCAGAGACCAGATAAGGTTGGGAGTAGGATTTAACACAGGCATCCAGAGATCATAAATTTCCAATTCAGACCCAGCTTTGTCTTGCTTCTCTGAGTGGGCACAGAGAATACCTCTTCTCATGTCAACAAACCAGAAGAGGCCTACTTTATGGCCCTTCAGGATGAGACCCTCAATTCAAGGCATAAACTTGAGTAACGGGACTTTTTCTTACCTTAAGATTTTATGAACATATATTTATTATGAAGTGTTAATGGTAAAGGAAACACAGATGTCCTGAATTGTAATTTCAACTGACACTTTGTCATTTCTCTTGTTTTATTGTATTCACCATTTATCCAACTAAGAAATTCCTTTTCTCATACAATGTTTAAACCATTATGGGGATCATAAATTTGTGTAACTCAGCCATCCCTAATTGGGATGGTCCTAAAATGTACTTAAGCTCTCTCATTCTTTTGTTCGTCAGTCAGGACTCTAGTCCTGCACTCCATGTACAGTAGTAAAGCTAGCTTTAAGGGAATAAGGAATAAATAATGTGATTTTATATTACTATCTGTTTGTCTCTTTAACCAAACCTTTGAAACAGGTCAACAGGCCTTATAAAGGTTAAGAAGTATATGAAAAAAGTATATGAAAAGATCCTGACTCCAGCACTGTCCCTCTGATTAGGACATCAATACCTTGCTGTAATTGTTACATTAACACATCCTTCCCTCCTAGGGGAAGATTGTCTCCATTACGACTGACATATGGTAACCTTTGAATGTCTTAGAAACAGATTCAACTTCTGTTATACTCTGCAAAGAAAATGGATAATCCTCAAACACAGCAGCCTTTTAATGGCAAATAAAATGAAGTTATTTGCAATTGTTGTACACTTCAGTCTTTGAGATCAGGAAGCACCCACAGACATCGTCTCAATAGATCCTGATGTAATATTGTATTGCTAATTATTACGTGTTTCCAGATGGTAAAGGTGGTTAGCATAATCCATAGCTTCCAATCACTTTTAACAGGACTTATTGCCCTCAATGATTTTATTTCAATACTGAATGATACTTGTCTGTGTTTTCTCATAGTACCACAAAGTATCTACACAATGAACTAGATGCTTTCCTTTAGTTGTGTTTTTTCTTGTTGTGGTTTGTTTGTTTTTTCACATTTTTGTGGATGCTAGTGGACCCTTCTTAGGAAGCCAAAAACATAGTTTGCTTCAGCAATCCTCTGACAAGACTGCTGGGTTGAAAAATAGTTCCAGATTCTTCAAGAACTCTTTAAGAATCAGGGTGACTAGGTGGCGCAGTGAATAGAGTACTGGCCCTAGAGTCAGGAAGACCTGAGTTCAAATCCGGCCTCAGACACTTGTCACAAAAACTAGCTGTGTGACCTTGAGCAAGTCACTTAACCCCAACTGCCCTCTAAAAAAGAAAAAAAAAGCAAAAAAAAAGGATTCTTTAAGAATCTATGATCTTGTAGGTGTGAGTACTCCCTCCACTAATGGACATTACACTCCCTTTATGGGGTAGATGGTCTTTAGGAGTTTTTTTGGACAAAAACTGAGACAAACTTGATTATATGCTTTTCTGAATTTAGACTGGTGCTCATCTGATACATACATTGTCCATTCCAGATACGAATATTTGCTCTCTAGAAACTCAACTAAAGAATAAGTCCTACTAAACTCCTTTTTTCAGACAATTATGGTCCCAAGTCCCAAACCAAGAGGACATAAAGCAAAGAAAGAAAAATATAGATCAATTTCTTTAATAAACATCAATGTGAAGACTGAATGCAATATTAGCAAAGAGGCCACAACCTATTTAAAAGATGATACCAGGATTGCAGGGTTGGCTGAATATTAGAAAAAAACATAAACACAATAGTCTACATTCATAACAAAACAAAACAAAATTATATAACTATAGATAGATGAAGAAAATGTTTTTAATAAACCATAGCACCCTTTTCTGTTAGAAAAATATTAAAAAGAACTGTTCCTCAATATAGTAACAAGAGCCTATCTAGAACAAAGAGCCAGTGTTATATGTGATGGAAAAATGCTAGAGGCTTTCAAATAACATCAAGGCAAAGCAAGGATGTCTGTTGTCATCAATATTATTCTAAATTCTGTGCTATAATTCTAAAAACATTAGACCTAACTATAAGCCAAGAAAAATATTGAGGGAATAAGTACAAATAAGGAAAAAATTATCATGTTTTACAGATAAAATGATGATTTACTAAAAGAATACTAGAGAGTCAACTAAAAATTAATTGAAATAATAATTTCAGTAAAGCAGCAAGATGTGATAAATTCATAAAACCATCAGATTTCTGTATATTACTAACAAAACCAAGCCAATAAAGAGATAAACAATAAAATTGCATTTAAAATAACTACAGAATATATATGTAAAATTTTCATACTCCACTTACCAATTACATAAAAATATTCTTTACAAAAATAAAGACAGACCAAAATCATTAGAGAGGTATTAATTGCTCACAGTTGGGCCATCTAGATATACTAAAAATGACAAGGGTAAATGAATTTACATATTCAGTGCCATACTAATCAAACTATCAGATGGTTACTTTATAGACCTATAAAATATAAGAACAAAATTCTTCTGGAGAAAGAAAAAGTCAAGAATATGAAAAGAAATAATGAAAAAAAGTGGGAAGGAAGAGGGTTAAGCAATAACAGATCTCAGACTATACTACAAAACAATGATTATTGAATCTATTTGATGCTACCTAAAAAAAAATAGAACAATTGACTAATGGAACTGATTAACTATACAAGATCTAGAAAGAATTAAACATAGTATACAGAACTTAATTGATTCAAAGACTCCAACTATTGGAGTAAGACCTCATTATTTAACAAAAACTACTGGGAAAGATGGAAAGCTGCCTGACAAAAACTAGATTTACACAACATTTCATATCATATACCACATTAATCTCCATCATGACTCAGATATAGAAGTCAAATCATAAATATAAAAGGAGCAGGGAAGATACCTTTCACTATTATGGATAAGAGAAGAGTTCTTGACCAAATAAGGGACAGAAATAATTACAGGAGATAGACAATTTTGATGACCAAAAATTGAGTTTTTGCACTATCAAAAACAATGCAGTTAGAATCAGAAGAGAAGCAGTTAACTGAGAGGAATCTTTGTAGCAAATTTGTCTGATAAAGATCTAAAATTTAAGCTATATAGGGAACTAATATAAATATATAAGAGTATGATCCATTCCTCAATAAATAAAGGATATGAACAACCCATTCTCCAATGAAAAAAGGCAAGCTATCAACAACCATGTGAAAAAATATTCAAAATCACTAATAATAGGAGAGATGAAAATTAAATTAATTCTGACATTCAACCTAACACCCATCACTTGGGTGAAAATGACACAAAAAGAGAAATGACAATTGTTGGAGGGACTGTGTGAAGACAAACACAATAATGCATCACTAGTAGAGTTTTGAAGTTGTCGAACCATTCTGGAAAGCAATTTGAAACTATACCCCCAAAGTCACTAAGTTCTATACACCCTTTGACTAGGCTTATTCTTTGAAGATATCAAAAAAAGAGGGGAAAGTCCTATGTATACAAAAAAAAAAAATTATAAAAGCACTTTTTTATTGTTTTAATAAAGAATTGTAAACAAATGTGTCCTTATCAATTGGGAAAGAATTGAACAAATTATAATATATGAATATAATGGAAGAAATGATGAAAGGGAAAGAATCAGAGAATCCTAGGAGAAATCATATAAATTGATGCATAGTTAGTTGAGCAGAACCAAGAAAACTATTTATATGATGTCTTGTTTGATTCTTTCAGTCACACCCAACTCTTCATGAATCCATTTAGCATTTTCTCGGCAAAGATACTGGAGTGATTTGCCATTTCCTTCTCCAGCTCATTTTACAGATCAGGAACCGAGGTAAACAAGATTAGGTGACTTGCCCAGAGTCTCACAGCTAGTAAGTATTTAAGCCCAGATTTGAACTCACAGAAATGAGTCTTTCTGACTCAAAGACCCATACTCTATCCACTGTGCCACCTAGCTGCCCTTATATGATCTCTATTATATTGTAAATAAAAGGAACTATGAAAGATAGCAATAATAACTGGCATGTGTACAGTGTTCCATGGTTTGCAAAGCACTTTGCATGAATTGTTCTTATTAATCCTTGAAGTAGCTGTATGATATGGATTGTCCCCATTTTACAGATGGACTGAGTATAAGAGGGTCTGGGTGAATTGCCCAGGACCATATACAATCAGAAGATGTCTAGGGCAGGATTAAAACTCAGGACTTTCTGACTCTAGAGCCCTTGCTATGTCTACTATATTCCCAAGTGCCTAAGAACTCTTTTCAATGTAATAACCAAGCACCACTCATCAGAGAGAGAATGTTGACTCAGAAGACTGATCCTGCTTTCCATCTTTTGGGAGAGAGGTGATAGAAAAGAGGTATAAAACAATGTACATTTTAAGACAAGTATTGTGTGGGATTGATTAGCTACACATATTTGTTAAAAGGGATGGATTTTAAAATTTTAGAGGAGGGGAGAGTTTGGGGGAAGAAACAAGTAGAGTAATGCCCTCCAAAAAGGAAGAAAGAAACTAGTATCATAGAATCATTTTACAAAGCACAGAAGACGGCAGACGGAAGTTCAAAAAGGATCACAGACAGGCAGAGTAGTTTTATAACTACCATGTTAAATTTGAAGTGTGTGTGTATGTGTGTGTGTCTGTATGTGTGTGTGTCTGTATGTGTGTGTGTGTCTGTATGTGTATATGTTTGTGTATGTATTAGAAATTAGGGGCGACTAGGTAGTGCAGCAGATAGACTACCTGATCTTGAGTCGAGAAGACTCATCTTCCTAAATCCAAATCTGGCCTCAGATACCTACTACCTGTGTGACCCTGGGCAAGCCACTTAACCCTGTTTGCCTCAGTCTTTAAAATGAACTGAAGAAGGAAATGGCAAACCGCTGCAGTATCTTTGCTAAGAAAACCCCAAATTAGGTCATGAAGAATTGGAGTCAGATATGGGTGAACAGGAGAAATTAATGACTTCATATCCAGTCCTTTTTACTGTGTTTTTTTAATATAGGAACAGCTCATGTTCATTAATGTTTGCCAAGTTCATAACAGTAAAAAAAGAAATTTTAAAAAATAAATAAGTTCCTCTGAAATTAACCTCGATCCCTGTGGAGGCAAGGGGTCGGGGACAAAAATGAATTTGATGTTTTATGTCATTTTAATCCCCTCTGGAGCCTTTGGGCAAACGATGTTCATTTTAAATGTGACTAAGGTTTTTGTCCCTTCCCCTGAGACATTCACCAAGCTGGCTGTTTTCTGTGGCTCCTCTAAGCAATAGAGGGAATGCTGAGATCCCTAACAAGAGTTACCCAAGCAAGGCCTCAGGGAATGATTGCCCTTTGCCTCTGACAAATCATGCAACTGGCATCTCTTTTGCTGCAGGGCTGTGGTCCAGGGAGAGAGATTGTCCCCTCCTCCTGAAGCTCTGGCTAGAAAGAAACAGAAGGAGGCAGGAAGTTGTCAGTCCACACAATATGAAAATTAGCATGATGCTGTTTCTAATCAACACATGCTGACTTCCAATTAAGATTAATGACTATGGGGGCCAGAATGTGTCTGACCTTGGGCTGAGCACCCAGATAAGAGCAAAGAGAAGCCTAGAGAAGGAATCATAGGGGAGAACTTCCTTCTGTCCCAGGAACAGGCCCTAATGTCTCCCCAGTGGAGTCAACCCTTAGTAAGATTATGAAACAGGTAAAACTTGTCTCTAGTACCCGCTCTCCACTTATTCTCGGTGTCCAGGACCCAGATCCTCCAGACCCTTCTATGCTCGTAGGATTCACCCAAGCCAGCTGCCTTCTTAGAGCTGTATGGCATATTACAGACCACAAATTCCTACAGTCTTTTCAGCCTTGTGGTCCCTTCCCCTCTCTAGGTTAGGTGACAATAAGCTTCTCTTATTAACACAGGTACCAAGGGGTTAACCTGTTATGTGACTCTGAGACTGGAATCTGGAGTACGGTGATAGACTACTGGAGAATATAATTTGGGGAGGAGGATATTTTAAAACCCTCCCTTCTCCCAATCAAACTTCTTAGGTTGTGGTGGACTCTGCACAATGTAGGTCTATCATACTATGTGACAAAATAGGCCATGGCACTCACAGGAGAAAATATCTTGTGTCATTGGGATATCCATAGGGTAGAGGAGGGACAGGGGGAAGGGGATGGAGGTGGGGAGATGTCCTCTTTCTTAGATCATGATATTATGCTCCTCTTTCTTTGTTCGTCCCTAGTACGTCCCCTCTTTAGAGGTTCCTCAACATGTTCCATGCTTAATCAATCATTAGAATGCCGAACTATTTTATTATAGTGTGAAGAAATCTTAGGGCACAAGCTAAAAACAGGTAGGTAGTTCACAGATGCACAACTCATTGAATCCAGTTTGACTCAGCATAACACATAATTCCAATTCTCAACAGCTCTTAAGACTCCTGTCTAACTTAACCCTCCCTCTCCTTCTTTCTTGTTTTTAGCGGATATGTCTCTTCCTCAACAAAGCAAACAGCTCTACCTGTGCCTTCCCACACTGGCTAAGACCTTGTTCTATCAATCATCCCCTCTTCCGTGCTCCAACTCTGCTGGTTCTTTCAATCTTGTTCAGAAACATACTCAGGAAAGAGGCTAAAGGGAAAGATATATATGATTTCTTTACATAAAGGTAATGTTTCAATCTGGGAATGGATGAGGAGGATCAAAACAGAGAATACAAAGAAAACACACCACACTTTGGACCCTGAGATCTATAAAAGGCATAAACTGGATTAAAGAAAATAAATCTTGAAAAATCAGCCAAATTAGATCAATTATACATAGAGATTATATGTTATTGTGGATTAAGGATAAATATGATGATGAAATACCAGATATGATGATGAAATATCAAAGATACGGAAAAAAATCTCAAACCAAATTAATATCCCAAAAGGTGACAACCTATAATATCATCTTATCTGTACAAAATATTTGTGAGGGTCATCTATACATGAATTGAGGACATCTCAACAAGAGTATTAGTAATGGGCAAAAGTAGGCTTTTGCCAGTGATATTCAACAATAGATTATGTAACTGACTGAAACATGTGGAGAATGTAAGATCTTATTATATTTATGGTTTGTTAATTAGATTATGAAAATATCTTTGAGGCCCTAGAGCCTTTAAGGCTCTTTTACAACAAAGTGTTTCTCATCTATATATCAAGATAATTCAGAATTTTTTGCATGATACAACAACACATATAACCTTATTCAGTAATCTAAAAGGTGGAAAGCATGGTTTCATCATCAACCTGGAGTTGTGGTTAGTGACTACAGTGATCAGACTTAAGTCTTTGAGAGTTTTCCTTTACGATGTCTGATCATTAAATAAATAGTTCTACTGGATCTGCTTCCAGTTTCCATGATCTTTAAAATCCCACTAACCATGGAATTAGCAGTTATACCTATCAGGTCTTTCAGTACATCATCATCACTATCATAGCTAGCTTTTATAGAGAGCCTACTATGTGCCAGGCACTATGCTAAGTGCTTTATAAACATTATTTCATTTAATCCTCACAACAACCCTAAAAGGTAGGTGCTATTATAATGGTCTATAGTAAAAACTGACAACAAAAAAAATTATAATTTTACAGATGAGAAAACTGAGGCAAAAAGAGATTAAGGGATTTGTTCAGGATCACTCATTCAGTTGAATGTCCAAGACTATATTTGAAGTCTTCCTGCCTTCAAGCCCAGCCCTCTATCTACTGCAACACTCCGCTACCTAAAAATTATGAAGGGAAGGAAGGGGGGAAGCATTTATTTATGCCTACTATATGCTTTACAAGCATCATACCATTTGATCTTCGCAATGACCCTGGGAGCTAGGTGCCAGTTTTTGCCCCATTTTGTAGTTGAGGAAACTGAGGCAGACAGAGGTTAAGTGGCACAGCTAGTAATTATCCGAAGCTGGACTTGAGCTCAGGACTTCTTGACTTAACGCCTAGACCTTCATTGACTGTACCACCTAGCTGCCAAAAGGTCTGCCTTTTCTGGCTCAGAGGAATATGACTTCTTTCAGGACAACCAAGTACTATCTTCCTTTCTTATTACTTATCTTGGCTATGAACTCCCTACTATTTTTGTTCTGTCATTTTTTTCTGTGCAAAGGTCATTCTCTTCTGCATAGTACTATTGCATAGTACTCCTTTCTCTTTGTTATCATCTCATCCATCCCCAAGGAGTTGTGCTATCCTTTCTTTTAATCCCTGCTTTCTGTACTGATGGGCATGATGTAGCAATGGCAGCAATTACTCCCATGGTTGCCACTAGAAGGCAGTTGCTCAAGCCTGTAACGTAAAGACTACCCTTGGTTTGTCCTGGAACAAAGAAACTTCATCTTCATTTTTGTTTCTGCTATCACCTCACTGTCAGCAGCAAAAGAAATGATTTTTTTTAAAAATCTAGAACATGAAATTCCCTTAGCATGAATCATTTCAACTTTGAATACATAATAAATTTAAAATAATGTTTTTTTAAAAAAGGAGTTGTCACTCTCTTCCACCCCTCCCAAGGTTTCTATCATTTCTATCCCAGCAATCAGTCTCTCCTTAGTAATTAAAAGAATCAGATTCAGAATAGAATTTCTCCTTGTGGGTTTCTCTATCTTTTGAAGGATGAAATTATCATTAAGGCAAGTCTAAAAGTTATTTGCTATTTTGCTTTTGTCAGAGGAAACTCCAGTAGATGTCTAGATAATTGAAGTCCTTCATCATTACCATCTTATTGCCTCTGTGCTGGGCTTATAGTGCATTTCCAAAAATTTCTTTATGTATTTCCTCTTTCTGTCCAGGTGGTTTACAGTAAAAACTGACAACAAAAAAACTCTTGTTTTTTTCTTTTTATTTATCTTCATTCAAATGGTATCCACCATGATTTTTCCTCTGATCCACAGAATCATAGCTCTAGGGCTATCTGGTCCTACTCCTTCATTTTACAGCTGAGAAAACTGAAATCCAAGGAAATTAATTTGATCTTGACTTGTTCAGGATCACACAAGTTGTAAACATCAGAGGCAAGATTTCAACCTATTCATTGCTATTTTCACTGTACCATATTGTCTCACATGCGTATAATTTCATAATATACCGTGCTTTCCCACCCATAGCCTATCACTCACTGACCTGAGGAAGTATAAAGAAAAAGAAAATATTCTTACCTGGTCCTGCATGATTATATGAATTGTTTTCAGGTTCTATCTTCCATGCCAACCCACATCCCTTTCCTTCCTTCAAAAGCCCTGTTTCCTACAAACCGCTCCCCAGTTTTCAGTATATAGGACATCTGAGTAATTTGCATGTACTCTACAAATTTTCCCTTTTCAGATCCTGTTTCTTTTGAATGGGTATACTTGTCCAGAGCCATATTCCGGCCATGATTTTTATCTTATCAAATCTCAGTGATACCCATTTGGTCCACTGTATCTTCTTGTATTCAGATCTTTTAGTTCTTCTTGCCTGTTGAGGATTTGTCTTTACACATTTGTGGTCACGGGTTTTGCTATTTGTTCCCTTCTTGGATTTTTATTTCTCCTCTGAGTGTCTCAAGGGCTATTTTTCTTTCTTTATTGTAACCACTCTCCATGGTATTTGGCTCAGTAGACGTATACAACCAAGTTTTTCCCATCTACCACAATTTTTAGCTTGAATTATTTTTTATTAGATTCACAAGATGCTTGGAAAATACATTTTTATCAACCATTACTAGGTGGACTCTGTATTTATATTTCAAGTTATGGTCCAGACATCCAAATAAATTTTTCTCTTCTACATGCATTATCTTAAATGGGCAACATGGTGGTAAAGAAATGGCAGTGAAGAAAATATAACCTATAACTTTATGGTTTCCATTTTTTTGTCCAAAACTTTGTAATTTGGGGGAATACTTTTTAGGTTCTTTCTGGCAGGATCATTTGGCCCATGGTTCACATGAAACACCAGAAGTGAGTAGTAGTCATCCATTTTGAAGTCTTGGGAAATTCTGTGTTGGTTTAAATACATGCCCTGGGAGGACAATGGATTTTCAGATCGCTGTTTTGAAGTCCTCAAATAGTAGCCTCGGTGCCCTCAAATCCTCCCCCCTTTCAGATTTCCCTATTGCTGTTGAAGGCACCATCATTCCCTGCCTCTTCACTCCCCCCTCTGTCACTCAGGTTCACAACTGTGAACAACAAAGAAATCTAAAGCAACTCTGCTTTGACTGTAGTTCCTCTGTCTTGCCCCTGACTGTTTGTATTGCAGCCTCAACCCTGTCTGAGACCTTCCTTATTCTCAAACAGCAAGGGTGCTCCAATATGTTAGGGCAGGGTAACAAGAGATAGGTAACCTAAAAAAAGAGCCTTTCCTTTTACTAGCCCAGCAATAGGCTTGTCCAATCAAAGGGTACTACCTCCCCTATTCCTACCCTGTGAGCCCCCCAGCAACAGTCATGTCCAATCCTGAGGTACTCCATACCCAACTCACCATCTGCCTAAATTGAAGCTTTGTCCTTGTGCTTCTTTGGGGAGTCCACCTGTGTGGGTGGAGATCCCTTGCTGGTGAACTCAATAAACCTAAATTTGTGGTGTTAGACTTGGGCTATGGTTTTGGTGTTGGAATTTTGGATCTGGTTCTGACTTGTTGGGGCACTAGCAATTTTGCCCATACGACCTCAGTGTCATCTTTGATTTCTCACTTACTCTCACCACCCCCCATATCCAATCTGTTGTCAAATTCTTTCCATTTTATCTTTCATATCTGCTCCTTTCTCTCCTCTGAAACATCTACCATCCTGGGGCAGGCCCTCATCACCTCACTGCTGGACTACTTGTCATAACCTGCCGTCTGGTCTCTCTGCCTCAAATCTCTCCCTACTACTACTACTATGATCTCCCTAAATCACAAATCTGACCATGTCACCTCCCTATTGAGTCTTGTGGAGTGATTCCCCATTGCTTCTAGAGTCAAATGAAGAATCTTCTGGCATTCAAAGCCTTCACAACCTGGCTCCCCGCTACTTTTCCAGTCTTGCACACCTTATTTCCTCCCCATCCCTACCCAAATGTAGACTGTGATCCAAAGACACTGGCCTCTTTGCTGTCCTTCGTACAACACTCCATGTCTCAGTTCTGGACATTCTTGCTGGCTCTCCTCCATGCCTAGAATTCTCTCCCTCCTCACTCCCACTTCTTGGCTTCCTTGAGTTCCCTCAAGGCCCTGCTAAACCCCTACCACCTATAAGAAGCCTTTCCTGACCCCCTTAATACTTGTCCCTTCCCTCTGTTGACTTTCTATAACTCCTCCTCTCTCTATCTTGTCTATACGGTGTTTACATTTTGTCTCCTCCATTAGACTGTGAGCTCCTTTAGAACAGGGACTGTCTTTGGCCTTTCTTTGTATCCCTAGTGCTTTGCACATAGTAGAAGCTTAATAAATGCTTATTAACCAACTGATTGACTATACCTGAGCAGAGAATCATCAACCATCGCTACTCTTGGATTACTTCTCTGACCCTTATTAGATGGAGACCCTCTTCAGTGGCATTAATATGCCATTCCTTGGTAGAAACACAACTACTTCCTTCTCAGGTCAGCCCTCCCTCACTCAAATCAAAGTCAACTGCAAGTCATGTTATCATCTTCCTGATGTCATGGTGCTCTTCGAGAATGAAGGACAAACACACACAAGCACACAGTGGTACTTAATAAATGCTTATTTCCTTCTTTCCTTCCTCAGAGCATCTAGACCCCATCTCTTTTTAAATAGCCACAAATCACCAAGTAAACAGTTGTTAGTTTCCTTCTCTTCCTCTTCCTTGTGACATCCTTCTATGCTCCAGTCTCTCAATAAGAATTATTTTTTCTTCTTCATCTCAGACCCCAATACTTCTTCCCCTAATAAAACTCTAGTTTTGTTTCCTTAGGAATACTTCACTCACCCTAACAACCTGGGATGTGCAGAGGTGTTCTTTAATTTCTTTTATCTTTTCTTCCTGAAGAGAGAACAATCTGGACTAGAGATTAAGTTGCTAAGGTAAGGTGACATCGGGTTAGCTACTACCGTGAATGCCAGGCAGAGGAGCTTAAAATCTATTCTGTATACAATATGGAGCCACTGAAGATTTTAGAGGAGATCACATGACACTGCAATCCCTTCTTCAGTCTGTCTCTGCATTCAAGGCACAGATCAAATGCCACCTCCTTCAGGAAGTCTTCCATGATCCCCAGGTATAATTAATCTTTCCTTGCTTAGACAAGAAACAGTTTCTTTATGCCATTTTTCTGTGCTTATGTGGTGATGATGTCACTGATGCGGCACTCTTCTAATAGTGCAGGTGATAATTCATCCATGCCATTTCAGCCTATGATTCTTATTCATGTTATCCCATAATTCCTTCACAGGTGGTTCACCCACTAGGCTGAAAGCCTTCCTCCAGTTTTCTTGCCATGACATGTACATCAAGAGAGCACCTGTGTTCTCCATCAGTTATCACCCTTGCTACCTCCTTTTCTGGGAATTTGACTGATGTAAACAAAACGTTGAAACATATGAAATAAAATTGAGTAAAAGAATAGACACTGACACAGACTATCACCATTTCCTGATGAAGTTTAACTAATGTAATTAATGACCAAAATAAGGAGACCAAAAAAAGCCTAGAAATTCTTAGCTAGTGAACTTGCTCTCCTTTATAAGGAAAGAGATGTAATAGTCAAGAACAGTACTTGTTGAAAGGAGAAACTCGACTATAAAACTTTAAGGAGGAGGATAATGAAAGATCATGAATCTATTGCTTCATAAAGCAATGGAAGGAAAAACAATTTTATAGAAAATTTGGTGTAAGATCCAATTAAGCCCAGTCGTCCCCAGAGCATTTGTGGATGAGACTAGGAACAACAACAACAAAACAAATAGAAAATGGAAAAATGCAGATAGGTCAAGATTTGGCAACCAATTCTCTTTTCCATCAATGACAATGGAGCCACCATAGTTTAACACTTAACACCACAATTCCTGATGTGTTGACTGAAGAAATAAAAATGATACTTAAAAAAAATACCTTTCATGTTTTATATATCATTATTTGTGTATGTGTTGTTTTCCTTACATTATTATAGTTTCTCTGGGACTGCTAGGTGGCACAGATCACCAGTTATGGAGTCAGGACAACTGGTCTTCCTGAATTCAAATTTGGCTTCAGACACTATCTATATGACCCTGGGCAAGTCATTTAATCCTATTTACCTCAGTTTTCTCATCTGTAAAATGAGCTGGAGAAGGAAATGGCAAGCCATTCCAATATCTCTGCCAAGAAAACCCCAAATGGGGTTGTAAAGAGTCAGACATGACTGAAAATGACTGAACAACAAATTTCTCTGAGGCCAGCAATTGTAGCTTATTTATCTTTATATGTCCCTTAGCACCTAGCATGGGATCTTGTACATAATAGTTGGTGATTGTTTATTGGCTTATAGTCTAGATTCTAGACCTTTTTCTCCTCTAGTTTGGGTTACTTGTCCTTAACCTCAGACATGTGGGATAACTCCTTCTTGCTGAATCCCAGTTATAATCCTTCAATTTTAAGTCGAATCTATTCTCCCCATAGTGACCCAAACCCAGATCTGACAGTCCTCCCTAAATCACGAATACTGATTGTTTCTCAAATCTTTCTTCCCCAGACTTCTCAGTCTTCTTTCTTTTTTCATTTTTTTTTCCTTTTAAAAAGGATTTCTCATTCTGCCTAGAGAAATTCAGATCAGTAGTCAGTCCCTGTTCTTGAATATATTTTAGTTTGTTCTCTGAGACTCTTTGTTGGCTGTCAAGCATAATCCTCCAAAGACTTGGAGGGATGGGATGGGTTTAGTGGATTTAAAACTCAATATGAATTGACAGTGTAACAATACACCCAAAAAAGCTACTGCAGTCTTAGACTACATTAAGAAAGTTAACTTGTCCAGAATGAAGAAGGTACTTCTACTTTGCTCTGGTCAGATTACACCTGAGTGCCACATTTTTAGAAGGACAGTGACATACTGGAGTCTAATCAGAATGGTATGGAGACTTAAAACTATACTGATGACAATAGCTAACAATTATATACCACTTACATTTATTGCCGTATCAGATCCTCCCCATTTCATAGATGAGGAAACTGAGATTAAGAGTGGTTAAGTAACTTGCCCTAGGTTGCACAACTTAGTTAAGTGTCTAAGGAAGGATTCAAACTGAGGTTGTCCTGACTTGAAGGCTGGTACTTTATTTACCATGCTATAAGGCAGATACTGTATGTTATATGGGGCAGCTAAGTGACACCATAGTGCATAGAGCACTGGGCATAGAGTCAGGAAGATTCATTTTCTAGAGTTCAAATTTGGCCTCAGACATTTACTACCTGCATGACCCTGGGCAAATCACTTAACCACATTTGCCTTAGTTTCTTTATCTGTAAAATGAGTTGGAGAAGGAAATAGTAAACTACTCTAGTATCTTTGCCAAGACCTCACAAATGGGGTCAATGAAGAGTTAGACGTGTAGTGGCAACTACACTGTCTGCTAGCACAGGTTCTTAACCTGCTTTATTAGGAAAGAGCTGTTTAAGGGGTCAACAATCTTTTTAAATTACATTCACTAGTTCAGGGAAAAAGTCAACACCTTGAACTTCAGAGAAAACACAAACAGAGAAAATACAAGCAGAGAAATAACAGGGCTCTGACTGCCTGAATCAACTATACACTTTACATATATCCCTGGATCAAGAGAGACTTTACCTCTGAGCAGTCAGGGAGCTCTGAATGCTGAGTCACTCAGAATCTCAACCAAGGAATCACAAGATCCTTATAAGAGAGCCCCCAAAGCAAAATACCAACTCAGAGTATATATACACTTCTCAGAGCCAGAAGGCATCAGAACCCTAGTGACTCAGTGCCTAATTAGAAATTAGCAAAAAGTGTGAAAGCCTTCTTCCAAGCAAGCCTCCTCTAAGCAAGCTTCCCTTAATGGGTTTCACCTGAGGCCTATTAATGGGGGTTGTGGAGCAAGGGAAGAACTTAAATCCCATTAACATTACAATGTGACTGAAAAATGACTGAACAATGAGGCAGAGGTTCTAAACCTTTCCTATATCATGGAGCCCTTTGGCAGTTAAGTGGAGCCAATGAAGATACTTTTTAAAACAGTAATTGAAGAAATTGCTAAATTTTAGTAAGAGGTCAGTGAAAATAAAGACGTATTTTTTTTTTCTCATTTAATTTCACAGATCCCTTGAAATCTATTCACAGACCCTTCTCCAGGTTAAGAGCCCCTGCCCTAGAAGTATTGGTTGAAGAATTGAGGATATTTCACATGGAGAAGAAAGGACTGGGGAATATCAATAGAGCAGTCTTTAAGTACTTAAAGAGATGACATATTTTTAAAAAAGAGTGATTAAATTGGAGTGGCTCATCCTTGGAGACAATGAGGAGCAAGGGGAAGGAGTTTCAGAGAGACAGCTTTAGTGTTTATATATAAATAAACATTTGTTTCTTTGTTTGTTTGTTTGCAATTAGAGCTATTCAAAAGTGGAATGAGCTGCCTAAGGAAATATAAGGCTACACTTTACCTTAGGTTTTCAATTGGATGCTGAAGACCACTTGTCAGAGATATAGGGTAAGGCCAGATGAAGTAGATAGACTCTGAGGTTTCTTCCAAGTCAGAGATACTGTTAATCTTTTTGCCTTTTTCTCTACGACAGCTATTTTCTCAATATCCTTACTCCATATATGTATTATGTATATAGATGATAAATTATATTATAATATAATAATATATTGTTAAATATATAATATGTATACATGATAAATATTATAGTATATTATATGGTATATCATGTGTACATTATATATGTACATTATATACACAGAATATAAATTTGTAAAGAAGGGAACAAGAGAGGTATTTCTTCAAAGACAATATGAGAAATGTCTATTAGTCCAGGGCTAAGCTAATGGCTGAAATGAATAAATAATAACAACAATATTTATATGACTTTTTGAAGAGGGTGAAAAAAGTAGGTGTTTAAGGGACCCCAAAGAATCCCTGGAGGGTTATAGTCTGGAAAGAATTCTCAGGACTCAAGCAATCTTTTAACTCAGGATTATAAAAGTTTATTGTTATGCTTTACAGTGGGCAGGAGGTCTTAGGGAACCTGCAAAGAAGTCAGAGGTATAGATTATAAAGCCATAAAATCATAAATCAGGTATCAATTATGCTAACTAGGTGGGTAAGGGTGGAATTAGGGAGGGGTTAAGAAGTGATCAGTGCTTAAAGGACATGCACTTTTCATATCTGCTGCACAGACATATTGCCCATAATTCACTGGGAAAAAGCCCACCCCAGGGGGGCTACATGGAGGTGTGGTTTTAGGCTTGAAACATCACTGGGTCACCTAATGGTCAGAGCTGACTGAGAGGTGTCCAGTCTGTTACCCATCAATGTCCTGTTTGACAAGATGGATGCTAGACCAATTGAGGATTCAGGATGTGCCTAATTGGAGAGGAGTTAGCTTACTGATAGTGCATTGAAGGAATCATAGGTGCAGCTGGCCATTAGAACAAGGGAGATATCCATTTCTCTAAGCTAAAGGGATTGTTTATAGATGGTTTAGTGAAGGATGCATAGGTATAGCTTGTTATTGTACCAAGCGGGGATAAAATAGTTCATGAATTGTAGCTAAGCAAAGTACTGACCTAGGGAAGAGGCAGAGTTAATGCTTTGAGGCTGGGGGAAGTATGATTTTACAACTTGATTTCACAAGCTGATATTACAAACATAGGTACCTGAACACAAGTGTGATTTTACAAACTGGAGTTACAACTAGATGCTACAAACATAGGCACCCCAACACCCCATCAATTTTAAGGTTTTCAAAATACTTCACGTATTGTTAATAATGCAGATTAGATTTACAAGTGTGTAGTAGCATGCACTATATGTCAGAGAGGGGACTAGAACCCAGGTTTTTTAGGTTTCAGAGCCAGCTCTCCAACTCCTCTGCCACAGGTTGATAAAAAGATAAGATTCAATATTTACACTGCAGAAAAGTACATTTGGAGGAGTTCATTTGTAGTGGAGACACTAATTTATCTAATTATTTATTTATTAGTGACTTTTACACTGCCTATTTCTCCAAAGGATTTGAAGTTGTTTTTGTGAGTTAAAACTCATTTTAAAAGCCAGCAGGATTATGAAAATAAACATAGAACAAAACCCAATTAAAAGGAACAGAGGGACAGGTACACTGGGTATGAGGGATGAGTCAGTTAGCACAACTGAGCACCAAACTGGGCTTTGAGCTGCCTTAAGGGAAAAAGGGAACCACAGATTCTCTGCTTCTCATTGTCTGATACTAAGAGCAAAAATGTTCATCTAGATCCACAGACTTCCTAGAACTGAAATCTTGAAGGAGTTTATTGAAAGTAATTCTTCCCTTATAATGAGGAAATTTGTTGAAGCAATGATATAATGGTGATGGTTGATTTTTTTTATAATACCTAATGCCTTACAAAAATTTTCATACCCATTACCTTATTTACTCTTCACAACACTGTTCTTGGATAAATAGTACATCTGATACTATTATCTCCATTTTGCAAATGAGGAACCCAGTTATAACAAAACTGATTTGATCAAGATCCCACAGCTAATAAGTATCAGAGGTTGGAATCCAGGTTTTCTGATTACTGGTAAAGCAAAAGAAGTTATAATACCCATTTTGATCAGTATACAAGGGATTCCTGGCATAAGCAGGGATTGGAGGAACCGTAAGAATGATATAAGAAAGATGGTATGATGGACTGGGTAGACAGATGACACTACCCTGAAGAATGCATGGAAGTCCTGACAGAGAGGGAATGGCCTCAGAATGCAGAGTGAGATATGGGTTTGGTTTTTTTGGAGGGGGGGATGCAGGGGGTTGGTGTTTTTTTGTTTTTGTTTTTGTTTTTTGGAATGGCCAATGTGGAAATTTGCTTTGCTTGACTGTGCACAAGGGTTTTGGTTTTCTTTTCTCCAATAGGGCAGGGTGGGACAACAGGGTGTAGAAATGAGAGAAAACCTATTTTTGTTAATTGAAAAAAAATAGAGGGTGGCTAGGTGGTGCAGTGAATACAGCACTGACCCTGAAGTCAGGAGGACCTGAGTTCAAATCCGGCCTCAGCCACTTGGCATACTTACTAGCTGTGTGAACTTGGGCAAGTCACTTAACCCCAATCGCCCTCCAAAAAGCAAAAATAAACACACAAAAATAGAATAGGTAAGTTTTTAAAGAATTCATAGAAGTGGGGAGTTGGAGCCAAGATGGCAGCATAGGAGCAGCAAGACACGGCAGCTCCCACACAGCCAAATCAAATATCCAAAAAATATGACTCTAAACAAATTCTAGGGCTCTAAAACGCACACAGATATATCTCCTGCTAAAGGCAGCTCAGCTCAAAGGGACAATCTCAGCTCTGGGAGCCAAAATCAGGCCAGCCTGAAACCATGGCTTTGCGCTCGGGGGTGGCTGGGCAAGCTGAGCCAAGCCACAGCTGGAGCTTCGGGAGAGCAGATCTGTAGCAGCTGTAGCAGTTTCCAGAATTATCAAGCCATAAGAAAAAAGGACTAAGTGAAAGGTCAGTGGAACTCGGCTAAAATTAGGGGAGAAAAGCAGGTCTGGCCAAACTGCCTCCAGGGCAAGGAAGCGGCAGAAGCGGAGGCCCTGCAGCCACCTCCACATTGCAGCTTCAGAGCTCCTGGCCTGCAGACTGCAGGGGAGCCAAGCAATAGTTCAGAGGCCAAGTACTCTTGCATTCAGCGGCCTGGATCCGGATCATGGTCTTGGGTGGCAGTCCTGGGGTGTGTTTTCAGTGAATCAAAACTAATGGGGGCTGCAGTAGCCTCCTAAAAGCTTCAGCAGCTGGGAAAACTCCAGCGATTTGGGATAGAGCTTTCCCCTCTGGAAGCAGAGTTCCACAGAGCTAAAAAATCACTGAATGGCTACTATGAACAGGCAAAAGAAGCAAAGTAAGAATAGCAACCAAACTCTAGAATCCTTCTTTGGGAGCAAGAAGGATCAAAGCAGGGAATGGGAGGAAGACAACGCAATCAGAACTCCCACACCAAAAGCTTCCAAGAAACATGAAGACTACCTAAAAGCTAGAGATCAGCTGAAGAAAGATTTTGAAAACCAAATGAGAGAAGTGGAGGAAAAATTGGGAAGAGAAATAAGAACGATGCAAGAAAATCATGAAAAGACAGTC
>CM053586.1:47026523-47069586 GCA_028646515.1 Pseudochirops corinnae | reverse complement strand
TTATTCTAGGACCTCAGGACAGTTTTCTTTGACAATCTCCTGGAGGATGCTGTCCAGGCTCCTTTTTTCATCATGGCTTTCTGGTAGGCCGATAATTCTTAGATTATCTCTCCTGAATCTGTTTTCCAGGTCAGCTGTTTTTCCAGTGAGATATTTTGCACTTTCTTCTAATTTTTCAATCTTTGTGTTTTGTTTGACTGACTCTTGCTGCATCATAGAGTCCTTAGCTTCAATTTGACTGATTCTAATTTTCAGTGAATTATTTTCCTCAATTAGTTTTTGAAACTCCTTTTCCATCTGCTCAATTTTCATTTTTAGGGAGGTATTTTCTCCAGTTAGATTTTGAACCTCCTGTCCTAGTTCTCCAATTTTACTTTTTAAAGATTTGTTTTCTTCAGTGAGATTTTTTTTTGAATTTGATCACTGTAGATTTAAATTTATCTCCTGTCTCTCTAATTTCATTTTTTAAATCCCTCTTGAGGTCCTCCAAGAATGCTTTTTGGGCTTGAGACCAATTCACATTTCCTTCTGTGGTCTCCAGTGTGAGTATAGAGTCCATGTTGCCTTCTGAATTTGGTTGTTCTTGCTCATTATAAAAAAGATTTGATGATCCTAGACTTCATAGTTTCCTTCTTACCCATTGTGATTGCCTATGTCCTGGATTTTTAAAGTAGCTATCTGCTTCTGGGGTGTAAAAGTATTGAGCTTCTCAGGCTGGGAGGTAGGGGTTTGGTTGTTCACTTTGTGAGCTGTAGCAGCTGAATGTGTAGACTGAGGCCAAGGCCAGGACTCTCAATGTTTCCCCTGAGTTGCCTGAGGCTTACAGAGTAACCTATGGGGGCAGGGTGGTCTGGCTTCTTCAGGTTTCCACCTCTGTGTTTCTGGGCTACAGCTCCTGCAGTCTCAGTATCAGGAGGCCAGCAGCAGGACAGGGTTGCAGTTTGCTGATTGGCCAGGTGGTGCTAAAGCACACCTGGGTTTTTGTTGTTAGTGTTTGCTGGCTACACCTTCCTGGGCTTAGACTCTGTACAGTCTCACTTCCCCCTTCCTCAGTGATATCCAAGCTTGAGGCTGTTTCCACTAATTCAGGATTTTACTCTGGGTGGGGCATTTAACTCAGGACTTTTCTGGGTCAGGGAGGGGGCATCAGAGCAGCTAAGTTTTATTCCTCCATTTTTACTTCTGAAAGTTCAGGTATATAATTTTTAAACATCCAGGCTGTAGGCTGGTAGCCTTAGGTAAAGATGCTGCTCCTGCTGCAGGCCCTGCCTTTTCTCTTACCCAGCTCCTATGATCTTCTGTCCTGTGGTGAGATGGCTGCAAATCACCCTTGGAGTGAGTGAGTCTGCTGGCTGGCTGGGGCTTCTTCTCAGTCTGCCATAGTCTGCTCTCAGATCCACACTGGTACAGCTCCTGTGTGCTCCACATTCTCCCTGCTCAAGCCTGAGTAGGCACTTTCCTGGGCCGGGAATCTGTCATGCTCTGTCTCCCAATGGGTTCTGTCACTCTTAAATCTGTTCAAATTCACTTTTTCGCTTTTAGCAACAGAATTCTTGGAGGAGCTTGGAAAAGATACTGTTTCCTTTCCTCCATCTTAGCTCTGCCAATTCTTACATGCCCATTGTTAACTGTTGTTGCAACATGAGAATAACAATAATAATGATAATGATAATCTAGCCTTAAGCTGTGATAATTGACATTTTGCTATTTGAGGTAAAAAAAAACCATGGAGCTGTAAATTGATATTGTTCTGAGTTTTATTTCAGGTAGCACAGTATGAATTGTCATTAAGCCAATAGTCCACCATTCAAAGGGAATGACATGTACTGACTAAAGGGAACATAGTCTTATAACTGCTGCAGGTGGATAAATATCAGTAAGGAAAGTCAAGGGGATGATCTTGTTTAGGCAAAAATAAAATCCTCTTCATTCAGTTTCCCATTGTGCTATTTCCTTTATGAAGAGGAAATTTTTTTTCACCTCACTAATTTTGAGCCTGGCTATGATATCCTGTGAATAATGAGAAACTTTGCCACTTTATTAATTGTTAATCACAACTGTTGCCTGGTATCAACAGAGCTAAGCTGTTTCCCCCTGTTATGATTTATTTAAGCTCAGTCTGTACCTGTGAGGGGCCAGTCTTTTTTTCTTCAATGTAGTCTAACTTTATACACACATACACATATATATATGTATATAATTTCCCCCCAATTACATGTTAAAATTTTTTTAATAATTTGATTTTTAAAAAATAAATTTTGATTTCCAAATTCTATTTCTCTCTCCCTCCCCACTCCCTTCTGAGACAGTAAGCAATCATATATAGGTTATATACTTGCAATCATGTAAAACATTTCCATATTAGTCATTTTGTATAAGGAGACTCAAAAGAAAGTGAGAAATAGCATTCTTTTGTCTCTATTCAAATAATATCAGTTCTTTCTCTGGAGGTGGATAGTATACTTCATGAATCCTTTGGGGTTGTCTTGGATTATTATATTGCTGAGAATAGCTAAGTCATTCACAGTTCATCATACAATATTACTGTTACTGTGTACAATGTTGTTCTGCTTCTGTTCACTTTGCATAAATTCATGAAAGACTTTCTAGGTTTTTCTGAAATCATACAGCTTCTCTCTTCTTATAACACAATAATATTCCTTCACAATCATATACCACAACCTATTTACCCATTCCTCAATTGATAGATATCTCTTCAGTTTCTTAGACTAAGATAAAAAGTTCTCAGCCTCCGCAAAGAGAAATGCTATAAATATTACTGTAAAATAGGTCCATTTCCCCCCTTTTTCTGCTATCTTTGGGATATAGACCTTGCAGTGATATTGCTGGATCAAAAGGTATACACACATACAAAGGGTATGCCTTTGGGCATACTTCTAAATTGCTCTCCAGTATGGTTGGATCAGTTCACAGCTCCACCAATGATGCATTAGTTCCCTAATTTTCCCACATCCCCTCAAGCATACATAATTTTCCTCTTTTTTTTGGTCATAGTAGCCAAATTGATAGGTGTGAGGCAATACCTGAAAGTTGTTTTTATTTTTAGTTCTCTAATCAATAGTGATTTAGAGCATTTTATCATATGACAATTAATAGCTTTGATTTCTTTGTCTGAAATCTGCCCATTCATATCCTTGACCTTTTATCTATTGGAGAATGACTTGTAGCTTGTACTTTTATAAATTTGACTTTTTCCTGTCTATATTTGGGAAATGAGGCCTTTTTACTTTTTTGGAAGTGTAAGTTGGAAAACTCAGTTTTCTGCTTTCCTTTTAATTTTGGTTGCATTGGTTTTATTTGTGCAAAACCTTTAATTTTATATAATCAAAATTATCTATTTTACACCTATAATTCTCTATATTTTCTTTAGTCCAAAATTCTTCTTTTATCTATAGATTTGACAAATAAATTATTACATGCTCTCTTAATTTGCTTATGGCATCACCCTTTATATCTAAATCATATACCCATTTTTTCCCTATCTTGGTATATGGTGTGAGATGTTGGTCTATACCTAGTTTCTGCCATACTGTTTTCCAGTTTTTCCAGTAATTTTTGTCAAATAATGAGATTTTTTTTTTTTTGCTATTTGGAGGGCAATTGGGGTTAAGTGACTTGCCCAAGGTCACACAGCTAGTAAGTGTTAAGTGTCTGAGGCCAGATTTGAGCTCAGGTCCTCCTGACTCCAGGGCTGGTGCTCTGTTCACTGTCCCACCTACCTGCCCAAATAATGAGTTTTTGTTACAAAAGCTTAGATCTTTGGGTTTATCATATACTAGATTACTAGGATGATTAACTATAATATAATGTGTACTGTATCTATTCCACTGACCTATCACTCTGTTTCTTTTTCTTTTTCTATTTCTAGCCAATATCAGATTGTTTTGGTAATTACCACTTTATAATACAGTTTGTGATCTAGTACAGCTAGACTTTACATTTTTTACATTTATTCCCTTGATGTCCTTGACTTTTGTTCTTACAGATGAATTTTATTATTATTTTTTCTAGCTCTATAAAATAATTTTTGTAGTTTAGTTGATAATATCACTGAATAAGTAGATTAATTTAGGTACAACTGTCTTTTTATTATATTGTCTTGGCCTACCCATGAGCAATTAATATTTTTCCAACTGCTTAGATCTGACTTTACTTGTGTAAAAAGTGTTTTATAATCCTGAGTTTGTCTTGGCAGGTAGACACCCACATATTTCATATTATTTACAGGTATTTTATTTGGAATTTCTCTTTCTGTCTCTTGCTATTGGGCTTCACATATAGAAATGATGTTGATTTATGTGGGTTTATTTTATTTCCTGCAACCTTACTAAAGTTGTTAATTATTTCAGGTAGTTTTTAGTTTATTCTCTAGGATTCTGTTAAGTACAACATATCATCTGAGGGGACAGTCTTGATATCATTGTAACCATATCCCTCCTTTTCCTTTCCTAGCAAATTTCTATAATCAGGACAGGTTAACAGTTGAAGTTTTGCTGTTATAATACTAAATGTATTAATTAATTTTGTTGTTGTTCAGTCATTTTTCAATCATGTCTGACTCTTTGTGACTCCATTTGGGGTTTTCTTGGCAGAGATGCTGGAGTGGTTTGCCATTTCCTTCTCTAATTCATTTTTCAGAAGAGGAAACTGAAGTAAACAGGGTTAAGTGACTTACCTAGGGTCACACAGCTAAGTAAGTGTCTAAGGCCAGATTTGAACTCGAGAAGATGAGTCTTCCCAACTCTTGCCCCAGTAGTCTATCCACACCATGCCACCTAGCTGGCACATATTAATTAATAGATTGAAACTAAAATAGCTCTGAATTACTATAATAGGATGCAAGTATGAAAGATATTACTGTTTTCAATCTGAATTTGTAGTCAATTCCATATCCTAAACAACTAAGTAAATGAGTTCTTAGGCTTGCCATCTACTTGCTAATAGCTATATAATCATGTATAAGATTAAGTCTTTGAAGTATCTCAGGGTGATATGGAGATAATATACTCAAAAGGGGGCATTAAGACAAAGATGTAAAAGTTTTCTAATTATATGGAGTAGTATAATTAAACATATATAATAATACACACATCTGTGTATGTATGTGTGCATATATGTATATATACACACATACATATATATGTACATGTGTGTGCAATATATATGTATGTGTGTATATATGTGTATATAAATATATGTATATATTTATACATACACACAGTTCAGGTAAAGGTAGAAACAGCAACTGGTAGGTAGAAACTGAAATTCTTTGACATCTCAGAAGAATTATGGGTTCCTAATTTGTTAATAAGATCAGAACCATAAGTTTTCAGCTGGTTTTCACTACATGAACTAGTAATTGTAAAACCAAATTTATGAGATCAGTTTTGTAAAAAAAAATTTAGCAGAATTACCTAGAAATCTCTACAAGTGACTTGGAACCAGAGAAACAGAGCTACTAGGGGGAGCTCCCTTCAAAGCTGCCTTGAGAATGAGGCCTATTCCAGAATGTCCAAGGAAAATTCTTTACAGGAACTAAGACAATTGCCTGGAAAATCTGGGACTCAAGATGAAATGTGATGATTAAATGGACATTGGGAGTGGGTTACCAGGTTACGTGGAAACTTAATGCTATTTAATATTGATGGTCATTATTGTATTGCTTTGGCTTTTTGTTTCATGATATTTCTGTTTGTTGAAAAGTTTTTTATTCTTAGGGGATGTATGAAAGTATAATTCTGCTTGTACTCTTTCTGCTTCTCACCATATCCCGTGTTATGCCCCATAAGGTAGACTACCATTCTATCCAAAAATCCTTAGTAGATAAACATTTAAATAAGTGGTCCTGGGGGTGGGGGGCAGGGTTGAGGATCCCAGGAGCAAAGTGGGAAATGTTATAGTAGAGAAAGAAAAAATATTAATAACTCCAATTTGCTTTTTTTTCTTTTTTCCTTTTTAAATTTTTTTATTTTTAGTTTACAACATTCAGTTCCACAAGTTTTTGAGTTCCAAATTTTCTCCCCCTCCCTCTCTTCCCCTCTTCCCCCAAGATGGCATGTAATCTGATATAGGTTCTACATATACCTTCACATTAAACATATTTGCACAATAGTCAAGTTGTAAAGAAGAATTATAACCAATGGAATGAACCATAAGAAAGAAGAAACGAAACAAAACAAAACAAAGAAATAAACAAACAAAAAAAAAGAGAGCAAATAGTTTGCTTCAATCTACATTCAGACTCCATAAATCTTTCTCTGGATATAGATAGATTTTCCATCATGAGCCCTTTGGAGTTGTCTTAAAAGCTTGCATTTCTGAGAAGAGTCAAGTCTATCAAAGTTAGCCATCACAGACACAATGTGTCTGTAATTGTGTATACTGTTCTCCTGGTGCTGCTTCCCTCATTCAGCATCAGTTCATATAAGTCTTTCCAGGTTGTAATGAAGTCTGCTTCTTATATGTTATAGCACAATAGTATTTCATTACATTCACAACTTTTTAGCCATTCCTAAATTGAAGGATATCCCCTTGATTTCCAATTCTTTGCCACCACAAAAAGAGCTGCTATAAATATTTTTGTTCATCTTGGTCCTTTCCCTATTTGTATGATTTCTTTGGGATACAGCCATAGAAGTGGTATTTCTGGGTCAAAGGGTATGCACATTTTTATAACCATTTGGGCATAGTTCCAAATTGCTCTCCGTTCACAACTCCAGCAACAATGCACTAATGTTCCAATTTCCCCACATTTTCTCCAGCATTATAATTTTCCTGTTTTGGCATGTTAGCCAATCTGACAGGTGAGACATGCTACCTAAGCTTTGCTTTGATTTGCATTTCTCTAATCAATAGTGATTTAGAGCATTTTTTTCATATGATTTAGATAGCTTTAATTTCTTCCTCTGAAAACTGACTGTTCATATCCTTTGACCATTTATCAATTGGGGAATGACTTGTATTCTTATAAATTTGACTCAGTTCCCTATATATTTTAGAAATGAGGCCTTTATCAGAGGCACTGGTTGTAAAAATTCTTTCCAAATTTTCTGCTTCCCTCCTAATCTTGGTTGCAATAACTTTATACAAAAACTTTTCAATTTAATGTAATCAAAATTATCCATTTTGCATTTCATAATGCTCTCTATTTTACGGTCACAAATTCTTCCTTTCTCCAGAAATCTGACAGGTAAACTATTCCTTGCTCTCCCAGATTGCTAATAGTATCAGCCTTTATATCTAAATTGTGAGCCCATTTTGACTTTATTTTGGCATATGGTGTAAGATACTGGTCTATGCCCAGTTTCTGCCATATTATTTTCCAGTTTTCCCAGAAGTTTAGTGAGTTCTTATGCCAGAAACTTAAGTCTTTGGGTTTACCAAACAGTAGATTACTATAGTCATTGACTATTGTGTCTTGTGTAACTAACCTATTCCACTGATCCACCACTCTATTTTTTTTGGAGGGGGGAAAGCAAGGCAATTAGGGTTAAGTGACTTGCCCAAGGTCACACAGCTAGTTAAGTGTCAAGTGTCTGAGGCCAGATTTGAACTCAGGTCCTTCTGACTTCAGGGTCGGTGCTCTATTCATTGCCCTGCCTAGTTGTCCCACAGCACTCTATTTCTTAGCCAGTACCAAATAATTTTGAGGGCTGCTGCTTTATAACACAATTTAAAAATCTGGTATGGCTATTCCACTTTCCCTAGCATTTCTTTTCATTAATTCCCTTGGTATTCTGAACCTTTTGTTCTTCCAGATGAATTTTATTATTTTAATAATAATTTATTATTATTTTTTTAGCTCTATAAAATAATTTTTTGGTAGTTTGATTGGTATGACAGTAAATAGGTAAATTGATTTAGGTAAATATTTTTATTATATTAGCTCAGGCTAACCATGAGCAACTCATGTTTTTCCAATTATTTAGATCTGACTTTATTTGTGTAAAAAGTGTTTGTAATTGTGTTCATACAGTTCCTGGGTTTGTTTTGGCAGGTAGATTCCCAAATATTTTATAATGTCTGCGGTAACTTTAAATGGAATTTCTCTTTCTATTTCTTGCTGTTGGTCTTCATTAGCAATATATAGGAATGCCAAGGATTTATTTAGTTTTATTTTATATCCTGCAACTTTGCTAAAGTTATTTATTATTCCAAGCAATTTTTCACTTGATTTTCTAGGATTCTCTATCATTATATCATCTGCAAAGAGTGATAATTTAGTCTCTTTTTTTGTCTATTCTTTTTTTTTTTTTTAGGGAAGGCAAGGCAACTGGTGTTAAGTGACTTGCCCAAGGTCACACAGCTAGTAAGTATGTCAAATGTTTGAGGCCTGGTTTGAATTCAGGTCCTCCTGACTCCAGGGCCAGTGCTCTATTCACTGAGCCACCTTGCTGTCCCTTCTTTGCCTGTTCTAATTCCTTCAATTTCTTTTTCTTCTCTTATTGCTAAAACTAACATTTCCAGTATCAAATTCAATAACAAGGGTGATAGTGGACATCCTTGTTTCACCCCCAATCTTATTGGAAATGCTTCTAGTTTATCCCCATTACGTATAATACTTGCTGATGGTTTTTGGTAGATAGTACTTATCACTTTAAGGAAGACTCCATTTATTCCTATGATTTCTAGTGTTTTTTTTTTTAATAGAATGGGTGTTGTATTTGGTCAAAAGCTTTTTCTGCATCTATTGAGATAATCATATGGTTTCCACTAGTTTTGTTGTTGATATGATCAATCATGCTGATAGTTTTCCTAATTTTGAACTAGCCTTGTATTCCTGGAATAAATCCTGCTTGATCAAAGTGTATAATTCTCATGATAAATTGCTGGAAATTGGTCTATAATTTTCTTTCTCTGTTCTGGCTCTTCCTGTTTTAGGTATCAGTACCATATTTGTATCAAAAAAAAAGAATTTGGTAGGACTCCTTCTTCACCAATTTTTCCAAATAGTCTATATACTATTAGAGTTAATTATTCTTTAAATGTTTGATAGAATTCACTTGTAAATCCATTTGGCCCTGGAGATTTTTTCCTAGGGAGTTCATTGATGGCTTATTCAAATTCTTTTTCTGAGATGGGGTTATTTAAGTATTTTACTTCCTCTTTTGTCAATCTGGGCAATTTCTATTTTTGTAAATATTCATCAATTTTACTAAGATTGTCAAATTTATGGGCATATAATCGGACAAAATAATTCCTAATTATTGTTTTAATTTCCTCTTCATTGGAGGTTCCCATTTAGCGTTTTGTGAAGTTAAGTTTTAACTTCTTGTGAGCCACCTAATTTCAGGGAAATCATAAAACTAATCCTCTATCCCCCCTTCCCCTCCCCTTCCCCATCACTTGATTTTGGAGGAAATTCCAATCCTTTCCACCAATAAGAAATAAAGTGACTTAATACTTACATTCTGTTTTTCCCCCACTCTTTTCAACCTACAGTCACTGTAGAAACCAAGGTTCAGAGTCCTTGGCTACTAAGAGCCTTGGACCCACTTTTTTTTTCTGTAACTGACTGCTTTGCTAAATAAATTGTTATCTGGATGTAACTACTTGGTATCTTTATTCCACTGTAACATCATCTCCCAACTAGACATTTTTTACTGACTTTCTTCATGCCTGGAATTCCCTCTTCATCTCTACTTCCATCCTCCTCCTTGAGTCTTAACTAAAATCTTATCTCATGAGTACTCTTAATGCTAGTGCCCTTTTTCAGAGGTTATCTCTAACTGATCCTGTATATATCTTGTTTATACTCTTGTTTTTGTATCCCTCTCATTATACTGTGAGCTGCTTAAGATCAGGGATGGTTTTTGTCTTTATCTCTTGACCTAGTGTTTAGCACTGAAGCAGTTAGGTGGTTCAGTGGATAGAGTGCTGGGCCTGAAATCAGGAAGACCTGAGTTCCAAGAATCAAATGCTCATAACTGTGTGGCCCTGGGCAAGTCACTTAACCTCTGTTTGCCTTAATCACCAGAGAAGGAAATGGCAAGCCACCCTAGTATCTTTGCCAATAAAACTCCAAAAAGTGTCATGAAGAGTCAGACATAACTGAATGATTGAACAACAAGTACTTTAGCACAGTGCCCAGCACATGATGGGTACCTAATAAATGTTCATTCATTTGTCTACACCTCATTTCTAGTGACCGCAGTTTTCTGACTGTCTATGTATAATTTTTTATCCCTCCCCCAACTTTCCAGTTTCTTTTTCTGTGTTGTCTTCTCATATTAGATTATAAGCTCCTTGAGGTCGATTACCATCTTCCTTATTTGTACCCCCAGAACTGACAGTGTATGGCATATAGTAGGCACTTAATAAATTGAATTTATTTAATTGAACCTGATATAGAAAAATGACCTAATGGCTTATTCATAGATTTCCCCATCACTATTTGGTCTGGTTATCTTCCTTGATCTTGAAGTACTTGTGTGACACGGTTGAGCTATAATGCTTCCTCCTACTCCATCATTTTTGATGACCTTTCCTATGCCATGTTTTATACCATTTATTGTTGTTACTATACACCTATGTACATAATTTATTGCTCTACCTCCCCACCAGTGGATTATAATCTCCTTGAGAAAAGAAAAAGTTTTGTTTTTCCTTGTACATAGTAAACACTTAGATGTTTGTTGAATAGAATGGAACTGGATAGAATTAACAATAATTAATTACTAACATTTATGTAGTGTAAAGCATTTTACAAACATTATATCATTTTATCCTCAAAACAACCCTAAGAGGTAGGTGCTTTTATTATCCACATTCCACGTCCCTAGATGAGACAGAAGTTAAGTAATTCGATCACACAATGATATTAGAGTTTATCTCAGATCTTCCTGATTCCAAGTCTGGCATTCTATCCTCTTTATGACAGTTTTGTTTTTTCAAAACCCTAATGAGTTCATTCATTTCCCAGCTACCTCACTTGCCCCTTTAAGTATTATATTAGACTCAGATAGCTAGAGTAGAGAGTGGCAATTCTCAGTCCTTGCCACATGGGGGCCAAGACATCCTCAGACTCTGTGATAGATAAAATGAAATAGAATACAGAAAAATATACCGTTTTCACTGAATTACTGCTTTTGCATGGGACATTGGGTTATATGGTTGTAATTTTTCCAGGCCAGCCATATTTTGCCTAACCCTTCACGTGCTAGACAAAGTTCCCTTTTCATTGCAAATAAACTTTCCTTCCATGAGTATTATCCATATGTGCATATAAATATATTTGTTGAAATAATAGAATCATGGAATCCTAGTATTTTAGTACTGGAAGGAACCTTTAAAATCTAGTCCATCTAAGGCAATCCCTTGAATAGGAACTGTTATTTTTTCTTAAGGAAAAGATAAAGAAATAGGGTCTAGAGGATAATAGGATTAGGTGAATTGGAGGAATGGCTAGACCCAAGGTGTAGTCATTAATTGATTGATATACACTGATCTGGAAGGAAATTCTCATGACGTTCTCTAGAATTTTTCCTTGGGCCTAACTATTTAACATTTTTATCAATGACTTGAATAAGGAAATAGATGGGTTTTTTTTCCATTTTTTATTTTTTATTGTGATCTAAACAATTATCAATAAACACCAACAGTTCAGAATGCAAAGAACATGACTCTTGGCTCCCAGTTCATGGATGGTGGAGGTGCATCTCCTTTTGGTAATCCCAAAGCCAGATTCATCTGACACTGTCAGTTAATCCCCAATATCTAGGCCTTTTCCTATTTTTTGTCACTTCTATCTTGACTGATTTAGATACTATTGAGATTAAACTTTGTGTTTTTGAGGTACACTGCTGATAAAGTTGGTGCCATGTCTTCTCTAGGCCTCCCCATAGGTATCTTGGGTTTAATACACTAAAAGTTGGATAAGGAAGTTGCCAAAGCTATTGGTGAATGAAAAGGGCTAAGAAACATAGTGAAACCCTCCATGCAGAACTGACCCACCCAGACTGAGACAGTTATCCCTGATCATCATCAAAGCATTGAAAGAACTAACCTACTTCACAGGGAAGCAGAAAAATACCAGACTAGGTAAAAATATCAGTCTTTGTGAAATTATCTACATTATTTGAAAGATTAGGCACTGGTTTCTAGCAAGTTACCTCTTTAAAGCCATTAAAAAGATCACTGACACAGTCCAATGTATAGACTGCAAAATCAATGGTACACATCCTCATGATATCATTGTTGGCATTAATAGTGATGCTGTGGAATGCTCAGCTAGTTAACAGTCACAAAAGAGACTCTTGCAACAAATGAACATTTGATAACAGACAAAAGGTCTTCATTTTTTATAAGACACCAGGAGCTGCAGGAAATGTGCTAAACTAATTTCTTTACAAGTCATTTTTACACCTCCTCTCCAAAAAAAATAAGTTCTGGCTACTTTACAACTTATTTGAGAGGGGCAAGGAGATTGAGACACCTTAGTAATGGGAGTGTAATTGAGAAACAATTGTTTAGGCATTACTGTCCAAGGACAGTCATCTTTATAGTTTGAAAGTTGAGAGTCTACCCATTAGCTTAAAAAAACCCTTGAGTAGATATTCAAATAAAGATTCTCTTAATTCAGACTCTCAGGGATCAATAAATTTGCAAGAGTTTCTAAAGATATAACCCTTGCCTATAAGTCTTTGCCCAAATAAAATCATGGGTGATTGTATTGGCTTACGTTAGTGGCTCATGCATGGACAAAACTGAATGAAGTTTTATTTATTATGCTTCCTAAGAAAACAACAAAAAATACACAATGAACAAAGAAGAAGATCATATGAAAAGCTGTTATTTTCTGTTAAACATAAATTAAAAAAAGAAATATACTTATTATCTATTTTATTAAGTAGTAACAAAATTACAGTATCCTCTTTTATACTTTTCTTTATTCTGTGAATTAAACAAATGTATTGATGGTCTTTTTCCTATCTACCACTATCTGATAACCCACCTGACTACCCCAGTTCTAAGTGGAGGGCCTCACTTGACATGTATGTATATATATGTTTGTGTGTGTATATACTATATATCTACATATATAGTATATACACACAAACAAATCACCCACTGGTGATGTCTAAGAATACATGTCTGATTCTATAATTAAATCTCATCACTTTTCTGCCATGAGGTGGGAACTTTGCTTCATCCTCAATCTTTTAAAGTGAAAGCTGGTTGTTGCTTTTGTCAAGAGTTATAAAATCTTTCAAAGTTATCACCCCTCACATTACTATTGTGGTTATCATGTAAATTATTCTGGTTCTGCTCATTTCAGTCTGTAACAGTTCATTCAAGTTTTCATATTTCTCTGATTCTATTACATTATTTCTTAGAGTAATATAAGAAATGAATGAAAATGCATATTTTAAGCATTTACTATATGTTAAGCAATGAACTAAATGCTGGGAATGTGAATAGAAAAAGCTAGGCCATTCCTGCTCTCAAGAGGCTCCCACACTAATTGGGGGGGAGGGGGGAACAGCACATAAAGCAATATTTACGTGCAGGGCAGACAGAGAAGCTAGGAAGTACCAAGGGTGAAGTATGAGGGTGAATATTAAGGCCTACGTAGGAAGTTCTTATCCTGGTAAGTGGTGTTATGTATCTGGAATAATATCTTACTACACTGGATTGCCTCCATGTTTTGTTTACCTCATCTATTTCCACTGATTAACTTTTATATTTTTAACCAATGAAACAGTAAATTTGTCAAATATTCATGTTATACAAATCTTGAAGGAATAACTGACGTGCTGGACAACAAAGAAAAGATCTCAGAAAATCTCAACAAATTATAAGGATGGGTCAAATCTAGTCAGATGAACCTTAATAAGCATAGGTGTAAAGACCCACACTTGGGTTCAAAAAATGGACTTCACAGCTACAACATGGTGGTAATGTTGCTAGACAAGAAAAAGACACATTTAATGTTGAACTTGGATCTGGAAACTGGAACCTGATGATGAGACTTTTATTTGAATTGAATTTGAGATTTCTAATGACATCCTGTGAATTACATCAATCTGTACTTTACCTAATTTCCGCTATTTCTGTATAATTTTCTTGTTTGATTTTTTGAAATATAGTGTTCAGGCTTTAATTTCATTGTGTTGTTCCAGGAGACCAAAAATTCTCAAATTGTCTCAATGCATTCTGTCTTCAAGGTTAATTAGGCTGGCTTGTGGCAATCTGAATTGCTTTTACAATTCTGCTGTCTTTTGACTTTGCTTTGCTATTTTCTATCACTGAATTTTGTAATTTTCTTCTGCCACGTGCTATTTCCAAATTTCTACTGCTATATTAAAAGTTTCCCTTATCTGTTCTAAGGATAGAAAATGTTTTCTTTTCTTTTCTTTTTTAAGGAATCTGATTTTAATGCATATCTTTTCCTTTAATTCTTTTGTGGAGGTCATCAACATCTCTGGGACTTTTTGCAGGCTATCAGGTCTGAGTTCTGGCTGCCCAGCAGGAAGTCTTCTCCAAAACAACTTTTCAGAGGAGACAATGACCATTGACCAAAAGAAGAACTCAAGCTATGCCATAAGCTGGACCTTGAATGAATTGTTTAGACAGTGGAGAACTGAGATTAAGGTAAAATGTCTAATCATCAGTCCAACAAAGTGTTGCATATTTTATTGTCTTAAGTGTCAACTTGCCAAGAAAGTATAACGTAAGATGGACCACTGTGTCATATTTCAAGCATTTGTCAATAAGTGCTTATTGATTTTATGTTTTAAACATTTATTTCATGTCCTGTACCTTATCTCTTTCATCTACTGAGTACCATTCTAGAAGGAATCTCATTGATACCATTTGAAAAGCCTATAGACACATGCCATACATAAGCTTTATTTTATAGATTTTCACTAGAATTCCCAATGCGTGGGCATATAATGATCCAGGAGGCACAAGAAGAGTCTGACTCTGACCTTTGAGGCCAGGGTCCTCTGGGACATGAACCCAGCATGCATGCATTCAGAGTTGGGACCCTTTTAAGGAAGATATAACTCCCTCCCCTTCACCTCAGACCATGGATCTCTATAATTACATTTTCAAATGTTCAATTGTATCTTTGGCCTCATCAATTTAGTGGTTTCCTCCAGTGCTAAAAATCAGCACTTATCCATGCCTGCCTATCCAGTGTGGCTCTTGTGTCTTTCTTCCCGTAAGTTGCTCACAAGACTGAATCAATCATATCATAAACCATAGAAAACAATGGAAGGTAATTCCAGTTTAAATAAAGCTTGACAAGACAACCAACCATTCAAGGTCATCTAACATACAGGAAGCCTTCACTTTCCCTTGACATCACAAGGGTGACAGTGCCCCAGGCACAGCTGTCCACCTGTCATCCCTCCCATGAGGTCCTGCACTGTTTGTATGAAATCAAGGATGGGCTGGATCTAGCTGCCTTGTGAGAGCCAATTTTAAAATTTTCAGTGCAATCGCTGTGTCAGAGCTTGATTTCTTGGTTGTTGATTGGCTTGATTTAATAAAGTGCAAATAATGCAGATTAAACTCCAGACTGTGTGTACATACTATTTTTTTTTCTTGAGATCCTGCTTGTTAAACATTTACCAGCACATTCCTGTATTAGTCTATAAACATTACTTGAGCTCACCAAGAGTTGCCAAGCAGATCAAATCTGGTCCCACTTCCATATGAAATGATACCTAGGGCTATTCATTTTCTAATGATGATTATGACGAGATAGGATAGCTGGCATGAATAGCTCTTTACAAATATTATCTTGTTTTATCCTCACAAGACAGGTGCTGTCATTACCCCCATTTTAGTAGTGAGGAAACGGAGGCAAGGGAAGGTTAAGTGACTCGCTCAGGGTCACACAGCTTGTTAGTGTCTGAGGCCAGATTTGAATTCAGGTTTTCATGACTTCACGTCCGACTCTGTCTACTGCTCCACCCCTCTGCCTTCTAGACCCTGGAATGACTAGGGGGTCTGCAGTGGTGGCTCCCAGTAGACCTTAGGTCAGCACTGGTACTCAGATCACAGATGCTGATAGGGATAATAGTGTAGTAGAAGGAGCTTTGGGCTGAAAGGGGAGAGCCCTAGATTCTAGCCCCCACTCTGCCAGAGCAAGCTGCCTGACCTTGCAGAATGTCATTTCATTTCCATGGGCTGCAGTTTTCGTATGTGGAAAATGAGAGGTTTGGACCAGAGGCTCTTGACATCTCTGCCATATCCAAGGCTTTCTGATGCTATGAGTCAGGCAGGTAGAAAGACTCTGTGATTTCTATAGATTGCTCACAAGGGGGCAGAAAGTCATCGCAGAAAGGCTGGTGGCATCTGCAGCATCCCTTCTCCCAAGGATCCCTGCGAAGAATGAATGAGAAGACCCGGCTGCAGTGCTTACAGAGTCAGCTCCATGCTCAGGGTCAGAGCCAGGAGTGGGAAAGCCCTTCCTGTACACATTTGCCCCCAGCCTGGGCCAAGCTCCCTTCCCCAACCTCTCCTTTCCGGTGTGCACCGGCTTCAGCACTGAGAGGTTAACAGCAAGCGGCGTCTATGGAGAGTGATGCTCTTTTCATTATTCAGCACCTCATCCCAAGGCTGCTGGAATCTGACTTTTAGGCTCCTTAGGATACCAGGCATGTGCACTTTGTCATGTCATCTCCTCAGCTCCCTCCCTTCTCTCCTCCTGTTGAGAATTTTCCTATTTCCAATTTCCTAGCCACCATCCTTTGCAACCTAGGATTCATCCTTCACACTTTATTCTCTGCCCCACCCCCTCCACACCTCCCTGTCTTCCATCCAATCAGTTGCCAAGGCTTATCAATTCTACTTCTACAACATCTCTCCTATATTTCCTCTTCTCCCCATTTACATGGCCTCTACTCTAGTTCAGGCTTTAATTACTGCACACCCAGACTATTATTTTAATGAGATGTGGGGAGAAGAGGAATAAGGGTTTCTATGTACAGGCATTATACTAAGGGATTTGCAAATATTGTTTCATCTGATCCTCACAACAACCCCATGAGGCTGCTGTTATGATCCACATTTTACTGTTGAGGGAACTGAGGCAGGCAGAGATTGAGTGACTTGCCTGGCATCATACACCTAATATGTGTATGAGGCTAGATAAAGAACCTGCCTCAAGTCTCTCATCAGCCCTGTCCATCCTCTATATCACAGCTAAACTGATATTACTAACATCCAGCTCTGACCGTGCCATTCTCCTTCTCAACAAACCCGGTGACTCCCTCTTGTTTCTAGAATAAAACACAAATTTCTCTGACTTTCAAGGCCCTTCACAGACAGTTTGGTTCCAGTATATATTTACAGGCTTATCACATGTTATTCTCTTTCCCAAACTCCATATTCCAGCTAAGCTGAATTACTTGTCATTTCCTCTGCCTGTGCTTTTGACTCAATCCTGAAAAACTCTCCATCCTCCCCTTTATGTCTTAGAACCTCTCATTTCCTTCACAGTCCAGAATAAGAAACATCACTTTAAGGAGGCATTTTCTGATTCCCTTCTGCTGATTGCATGGCTCCTCCTAGAACAGTGATTCTCAACATTCCTAATGCTGAGACCCTTTAATACAGCTCCTCATGTTGTGGTGACCCCCAACCATAAAATTATTTTTGTTGCTACTTTATAACTGTAATTTTGCTACTGTTATGAATTATAATGTAAATATCTGATATGCAGGATGTATTTTCATTGTTACAAATGGAACATAACCCACGGGTTGAGAACCACTGTCCTAGAACCTTGGTTTAAGGAGACACCTCTGGCCAGTCATGTCTTCATTTCTCACCAGGTTGAAACCAGGACTGTTCCATAATCTCTTCTCTCTTCCTTTCCACAACCCACTTTGCACCTATCCTTTATGTGTTGTTTTTCTTTATTAGAATGTAAGCTCCTTGAGGGCAGAGACTATCTGCTTTTATTTTCATTCTCAGTGCTAAGCATAGTGCTTGACAAATAATAAGTTCTTAATAAATGCTTGTTGATGGATTTCTCCCATTATTAAAGCCTTTCAAATTTGTGTTCATTTTGAATATATTTTTTATTTACTCACCAATAAGCTTGTAGTTTTGCCTGAATAGAATGTAAAACTTTTGAGAGCAAACCTCTAGAGCACTTTTGTTTTTGTATTCGGAATATTTTTTGCAGGGCTTGACACATATTGAATACTTAATAAATGGTTATTTATTGATTGAGTATTGAAGAGGGGAAGGGCAGAAGACTAGAGAGAAAACAGGTAGTCTGTCCCATCCAACTATGGATAAATTTCCAAATTTAAGAAGTATTACTTAACCTGGAACAGGAAAGAGAGTTTTCTTCAAGACTAGATTGTTTGGTTTTTTATGTTTTCTCCTGCAAATAATAATTGCTTACATCTGTATAGCTAGCATTTAAAGATTTAAATGCTCATTCCTTTCATCAACCATGTGAGATAGGCAGTACACATTTTTTTTTTTTTTGCTGGACCTATGATTCACTGGTAGAAGGAAATTTCTAGTAATTAAACTCCCTGTTCCAGTGCCAATAGGTACCTGCTTTTTAACTTATATATGGTATTAGAGAGTTGATTGAGGCACTGAGTTCATAGAGCTGGCAAGTACTGGAGCTGGGAATTAAATCAAAGTATTGTTTGTTGATTTTAAAAAAGTATGACCAATAGAGCAAAACAGCCTTACAAGGTTCTTGTCCAACAAGCTTTCTCCTATGTGTGTGTTATGTCTGTAATGGAACATTGAACAGAAGAGTCTCTAATCAATATGAAGCCTCCCAACCTTTTCCCATTCCCCACCTCTGCCTCATCAATCAATATGAGATTGTAAGGCAGGACACGGACCTTTTTTTTAAACCACAGCACCTCCCTTGGAGTGACACAAACCCCTTGTTGAGAGAACATAGAGGGCCCCTCTGATTGATCCCCATGCTGCCTCCCAAAGATTGATTGAAGCCCAGGACAACTGACCGGTGTAGAGAAATTGTTTTCCCTGTGGTCTCTTACAGAGAGGTCAAGTTCCAAGTTCTTTCTTTCTCTCTCTCTCTCTCTTTCTCTCTCTCTCTTTCACACACACAATTTCATAAAAACATATATATATTATACATATACAAACATATATGTGTTATACATGTATATTATATGAAAGACACTTTTATTGTGCTTTAATTTATTTAGATTTGTGGATCAGAATGCATCAAGGACAGAGGGAGGAAAGGGATAGCTAGGGAGGTGAGTAGAGAAAGGATTTCAGGTGCCAAGCCAAGATATCAGAGTAAAAGCAGGGACTTGCTTGAGCTCTCCTTCAAACTCCTCCAAATACCTGTAAAAATTACTCTAAACAAATTCTAGAGCAGTAGAACTCACAAAATGACAGAGTGAAACAAATTTCCAGTCCAAGACAACATGGAAGGATTACAGGAAAGGTCTGTTGTACCAGTTTGAGAGATGAGCACAGTCCAGCACAAAATATGCCAACATAGATCAGACCCCAACAAACCTGGAGCAGGCCTCAGGGAACTGAATCACTGGCAACTGTGGTGGTTTCCAGACTTCTCAACCCACAAATGCCAAAGACAGCTTAGAAGGTCAGTAGGAAAGGTCTGTCAGACCTGGGTGAGAGGGGAGCAGGTCCAACCCTAGCCCTGGGGTAGTGGTGACAGTAGTGGCTGCTTCCAGAGCTCTTGGTCAACAGACAGTGGGGGGATTGAGTGGCTGATCAGAGGGTTATTGCAGGGATCTCTTTGCTGGCACTGAGGCAGGATTCTCTTGCTTGACTTGTGCTTGGATCTGGGTCATAGTCCTTGTTGGCAGTCCTGGGACAAGGACCTGGCATGGCAGAGCTTGTGGTGGTGGTGGAGAGGGAATCTCCTTATAGTTCCAAGGTAGAAAAGAATACTTGTGGTCACTCATATACTAGAGCACAGGCCAGGAGAGGAATAAACATCTCTCCTTTGATCATACCTTGGAAGAACTAAAAATTTACAGGTCACTAGTAGTATCTCTGACAACAATTGCACAAAACTCCTGAAGCTTGGGACAATGCACCTTCCACACTGGAAGCAGAATTAACAGAGTTAAAAAGTCAAGTAATTAGTTGGGAAAATGTGAAAACAGCAGGGAAAAAAATCCCTCAGACTGTAATCTTACTTTTGTGACAAAGAAAATAAAAACATACAACCAGAAGAAGACAACAAAGTCAAAATTCCTACATTCAAAGTCTCCAAGAAAAATATGAATTGTTCTCAGGTTGTGGAAGAGCTCAAAAAGGATTTTGAAAATCAAATAAGAGAAGTAGAGGAAAAATTTGGAAAAGAAATTAGAGTGATGCAAGAAACTCATAAAAAAACTAAGTCAACAGTTTGCTAAAGGAGACCCAAAAAAATACCAAAGAAAATAACAATTTAAAAATAGATTAACCTAAAGGGCAAAAGAGGTCCAAAAAGCCAGTGAGGAGAAGAATGCCTTAAAAAGTAGAACTGGCCAAATGGGAAAGGAGATCTAAAAATCTCACTTAAAAAAAAAGCTCACTGAAGAAAAATATTCCTTAAAAATTAGAGTGAAGCAAATGATAATTTGCTAATTACTCTATGAGAAATCAAGAAATTATAAAACAATACCAAAAGAATGAAAAAATAGAAGACAATGTAAAATATCTCATTGGATGAACAACTGACCTGGAAAATAGATCCAGGAAAGATAATTTAAAAATTATTGGACCACCTGAAAGCCATAATCAAAAAAAGAGCCTAGAGAAAGGATTTCTCCCTTGCCACTCCCAGAAGCAATGGTGACTTAACAGCAGAAGGATATGGGTAAGATCTGTGCTTCTCCTGTCAAGCCTGAGATGGCAGTTTCTAGACCTTAGAATTTCTGTCTGCCTTCTTGTGCCTTTCTGTTCCCTTTCCTGAACATATGTCAGAGATCCTGAGAATTGAGGCATCTGGTATTGGGATTAGCTCATGGGTAAAATTGAGAGTTCTTAAAGTGGGTGCTGGCTGCCTATAAGAGAACATTTCCTTAATCAGACAACTTTTAGACTTGAGAACCACCAACAGGATCACCCTGCAGCTGAAGAATTAACAACACCCAATGAGAAACCAGGAACTTTGTACCTCTGTGATAATGGCTGTGAGCTGCTCTACTAGTATAGTTCTGGGATGAATGAGAAATATTTGGTCATAGCCTCAGAAAGGATTTTTCTTTTCTGAAGCAGCATAATGACCTTATATTTGAGTGTTTTATATTTCCTGTGGGACCTATAAGTGGTTCAGTGAATAGAGCACCTGACTTAGCCTCAGGAGGATCTAAGTTCAAATCCAGCCTCAGATACTTACTGACTGTGTGACCCTGGGCAAGTACTTTGGCTCCATTTGCCTCAGTTTCTCATCTGCAAAATGAGATGGAGAAAGAAATAGTGAACTACTCCAGTATCTTTGCCAAGAAAACCCCATGGACAAGAAGTCCATGGGGTCATGTAGAGGCAGACATGACTAAACAAGATTAATAACAATGAAATATTTACTGTATTTTTTTTTCCGTGTTCACCTAAGGAACTCTTTGAGTCTTAAAATTTTTCCATGATTAGTACAATAAAAAGCTATCTGATATACCTGATATCCACATTACACTTTAGAAGGGGACACTTCTACCCACATAAGGGGAAACCCTAAATATGAGCCCTACTTAAACTTTATTTTAGAGATTTCATTAGGACTTGGCTTCAAGAAACTTGCCATCTTAGGTTGAGAGAGGGTTCAGAGCACGTGTATCACATCCAGTCTGTGTGAGTTCATAGATTCATGGGCTGGGGGCTCTGGGCCACTGGGTATAAGATCATACAAGGATCCTCAATAGTCACAACTACAAAGATAATTGTGTTCAATGATTCCTTGATTATCACAACTGAGCAAGGTCTACAATTGGGAGAATATTTGCTGGTTCCCAAAGATGTTCTTAACTGTCATAGAGAATGGACCAAGTATTCTCTATAGTAGAGGTTCTTAACCTAAAGTTGAAGAATATGTGACTTTTAAAAAATTTATAACTGTACTTTAATATAACTGGCTTCTTTTCTAATCCAACATATTTTATGTGTTTAAAAGCATGATTCTGAGGAGTCCAGTGGCATTATCAGACTGTCAAAGTGGTCTCTGTTACTGAAAAAAGAAAAGTTAAGAATCCTTTAATAGGCTGTGAGGTTCTTGTGATAGCTACCATTTTCAGATTAACATTTCTGTTCCCCACCTACTAGTGCCTTCCCTTTAAAAATGTGGGCCCTACAGTTCACAAAAGAAAAACTAAATAAAAGAAGAATGTTTGAATTATGGCATGTTGTTGAAGGAGAAGTCCATTGAATTAATCCATTATTACATGTATCCTGTAGAGACCCTAAAGATGGACAAGTTGGGTCTAGAATTGAATAGGTGGAAGAGATCAGGTTCTATTGTATTTGTGAAATTATACAGGGCCTACAATGACCTCAATCTGTTTCCTGACACCAAAACACCTTTAACATCCTTCAACAACCCTAGTTTCCTAATAATGCAAAATGGCTGATAATTATGGAATGCTATAATCTCAGAAGAATTAAAATTGCAGGTGAAGGGCAATGTAAAGACTCAGGGCAGGCATAATTAGTCTGTAGCATATTATCATCTATGAATTATTCATGAGAAGTTAGAAGAAAACAACACCGAGGATATGTATGACTAAACAAAGAGGTGGACCACTCATGTAGTGGGAGGAAGGGCTATAACAGATGGATTTATGACCTTGATGACATGGAAAGCTTCTAATATGTCAGAGAGATCCTTCTTGGAAGATTTATGGAAATATATGGACAAGAATTAGATGGGAGAAGAAGTTGTAGATGGGTTGTGATATGCGCAACTGGAGAGATTACCTATACTGTTGATATCTCAGATTCAAAAAAAGTATTTAAGCAATGATGAGAAACAGGAGCAGAGGAAGAAGTAGGGGGTAAGAATAGGGTAAGAGTGAGGGGTTAGAGGGCTAATAGCTGTTTGCAGGTTCTGGGAACCAAGATTTATACACATACACAATACATATCCTTGATTTTTAACTAGGGATCACTGTGAGAGCTGGAGAGTAATCCTCCCCACTACATGCATACACATATACACACTCATTCACTCCATTTTTTCACTTCTACCCAAAAGCAGACCAATAGCTTCTGGCCCCAGTAGGTCTAAAGGACTCACCTCTTCCCTCTAAAGCAGTGGTTCTCAACCTTCCTAATGCTGCGACTCTTTAATATTTATATGTGGACATATCTGCCTGGGGGTGGACCCACCTGGAGATGGATAGAGAAGTGATGTCTCGGTTCCTAAGACCATCGGAAATGTGTTTTCCAATGATCTTAGGCAACCTCTGTGACCCCTGTGAAAGGGTCATTCGACCTCCAAAGTGGTTGCAACCCACAGGTTGAGAACAGCTACTAGCCCTCTAACCCCTCATTCTTACCGTATTCCTACCCTCTACTTCTTCCTCTGCTTCTGTTCTCATCATTGCTTAAATACTTTTTTTGAATCTGTGATATCACCAGTATAGGTAATCTCTCCAGTTGCGCATATCACAACCCATCTACATCTTCTTCTCCCATCTAATTCTTGTCCATATATTTCCATAACAGGTTGAGAACTCTAAAGAGTTCAGTCTATTTGGATCCATATATACAGACAGTCTTCAGTCCTAGGAGAACCTGGCCCTTAAAGAAAGGGGTTAGCGGTTTCTATCTCCATCCTAAGTCACCAAGGAAAATTGCTTAAAGCTGAGGTTTGGCTATGTCCAGGGTTTTTCCCAAAAGAGGAGTAGAAAGGAACTTAATATAAAATGTAGGTCAGGTATGGGGCAGCTATTTATTTCCCCAACAATAAAAAACATGCTTAAAATGCAGAAGACTCAAAAGTATGCATTGATAGAGACTTAAACATGAACTATTAATATCACCCCTAGTATGCTCTCTTAGAAGATTGATAATATTTCATATTTTCCAGGAGTATTGAATAGGTTTTTCACCTTGACTTCAGCTTTTCACAGTATCCCTCAAAGGATATTGTCTTCCTGCAAGTCTGGTCAGACTTGGTTGGACTTCTACTTGTTAGTAGTCATCTTTAAGAGGCATTCTAGGAAATTAAGGGGAAGAACTTCTGTAGTACAGAGGGCAACAATGACTCCTGAGGTAACCACTTCTCTAGACCTCATCTCAGGATCACTATTCATAAGGCAGCCAGAGGTCTGAGATGACATCTCAGGATAACGTGGACAAATCCCTGCACTAAGCGGCTACACGTGAATAGTTTACATTTCTGCTAAATTTAAATTTAGCATTTAGCAAAAATTTAAATTTTAAATCTAAATTTCTGTGAGGTATTGTGGTCCTTCATTTACCCTTCACAGAAAGCCACAGAGAGAAGTCTCATTCCACATGTTCTGGAGTGAGGGAGAAGAGAGCATACCAGAGAACAGATTTGGGCCTTTCAAGGTTTACTAAACTAGTAGGCTCTTTCTGGTTTACTGGCTAATCCTTTTTGAGACAGTTTTAATGTAGTCTTTCCTTCTGCCATGGGGGAAGAGAGAGAGGCAGCACGTAGAACACAATTAGAAACCTCTGGGTGTGCATGTCTTTTTATTAAAGGACTCACAGAAAGGGACAAGATAGATGTGTGATCAGAATGGGCCCAGCTCCAGAGACAGTATGTGTAGCCCTGGAGGGGGCCCTATCCAATGTATATGCCAAGGGTGCCACTCTGACTAGAACCTATCATAGGGGTTCCCCTGATGAAACCAATGGCATTTGTTTAGTGCATTACAGGTTATTATTACCTTTACATATCTACATGAGTATGTTACAATGGATCTGTGATTTCATCAATGGGGGAAATTCTTCCATCCATGCAGAACATAACCCCTCCAGTTTTTGCCTATGTATGTCCTCCCACAGGTTCTCCACCAAAGATCTAGTTAGCATGTTGAAAGATTGCCTTTAGGGCTTTTTTACTTTTTGCCTGGATGGCACAGTGGATAGTATATTGGACTTGAAGTCATGAAGTCTTAAATTCAAATTCAACCTCAGACACTTACAGACTGTCTGATCCTGGGAAGGTCACTTAATCACTCTATGCTTCAGTTTCCTTATCTATAAAATTGCACCTACTTCCCAGGGTTGTTGTGAAGGAAGGAGTACCTTTCAGGTGTGAGGGATGGCCTAAACAAAGGCACAGAGATAGGTGATGACAGGTCAAGTTCAGGGAATGGCTAATAGGCCAATTTAATTAAAATAGAATATGCCTAAAGGAGATAATATGAATTAAGTCTGAAAAGGTGGGTGTTAGTTAGAGAACTTTTAAATGTCAGGTTCAAGATTTTATGTTGGACAGACAATGGACCCAGAGACAATGGACCACTGAGCTCTTTGGTTGGGGAATGCCATTGTCAGAGCTAACTCAGAAATATGAATTTGGCAGCCATGTGGAGGATGAAGGGAAGACCTCTGTATCACTTTTGGGTCACAGGCAACTTTCATTCCCCAGAGATGGAAGTATTCTGAAATTTATATTCATATGGCATCACTGGGAGAACATTGGTATTTAAAAAAAAAAAAAAAGGACTTTTATAAGCCAGGAAGTAGTTTGGGATCATTAAGGAGACCATACAATTTCCCAAATACAGTCCAGCCTACTCTCCTTCATTCAGTTCTGTGCCCTACTTACTATCCTTCCACAGCATCTGTCCCAGATATATATACTGATGTATTAACTCAATGGACAGGCCTTTCAACTCCAAGCCATAACCTAGGAAAAGAGGCGTTCTTCATTCCTTTGTCCTACTGTGTTGACAGCTTTGAGTTATTGTGGATTCCATGGTGAAAGCCCTCTCTTGTTCTGGGGCTCAATGTAGTCAGCATATCATCCTCAAACAGGAGATCATGGAGAACCTCAGCACCTATCAGTGATCCCTTTTACATCTGGATACTCTATAGAACGTCCTCCATGGTGATGGCAAACACTTTTTGGTATGCATTTGTCTCTCTCTCTCTTGTGCTTGACTTGATATTAATAACCCAAGGGTCACTGAGCAGAGAGAGCTCTGTGCTTGCATTTATCAAGGAGTTCTGTAGGATTTAAGCATATTCATAAGGAGTATTCTTACTGGAGAAAATCCACTTTTGGAGAAAGCTACCTTTTGCCCTGAGTTAAGTGTCTTTTTTTTTCTTTGATCAATCACAACAAACACAACAGAACTTTGTATTCCCTGCATTTTTTAGTCAAGTTTCTGATAATAAATATGTGGTCTACTGTGGAAAATTATTTGCAAAATCCTGCTTATTCTCTTTTCTTATTTTCCTAAAGGGTATTTGCAATACCCACGTAGATGATTCTCAATGACTCTATGAAGATGAGAATGCAGTCATATGGGTTGGGAGTTGTTGATTTCCCTCAATCACCTTTTCTGGGCAGTAATGCTAACCTTTGGTCAAAGGAACATAGATTTAGGGCTGGAAGGGACATTAGAAGCTATCTAGTGCAACTCTCTCATTTTACAGGTAAAGAAACTGAAGCTTAGAGAGATTTAAACGTTGTGCTGATCACTGCATAGCTGGTAAGTATGGGAGGAGGGATTTGAACTCAGTTCTTTATTTCTAAATTCAGCACATCCATTATGACATACTTCCTTTCAATACACAAAATTTTATTATGTTCATGGTTCATCCCCTAAAAACATTTATTTTGATAAGACAAAGAGTAGCTTTTAACACTTTCCTCTAACAAGAAAGTTACTCATCATTATGTTTAAAGCATACAAAATTTCTTAATAAATACAGTAACAGAATTATTGTTATTTAGTAATCTTTTTTTATGTCAATGCTCTACACCAGTGGTTCTCAACCTTCCTAATGCTGCGACCCTTTAATACTCATATGTGGGCCTATCTGCATGTGGGCAGACCCGCCTGGAGACAGATAGAGGAGTGGTGTCTTGGTTCCCAAGACCATCGGAAATATGTGTTTTCCGATGGTCTTAGGTGACCCATAGGTTGAGAACTGCTGCTCTACACTCATGTGTGATTAAAGAATTTTATAGATGTAACAGGGGAAGTGAAGATTGGCCAGTAAGGGCTCAATTCTTAGAAAAGAAATCCTTAACCTTTTTTAATAACATGGATCCCTTTCCTAGTCTGGTCAAACATATAGACCCCTTTTCATAATAATGTTTTAAGCACAGAAAATAAAATATTATATAATAAAATAGATAACAAAATATAAGTTAGTAAATGGTATTATAAAATAGTATTGTAACAGTAAATAGTATTACAAAAATATAATAAAATAGCATTAAAAAGGAAACCAATTATATTGAAACACATTTATCAAATTTTTTTTTTTTAAAACAAGAGTCCCAGCCTTGGAACATGAAAAAATATTTGCTAACTGCCAGTATAGACAGAGCCTTGGAGAGAACTGGCTTCCAGAAGTATGTCATGGAGGGGTCCTCTCTTACCCTGTTTCAGAGCATATGCAAATATTTTCTGACTTTCCTGTCATTTTATTGCATAGTTATGAAAAGCCTTTTAAGGGAATACTAAGCTGAAATTGAATTCCCAGTGGCAAAGGAGTCAAGAACTGCTGTGGGCTTCTGTTTGGGGAAGGAATCTCAGGCTCTCTCTTGCATCTGGCTGCCATGTGGTCCTGTGGCCATGAACAAATGATTCTAATGTTTCCTCTTTCTTGTTTGAAGGTGACAGTATTAGAAATAATGCAGACCGTGTTATAACATTGTGAGCTTTGAGAGATCAAAAGAGTCATTAAAGGTCCAGCCACTGGAGCTGGTGATAAGCTTTCCTCCTCCTGTTCCAGCAGCCAAGACTGAGCAGTGTAGTGTGTACACTTCATGGCAGTATGGCCTGCTCATCACAGCCAGGAGAGAAGCCAGCCTAGCCAAGCAAGGAACATTCCATCAGCTATGCCACCCCTAGAAGTGAACTTTATGGGGGTCAGTTTGGTAGCAACTACTTTAAGTGAAAACCTACTCCCTTTTGGGCCCCAAGGTGGGTAGAGGGAAGAGCGTGCCCCTAATTGAGTATGTTGCATTTTAGTTCTTGTTATACGTCATAAAAATTCTCTTTAAAATGCTAATGAATGTTGTTGAATTGAGTCATTTGTCAGTCGTGTCTGACTCTTGGTGACTCCATTTGGAGTTTTCTTGGCAGAGATACTGGAGTGGTTTGCCATTTCTTTCTCCAGCTCATTTTACATATGAGGCACCGAGGCAAACAGGGTTAAGTAACTTGCCCAGGGTCATACAGCTAGTAAGTGTCTAATGCCATATTTAAAACTCAAGAAAAGCAGTCTTCTTGATGCCAGGTCCAGCTGCCCCCAATAGATATTAACTGGTTAATTGATATTGGGGAGATGTTAACTGGCCAATTAATATTGAGAGGAGCCCAAAAGATGGGGGCTTTTGAGCAACAGCATTAGATACCCCCACCCCACAGGGTTACTTCTAGAATCCTGAAGGGAGCATTAACCACCTACTCTCTGAGGATCCAGTCTGCCACTATGAGTGGGGGTGGGGGTGGGGGGAGTGAGTCCAGAGCTTGTGCTACATAGAAATGGTGACAAAACTGTTCTATCTTCTATTTTTTTTCCTGCCATTTTTATCCATGAATGTTCTTGGGATGGTATGATTTAATTGGGTCTCATACCAAGGTTTTTGTTGACTAATTATCTTATAAGGTCATATCAAAAATCTGTCACCATCCTCCTTCCTTTTGTTGCCATGGACAAATAATTAACCACCTAGTGGTCAACCTACTCATGCTCTCTATCATTAGTTAGGTTAGTTCCTAAACAGCAATTCAGTCTATTATCAGGACCATACTCAAAGCCTTTGAAGCATGGTAGAACCTGTCAGAGCTTCCACTCCGTGGCATAGCCTTTAGGAATTGAGCGTCATCTTCAAACCTAAACCAAACATCATATATATATGTATAGTATGGGACTTTGGGGAGGTTCTCTCATTTATCCCTTACAACACTGTGAGGCTAGACAATTTAAGTATTATCTTTCTGTTTTATAGATGAGGAAATAGGCTACAGCAAGTCAGCCTACCTTTCTGATCCTCAGGTTCCCCATCTATAAAATTAGAGGTTTGGACTAAATAATACCTATGGGTCATTTCCAGCTCTAAAACCAAACCAAATCAAAAATCAAAACAACCAAAAACAACCTATGATCATCTCCCAAGTTAAGTGTCTTTCCCACCATCATATAGATAGTGGTGTAGGTGGGACCCGACCCTGTATCTTCTGACTTCAGTAATATCCTCACCACCACACTGTCTCTAACCCAACTATTATTAAGACAGACAATTCTCCTGCCAGGGAAAGGTAATTAGAAGAAAATTCTGGACTGTGAATCAGAAAGTTTGTGTTTTAGCCCTAATTCACCACTAATTTGTTATATAACTTTGGACAAATCACATCTGTCTGAAACTCAGTTCCCCTATTTGAAAATGACAGCCTCCCTTAAAAGGATAGTCTTCCCAAGATAAAGAAAGAGGTTTTTTTTGTGGATTTGTTCATTATTTTCTATGAAGTCTTATGGCGTTGCCTATCCCTCTTCCCCTTTCTGCCCCTCCCCATTTAGGTGTTAATGATTCTGAGAGTGCAAAGGAGAGAGCAGGAAACAAAACTCAGGGATCTGAAGTTGCTAATTCAAGGTCAGAAAAAGAGTGTAAAAACTCAGATAAACTTGCTTCCAAATTCTGCATTCAGACTCATATCTTCTCTTCCCCAGGGCTTAATTAATTTCTATTAACCAAAGTCTGTCAAGATTCCTGGATCTGGGTAAATGCAGCACATCTGGAATATTGTAATCTGTTATGCAAACAGTGCTTTCCATCAGACCCAGGCAATGGCAGAAAGTGTGCTAAGCCCCTAGAGTGGTGATAATCAACCTCCAACAAAGCATTGGGGGAGGGAAGAGAGGAATCAAGAGCAATCAGGAATCTCCATTTCCTTTCCAGATTTATTTTTTATTTATTTTATTCTTCCTTTCTTTCCTTCCTCCAACTACCAAATGTGTGTCTCGTTTCCTCCTTAGAATGTAAGCTTGTTGAGGGTAGGGACTGTGTTATCTCTGTATCCTCAGCACCTATCACAGTGCCTGGCACATGGTAATTACTTAATACATGTTCATTCTATCTATCTATCTATCTATCTATCTATCTATCTATCTATCTATCTATCTATCTGTCTGTCTGTCTATCTGTGGGTCTGTCTATCTAATTTCTCTACTTACTGTGTGTTGGGCCAGTCCCTTACTCAAGACTCAAGATTACAGAGTAATATATCTTCACAAGGAAGATAATTTCAGTGGAAGAAAGTCTAGAGGAAAGCTTATGAGAAGGGTTCTTCAAATTTTAAATAAGAGGCAGCTGATGGGAGGATAAGAATCCAATGAGGAAAGGAATAGAGACTACAGGGTCACCCCAGAGGGTTCGGTTGCTGTTGGTACCATTGTTATTACTCTGCTAAAGTCCTTCTCTGGTGTTGAATCATGGTATATAGGTGGCCCTGGACTCTGGAAAGCTAGTCCAGCAGAGTACAATCTCTGAAAGGTCCCATAAAGCTAGAAAGATTTCCAATATGAGGCTGGCAATGTACTCGGTACTTGTCATTAGCTAAATCTGGACAGGCTAGGCACCAGAAGGTTGGCCAAAAGAGCAAAGTTTTTTTTTCTTTTTTTCCACAGCAACTCATGAAGTTATCCACTAGGGACCCACACAGCTTTTGTGGAAAGGAACAAATGTCAGAGGGAGGCATCGTGGTGTACTGGAAAGAACAGCAGAGTTGGAGTCTCAGGACCTGGATTTGAACTCCAATTGTCTTATTTCCTAGCACTATGGCCATGAGCAAGCCACTTTTCCAGTTTTTCTCTTAAGCTCCTGAATAGGACTAGATCGGAATAGGACTAGGAATAGACCTAGATTCTCTAGGATGCTTTCTAGTTCTAAATGCAATGTTGTATGATTCATTTAAAAGAAATGCTAGCCAGCTTTTCCATGGGGTACATTCCTTACATCATTTCCACCCTCCAGAAGCAGGGCCTTTGTTCCTCTCTAGCTTTCAGCCCATCCTCTGCATCCTGCATTCATCTGGGGCCTCTGTTTGATTCCTTAGACATTTTTTCTGGGCAGAATGGAGGCAGAGCTTGAAACTGCCCATCTACTCTCCCATCAGTTAGCAGGAGGAGCATGGGGAAAGGAGGATCAAAAGGGAGCCCCAGCAGAGAAATTCAGGATTAGCTTTCCATCATTCCTATTCCAGCAACCAGTTCTTTCCTCAATTCAATTAAACAAGGATTTATTAAGAACTAGGTACTAATGATATGAATATGGAAACAAATCAATCCTTGCCGTGAAGGTGCATATATTCTACTGGACTTGAGCTAATAACTCACAGGGTTATTACGAGGAAAGTGGTTTGTAAACCTTGAAGTGAGGTACAGATTGAGGGCATGTTCTCTGCCCCCTCTCTCTTTCTCTTTCCCTCTCTGTTCCACTCTCCCCCTCTCTTTCCTTTCCTTGTTTTGTCTTTAACTCCTCTCTCTCTCTCTGTCTCTCTCTCTGTTTCTCTCTGTCTCTCTCTTCCTCTCTCTCTGTGTTTCTGTTTCTGTCTCTATCTCTCTGTTTCTATCTCTGTGCCTCTGTTTCTATCTTTTTGTCTTGCTATCTCTATCTCTCTGCTTCTGTCTCTGTATCTTTCTGTCTATATCTCTGTCTCTCTATCTCTGTTTCCATCTCTGTCTTTCACTCTCTGTCCTGTCTCTCTGTTTTTGTTTATCTCTCTGCCTGTTTCTATCTCTCTATTTGTCTCTCTATCTGTCTCTATCTCTGTTTCTGTCTCTGTCTCTCTCTGTCTCACAGTCTCTCTGTTTCTATCTCTCTCCCAAATATACACATTCCAACTGAACTCTGAAGACCCTCTGACAACTGCTTTGTTCTTATTTTAATCCTCCCATGTTCTTACTAAGAGACAGTTTTGGAAGCAGAAAGACCTGGGTTTCAAGCCTTGCCTCTGACACATACCAACTGTGTGACCCTGGGCAAATCACTGAGCCCCTCAGTGGCTCAGGCAAACTTATGAGCTTCAGAGGAGATGCTGTGTTTTCTTAATGGACTGAGAGTTCCTCCTGTACAGATAAAAGTATTATAATGAGGGAAAATAAACAATCCTCCTAAAGACATTATATCTAAGTCAGTGCACTGCGGTCTTTCTGCAAGGGCCCTACCCACTTTCTGGTAGCCCACACACTTTCCCCAGGGCAAAGAGGTTTCTGGGTCCTCTTCCGCTAGGGGTTCAGGAAAGAATAACGTGTGCTGTCCCCTTCTTAATTTTGTAAGTACATCGATTCCCACCCTTGGAGAGAAAAAAATCAATATAGACTATGAGGGGGACAGGACCTGCTTGGTTACATTTGATAACTGGGGCTCTTGTGGACAGATACCTGGAGAGGGCCTGTTACCCTTCATTCTTCTGTCCCAGCCCAGGAGAGCCAGAGGCCTAAGTTTCGGACTGGCTGCTGTGCGGATGAGGTGATGATAAAGAGAGGAGGGAAGCTTACATGGGAGTGAAATAGATCCATCAGATATAAACCTTAGTAATCTCTTTGTTAGAAAGCTAAGGAAACAGTGAGGGGACCTGACTTTCCTGAGGCCACAAATGGGAACAAAGGTCCTCTGACAGTTCAGACTTCAGTGTTCTTTCTACTCCATTACGCTGCTACCTTCATGGCCTGATTTGGGGGAGAAGGCGGCAGCAAGATTCCACTCTCCACCTTCCTCAAATTTCCCTTTGCCTACAAGCTGGCTTTTGCCTTAAATGCCTTTCATCTGTATCCAAACTTTTCACTCTATAAGAACAACAAATGAAAACATCCTGTGGAAAAAGAAGATAAATTCTAATAGGAAATGATTTGCTGAGATTAGGTTTGGATGGAGAAGGAGGAAAAAAGCATCAAGGCATTGGGCACCTAAAGAAGATCTACAGGGAAAGGAATACTATTGGGGAGAGACGAGAGGAGAGTGAAAGGAACATCAGGACCATGAAGCAAGACTGTCTCATTCTCAACTCTGCTGAGGATTAGCCTGGGCAGTGATACTGGCGGTATTCATTCATTCTTTCCAAGATGAACAAATGGGTAGCACTTTACTAGGTGTTTGAAAATTCTGTTCCTATGTCATGAGACCACACAAATCTTCACTGTTATAAACTTCCTGTGGGCAGAGAATAGTGTCTTACTGACCAGTACACCTAGTGGTGGATCTAGGAGAGGAGAGGAAGAGAGAAGGGAAAGAAGGTAAGAAGAGGTGAGATGAAAGGGAGAGAGTGGGAAAAGGAGGAAACCAGAAGAGAGGGGAGGCACTTCTGATTAACCTGGAAATATGCATAGGCCCTGTTTATATTTACCTGTATTTTCCCTTCCTACATTCCCAGACTGATTCTAGCTGAGCTGGTGGGAGTTCTGGGGTCTGCTTCTTGTCTCAGGGTGATGGGCTCAAAATCTGAGATGTTCCTTAACTGATTGAGGAGCTGAAATAGGTCTTTGCTGGACCTTTTAGCTGTGACTCTTCAGGTAGTTTTATGTGATTCTAGGGAGATCTGGAGAAAGACACTCCTTGTCTACTCTCATCTCTGGCAACTCTACCAATATTCCCTAGATGGAATATGGACTCAGCTAGATGGTCTTAAGCTGGAGGTCCCTGGCTACCTTGGCCATTTTTGTGTTTTTTCACTCCTGATCTTTGACAAATATGAATCCCATAACGGTTGTGTCCAGGGCTGGTTATGACCTTGTGAATTCTAAAAGATCTAGAGACCCTGAAAGGATTGAAAGAAAGGGCTTCTGTGTCCTGACACAGCAATGGCAAGGGAAGCTTCTTCATCAGAGAGGTCAGACAGCCACAAAGAAAGTCAAGCTTGATCAGATAGTACATATCAAGGTAAAATGTAAAATGTCTGATTGTATAACTGTTTATATTCCAATGAGTCTTAAATATTAACTTCCCCCAATAGATAACTGTAGTTATGTTACTGAATTCTGTTCTAATCATTCTGTTAATGAGTACTACGATTCTTTTATGTTTGGTATTTCTGGGCAAAAATAAGACTATCTCATACCCAAGTGATATATATTTGTACAGTGGTTACCTCTTTTACATCTGACCTCTAAGACTCCAAAGTCTTAACTATTACTATAGTTAGTAAAATCCTTGGGATGACTGGGTTGTTTTTGTTTGCTAATGATTTAGTGAATGTGAGGAAGGGGACCTAATCTCTCTAATTATAATGCCGGTTAGGTTTTCTGAAGCCTGAATCTGGTACAAACCACAATGCTGGGTATAGCACAGGGAAGAATGAGTGCCCTATGTCCTGTGGACTCAGCTAAACAGTGCATCTATATTAGCCACCTTCGCCTTTGCATTGCTCCAACTTTCCTCCCTCAGCACTACCCTACCTCACCAACCCCTCCTCCTCCTCTTCCTTTTATCATTCATTTCAGGCGACAGACATTTCCCTGCCCAAACACCCCCAGTCCCTATCTACAGGGCACAATAATAATCAATGAACTTGTCAGAACATTAGTCATCAAGGTGGGTAGAAAACAGTCTATGAAAATGACTGTTCTGACGTGTAGTAGACAACCACTGAGATTCTCCCCAGACATAGATTTTCAAGAAAATCAGATGCAAGGAATAGGAAAATGAGAAAGGGGAAAATTACAGAGCTATGACCTGAATTTCTTTGGGTTGAACCTGTTTACTCAAGTCCTCTTGGGTGTACTTCTATGGTTGAAATAAATTGTAGCATTTTGGAGTGCCTGGAGTCAGGAAGACTCATCTTCTTGGCCTTAGACACTTCCTAGCTATGTGACTCTTGGCAGGTCACTTAACTCTGTTTGCCTCAGTTTCTTCATCTAAAAAATGAGCTGGAGAAGGAAATGGCAAACATCTCCAGTATCTTTGCCAAGAAAACCCTAAATGGGGTAATGAAGAGCCAGACGTGACTAAAAATGACTGAACAACAACAAGGCAAGTCTACAGCTACATTTGAATTCAGATGTGAGAGGAAAAATCAGGTCTGTAATTTGTGCCACAGTAGAATGGTCTAGCCTGTATCTTCTCAAACAGCTTTCCTTCTATTAGATTAAATATTCATTATTCCATTAAATACTCTTATACCTTGAAATTCAAAGGAAGACATTAAATATTCACCACCTGCCCCCAGTACAGGGCAAAGAATAAATACAATTTCAGAAAATTTGGAGAGGTCATCAAGTCCCTTCCTCTGGACTGAGGCCACCAAGCCATCCCAGACAGCTAGGAGGCTAGCCTATTTAAAGGTCTCTGGGAATGAGGTTCCTCTACTTGACTTGCTGGTTGGACAAAATGTCTTAAGAACCACAGCAAATTCTTTCTTATGTGTTACCTAAAACCCCCATGCTACTGTTTCAGTCCAGTCTAGGGACATGGTCCAACTCAGCACCAAGAGATATAAAGCTGACGTAAATCAGGGCAGCGGATGGTTTGGTCAAGGTCGTAATAAAGAGCAAACTAAAACAGAATCCAATTCCACAGAGAGGGCCATGCCACAGAATAATTGGAGGATTAGCAACAGAAAAACAGAGTCTAACCTTTAGGGGCCCTGAGAGCTTCCCTTTCAGATCAGTGGCCCCACCCCCCAAATATAATTTTGTTATCCAGGTCCCAACTGTGAAGAGTTAGGTAACGAGGCCTCATTGAGGAGCACGGAGGCCAGGCTTCTATTACTTGGTCACATACTCTATGACCCAGTGACACTGACCTCCCAACTGCTCCTTGAACAAGACATTCCCATCTCCCGACTCCAGGGATTTCCACTGGCTGTCCCCGTGCCTGGAAAGCTCTCCTTCATCATCTCTACCTCCTAACTTTCCTTGGCTTCCTTCAAGGCCCAGATTTAATCCAACTTTCTGCAGGAAGTCTTTCCCAACCCCCTGTAATGCTAGTGCCTTCTCTCCATTGATTATTTCTAATTTATCCTGTATGTAGATATATTCTAAAATATCCTGTATGTACAGTTGTACATGTTGTCTCCTCCATTAGACTGTGTGCCCCTCAAGGGCAAGGAACTGTCCTTTGCTGTCCTTTGTATCCCTAACACTTGACGTGGTACCTGACAAATGGCAGACACTCAATCAATACTTATTGACTGGCTGACTATTATTCTCTGACATCTGACAATTCTCCATGGCCAAAGTGAGTGATTCTCCTCCTCCCCCCCCCCCCCCAACTAAATTGACTGGACCTTATTTAACATTGTGAAGATTCAGGTCTAGGGTCCCAAAGACCTTGCTCTGGGGTAGATTTCACTTCTTATTTCTTATTTCACTTATTTATTACATACTTCTTATTTCATATCTCTATAATATTGGTCATCATCATCACTAGAAGATTGACTATAAGGCAGCGGTTCTCAACCTGTGGGTCGTGACATCTTTGGGAGTCAAATGGGGTCGCCTAAGACCATCAGAAAACACATATTTCCGATGGTCTTAGGAACTGAGACACCGCTCCTCTATCCATCTCCAGGTGGGTCCCCCCCACATGCAGATACGCCCACATACAAGTATTAAAGGGTCGGGGCTTTAGGAAGGTTGAGAACCACTGCTATAAGGTGATTTCCTCCCCCACTCCCCGCAAGAACTAGTGAAAAATAGTCATGACTTGCACTTAGTAAAGGGAATACCCACAACACTAAAATTGTAGGTCTTTGCAGCATTGAAGTTAGGATAATAATTCACATTTAATGGCCAATAGTAACAGCCAACATTTATATAGTGTTTTCTGTGTTCTAGGCAGTGCGCTAAGCACTTTATAATTATTTTCTCATTTGATTCTCCCAACAACCCCATTTTACAGATGAGGAAACTGATACAAACAGAGGTTAAGTGACTTTCCCAGGGTCACACAGCTAACAAATGTCTGAAGTCAGATTTGAAGTCAGGGCTCCCTGACTCTAGGTTCAATGCTCTATCCACTGTTAGGAGTAGGTAGGTGTGTTTAAAGCACAACTTTGTAAGGCAGGGAATGCAAATGTTAGCATCCCCATTGACAGGTGAAGGAACTGAAGGTGTTTTTCCTAGAGTAACACAGCTAGCAAGTGTTGGAATCAAGACTAGAATACAGGTCTCCTGATACCCAGTGTAATTAATATCTATTTCACTGGACCCAAAAGTCAGATCTAAAAGCAAGTAGAAAATGTACGGCAGACCAAAATTTAATTGCGTATCTTATTTTGCCTAATGTAGGCTTAGGCTTAAAGTTGCTTTTTTTAATGGTTACCCTGTGCTAGTCGGCAATATGTTATTTGGTGATACAGTTGAGGGTTGTGTTGATAATAAGCTGTAGGCAGCCCTTCCCTGTCAATGACGAGATTTTTCCTTCATTTTTATCCTGAGGCTTAATTTCACATGAAGTCACAGTTTGCTCCATTTGGTGGTCAAAGTCATTTGCCCCGAAGTATTTCCCGCAGGTGTTTGATGTAGGTATTTCTGATTTGTTCTGATGTATTTTACCATCTTGTGCTGCTAGACCGTGAAGTACCACTTCCTCTGCTGTAATATGTATCATATCTATTGGGGCAGCTAAATGATGCTGGATATTGAACCAGGAAGAGTTCAAGTCAAATCCTGCCCAGCTGTGTGACCCAGGGCAAGTAACTTAACTTTTGCTGGCCTCAGTTTCCCATTTGTAACAATGAGACTAAGAACAGCACCTACCTCTTAGGGTTGTGGTGAGGAAACAATGAAATATTTGTAAAGCATTTTGCAAAGCTTAAAGCACCATATGGATGCAGGTTATTACCTATTGGGCTGATCACCACAGTGGATTCAAGTAAGAGCATCTTGTAACCCTATGCTGCCTTTTCCATTTCTGAGATTCATAGGAGTAGCGTCATCACAGGACAGCTAGGTGATACAGTGGATAGAGTGTCAGACCTGGAGTCAGGAAGACCTGAGTTCAAATCCAACTTCAGACACTTACTAGCTGTGTGACCCTGGGCAAGTCACTTTAACCCTGTTTGCCTATTTCCTCATCTGTAAAATGAGCTGGAGAAGGAAATGGCAGAACCAGTCCAGTATCTTTGCCCAGAAGACCCACAAATAGGGTCACAAAGAGTCAGATACTACTGAAACAGCTGAACAACAGTCCCATCACACTGGCCAGGATGTTAATCTAGCTGGTGGTATTGCTAGAGCCCAGACAGTCTCAGTTCCAGGCCCCTGCTAGACCTTCATAGCCGCTCTACTGGTACCAGGGCACAGAGTCCCTGACATAAATCAACCTTATGTTGCCATTCTTATCCCTTCCTCATGCTGTGGAGATGTACTTTAAGGTGTGTATTATCAAGAAGTATCATTCTTTTCATCTTGTTCAGTATAGTTCTAATAGAAATAGTCTCGTCCTGGTATCATTTTAAAAATTTAATGCTTTTCTAACTACTGCACAAGTAATATAATAATTGCTTTTTGTAGTAGAATAAAAACTACATCAGGGCCAAGCGTTAGCAACTTATGCCCAGGAGTGCCTGCCAACCCCCTGTACTGGGGCCTCAGCACTGGCCACTGCACCCGTTTGAGTGACATCCTGCTAGGCCAGGGCCTGGATTTTTCTACTCCTCCTGCCTCTTGCTAGAGCAAGAGTCATAGGGAAGAACAAGTCCTGTACTCATATTGTTCTTTTAAATGTGACATTCTGCAGACTACGGCATGGTCAACAAAACAACTGCTTTCTTTAGTAGAACAAAATATTAGGATGCTCTGGGCACTAAAATTGCCAAGGCTGAGCTGTCCTCCTTGATTTCAGGCCTGTGTCTGGACAGGCCTTATACTGGGCTCTAATGGTGTGCTGGTAAATATTTAACAACCATAGACAGGACACATTTTTAAATCTCATCTGCCTTATTTACATTTTCTTCATCATTTTCTTGAGTCTAGAGTAGAACATGGGTGAGCAAACTAGGCCCGAGGGCCAAATCTTGGGGTCTATTTTTGTCTAGTCCACAAACTAAGAATGGTTTTTATGTTTTCAAATACAGTGATTTTATTTTTAAATGAAAAAATCATTTTTAGCTCAAAGGCGATATAAAACTAAGCTGTGGACATTTGGCCTATGGGACATAGTTTGCTGACCCCTGGTCTAGATAATCAACAGAACAATAATAAAGTCCTGATTTATAGCACTAGTTGATATCCAAAGTGTAATTACATTGAAAATTTTACAATTTATTTCAAACCTTATTTGAGCTGGATCTAGCACCCCCCCTACCCCATCCCTTTCCATACCTGGGCTATGCTACCCATTGCTAGTGCCACCAACTGGTAGCAGATAAGATGGTGGAAATGATATGCATCTCATCCTGTTCCCACAAGATTCTCATGTTTTTCTGTTAGGTTTCTGCATTGGGAGAGCTTTTTGTTCTGCATGGGTTAGAGTACATGAATTTTCGTTATGCCAGCATCTAATAAAGATGCTCTTCATATGTCTTTATGAGTTAATCAATATCCAGTCCATTATAGATATTGCAGGCCAAGTATTACCAAGTCAGTCAATATCCCAGGTTTGAAATTAGAATGAAATGAGACATTCATAGTCTATCTAATAGTTAACAAAAGGAGATTTACTCAGCTATAGCATGAATTGAACATTATGATCAGGAAAGAACCTAGGATATAGCCTTGATTCAACTGAGTGCAGCATTCTTGTGCCAAAGTTGGTCATGCTGCTGGTCTGTGGATATAAACCTGAAGTCCCTTGTGTCTTGATTGATTTTGTGCTCAGACTACTAGAAAGATGTGTCTGAGACTCAGTGTCCTGAGCCAATTAAAAATTGAGGACAACTTCAATACTTTTTAAGTACTAACCAGCTTGGGACAGGTCCTTAGGATATTGTGCCTACAACACTCCACCCCTTAGTGGTAGGTCCTAAAGGTGTCCTGGAGGACCTTCTACCACTTAAATAGTTTTAGGATTGTTTTTGGACATCCCTGACCTTGGGGATGCAAGAAATATAACATATGTAACACCAGAAGAGAAAAAGAAAAACTTAAACAGAAAAATGTTTGGCATTTTGTAAATGTGAGTTAATACAATTATGACCCAAGAAACAGTATTGTCCCTGAAGACAAGAAAGTTGAGTATATCCAGAAGACAAGACTGGTGGTCTATAGTGTCAGATAGCTTATTAAAAGTATAGAAAGATAAAGAAAAAGGAGGAAAAAAGCTATTGTGCTTTGAGATTAGTTTTTAGAGGGATCACTTTCAGGTTGGGACATGAATCTGATTCATGTGTGGAGGGTGTGGAGGACATGATATTTGTTGAATGTGTGGTTAAAGCTATACAACTGGAAAGGGTGGCCTTAGGAGATAATAATAGCAACAGTAATAATAGTAATAATAGCATTTATATAGCACTTTAAAGTTTTCAATGGCAGCTATGCACCCTAGTGCATAGAGTGCTAAGTCCGGAGTCAGGAACACTCATCTTCCTGAGTTCAAATCTTACTTCAGACACTTACTAGCTGTGTGGCCCTGGGCAAGTCACTTAACCTGGTTTGCCTCAGTTTCTTCATCTGTAAAATTAGCTAGAGAAGGAAATGGCAAACCACTCCAGTATCTTTGCCAAGAAAAACCCTAAATGCAGTCATGAAGAGTTGGATGTGACTTAACAAAAGTCTTCAAAGCATTTTACATATGTTAACTTTCCCTTGTTATGGGTCTCTGCGCCAAAGCTGGATGATCACTTCTCAGGTACATGGTAGAAGGATTCTTGCTTAGGCATTGGTTGGACTAGGCGGCCTTGGTTTCCCTTCTAATTCTGAATTTCAAGATCCATGATGCCCATTTTAAAGGTCTGGGAGTGACTCGGACAAATGTAAGTTGTTTATCTGTCGTTATGTCAAATAAACTCTGAAAACCCTAGAATACCCTCTAAAGCCCTTTATAAATGTCAGCTGTTACCACCACAGTGACTGCTTTCCTTGATTAGGTTATCTATGTCTTCCCTTGTTAAAACCATCCCACGATTCCTCTTCATTCTCTCAGGAGAGATAGTTCAGTGGCCTAAGCAGGCTATGGCAATAACCCAGTGGGACAACTTTGGAGGGCTTGTTTGTGTTCCTGGGCTTTCCCCTGCTTTCTGGTTCATTCTATAAGAAAATCCAGACAACTGGCTTTACCCCCTATCAGCTGTGCCCCCATACTGCAGGGGAAAGTCGACAGCTGTGATAAGGGAAAGAGATAATTCCACCCTTCCTGAACCAGCACAGATGGCCTGGGGTAGAGAGAAGGAGCCCACAATAATCTGCCTTTTGGAAAGTTTCAGCTGATTCGTTATTTTGTTTGCAAACAGTGTCGACTCTTCCAACAATAAGAATAATAATAACAAGGGTGCCCTAGTGGGAACTCTAATCAAAGCAAAGCCAAAGAAGTGGTATATCTAGAGCAAAGTGATACAGAATGGTGAGAAGAGGACAGATGTGGCCTTGACCCTGACCCGAGGTAGGCAGAGTCATCTCAATAGAATCACAGTACTAGCCTAGCCCAGATAATACCAAGGAAATAATTACCTGCCTTCATATAGATTTTTAGAGAAATTTAATTTTTTTAAAAAAAACTTTTCACTGGTATAGTGAATAGAGAGCATTGACCTAGGTGTTTGAAAGTTCTGAGTTCAAATTCTCTCTTAGATACTTATGAACTGCATAACCCTGGGCAAGTCATTGCTCAGCCTCAATTCCTTCATAGTTAAAAAGAGGAATAATAGGGGGGAGGCTAGGTGGTGCAGTGAATAGAGCATCAGCTCTGGAGTCAGGAGGACCTGAGTTCAAATCCAGCCTCAGACACTTAACACAGAAACTATCTGTGTGACTGTGGGCAAGTCACTTAACCCCAATTGTCCTACCTTCCCCCTGCAAAAAAAAAAAAAAAAAAAGGAATAATAACAGCATTTACTTCATAGGATTATTGTTAATATATATAAAACACTTTGAAAACCTTAAAGCACTACTGTCAGTACTATTTTTTTAAAGTCATTACTGTCATCTTCAATCAACCTCCTATCCTCAGTTTCCTGGGTACCCTGTTCAGGGTTTAAATGACTAAGTGAAAATGAAAATATTTAATGCAAATTTAAGTTACCGACTTCACAGATCCCTAAAGTTGGAAGGGCCCTCGAGGATCATCTAGTACAAACAAAGTTACCTTTCACAGCATCTACCAAGTGTGATCCCTGTTTAAAGGCATCCAGTGATGAGCAGCTATTTGTCTTTCAGGTGGCCTTTTGCATATTTCAACAGCTCTAATATAGGGGACATTTTCCCTTATAGTGAGCCAGAATCTGCATTTCAACTTCTACCCGTAACTCCTGGTCCTCCCCTCTGGTGTCAGGCAGACAAATGTAATCTTTCTTCCTCCTTCCAACCCTTTATATACTTGAAGATAGCTGTAGTTCCTCCCTCCCACATTTCTGATGTTGACCTTCTAGGGATGTAAACACTTCTGATGTAATTGGGTGAAAATGTTCTGAGCGCTTCTTTCACTCTTGGTATTCTCTTAAGTTAATGGGTTAGTGTTCTTGTAATAAGCCTGATGTCATGGTCCTCTTTAGAATGAAGGACAAACGACCTCTGTGAGTAGAAAAGGAGCTGCCCCACTGGGGACCGAACTAGCCAATTGGTCAATGCAGGTTTCTTTCTCCCTTCTTCCTTCCTTCCTTCTTTCCTTCCTCCATTCCTTCCTCCTTTCCTTCCTTCCTTCCTTCCTTTCTCCCTTCCTCCCTCCTTCCCTCCCTCCCCTCTCCCTCCCTTTCTCTCTCCCTCTTTCCCTCCTTCCTTCCTTCCTTCCTTCCCTCCCTCCCTCCTTCCTTCCTTCCTTCCTTCCTTCCTTCCTTCCTTTCTTCCTTCCTTCCTTCCTTCCTTCCTTCCTTCCTTC
>CM053586.1:46974850-47026023 GCA_028646515.1 Pseudochirops corinnae | reverse complement strand
GTTAACACCAAGCATCTTCTCAAAAGGGGTAGTGGAGAGCACAAAGGCCATCTAATCCTAAGCCACAACAAGGTTAAGATATCATCACAGCATTCAACACCCAAGGAGAGGTCTTTTCTTCATCTTGACCTGAGGCAAGTTCTCAGCAATCTCTGTTTCTGGGGAGACAAAGCTTAACAAAGCCACAAGATACATTGCCAGTGTCCTCATCAATTCACTCTCTGCCTGAAGAATGGTCTCAGGACCCCTGAAAACATCGGCAAGATCCTCTTTCCAGGATTTCTGTAAACATACAACAAGAAAATCCTCCTTCATGGCTTCTGAACCAACAGCAAGGTTCCAGGAGCTCTGCAACAATAGTGCTGCCCTTCACCAGCAGATGAATCTGGCAAAACAACATCAAAACAGACAGAAAAAAATACCAGCACCACAGTGGTGCCTCCTCAGGTCTCAGCAGCTCCGGGTGGCAGCTCTCGAAAGTCCTGGGCAGCTCCAACTGGCCCTCAGAAGTCCAGGTGGCTTTGGCTGGCAGTTCTCTCTCTCTCTCTCAGCAACTCTGGTCCCCAGCAATTCTCTCTCTCTGCCTCCACAAAAGTTCTTCTGGCCTTCTCTGCTTGGGCCTGTTTCTAAATCCACCACACCAGCTCCTTCCAGTTCAGCTCTCTCTCTTCACATCAACAAGTCCATCCCATAAGCAGGATTCACAAGCTCTGGATTTTAACACTTAATTCCAAAACCAAACCAATACAAGGGGATCTTTAAATTTCATTACTATTATAAGTGTGAAAGGAGGAGGTAGTTGTTCCTAAAGAGCAACGCTGCTGCAGAAGGATGGCAATTATAAGCAAACAGATGCCAATGAAAAACAGTATGTGTGTGCACCTCCATGAATGCTGGTTCCACAAGCAGGCTGGTATCTTGGATGTGCACTAAAATATATACTCCAATCCAAGTCCCAAAGTCACTCAGGGTTCAAATTTATATTCCCAACAATGAGGCAAGATAGTGAAATAGTCTGGACTACTGAAATGAGAGTATTCTCTGAATTGCCTAATAAAGAATGAGGAATGAGGGGCATGTAGCCAGGAAACTTTAACTGTCACAGCATAAAAAATGGCTAGATGGGAGAGATTCCATGTCTCCACATCAATTAAGCCATAGCATGCAGGGATCCTCCTCCTGCAGACTATTTCTTCTCTATCTCCTTTGCTGGACCTTCCTCCAGATCTTACCCTCTAACTGTAGGTGTCCCTCAGTGTTCTATCCCTGGCCCTCTTCTTTTCTCCCTCTATATTAGTTCATTTGGTGATCTCATCAGTTCCCATGAATTTAATTATCTTCTATGTACAGATGATTTTCAAATCTATCTTGCACTAAACTCTGATCACCTCCAATCTTGCATCTCCAACTGTCTTCCAGACTCAGATGTCTACTAGCAGTAGACATCTTAATCTCATGTGTCCAAAATGAACTTAATCAGCTTTTCCCCTAAACCCTCTTAACTTCCCTATGGTGTAAAGGGCAACACCATCCACCCAGATCCTCAGGCTTGCAACCTAGGACTCATCCTAGATGCCTCCCTATCTCTCTCCCCACCCCTGCCCCATATCCAATCTGCTGCCAAGGCTTGCTGATTTCATCTTTGTAACATCTCTCAAATATATCTTTGTTTGCTCATTGTCACCCATTAGCTCATGAGCTCCTTGAGGGCCACGACTGTTTTGTGCTTCTTTTTGTACCTCCAGTGCTAAGTATGTTCCTAGAACACAGTAAGTCCTTAACAAATGTTTATGGGCTGATTACCAGCCCAAGAAGGCAGACATGGATGTAAATGCTCTGTCTCTGAAAGCCACATGACACTGAATCAATAATAAATACACCTAAAGAAGGAAAGCTATTTGAGGTATCCAGAGTCTGGGTCATAATAAGTGAACCTGTAGACCTGAGAGCTTGGCACATCCTCCAGACTTGCATGTAGCATTGTTTCACTGAATTGACTCTTTCTGCCTCTATTGTCTGTGGATGACTGGTGGCAAGAACAAGATGGCTGACAACGTACTGTGGAAAATGACACAGTCAGAGAAACAAAGCAAGCCTGCTGAAAGACTTGGGTTCCATTCAAAAGAAGGCAACACAAAAGACAGCAGTTGGTGTTGTCCTATACAGAACACTCCATGGCCACAAAAGTACTGCAGGGTGTCATTCATCTGGGTTGGAAGGATCCTGAAGATAGCAAGAATGATTTTACTGGTCCAAGAGGACAGCAGATGTCATTAAAAAGTGAGACTTGTGTTTTGTGTGCTCAAAGTAAGGTGCTACCAACTCCTGACACATACTTGGAGAATATAAGGCTCAGCAATCCTTTAAAACTTATCTGCATTTTTTCTCTGGAAGGAGGGCAAGACTATGCAATATGTAAGTTGTGTCTGACCATTTCACCAGGTATAAAAACCATATCCAACCTGGAATCAGAAAGTATACATACCTGATAAAGATGTGAGAGATGTATTTCTCATGAATTCTCTTCCAGGGCCCATTCTAACCAATGAAGAGATTTTGAGGGCAAATTCATTAAGAAAACGCTAGCTTTAGCAAGTATCAAGAAGTCCTACCCATCTCCAAGGATGTACAAACACACACACACACACACACACACACACACACACACACACACACACACACACAGGATCATACACATAGAGCCGAAATGGACCACAAGTGGTAGTAAAGGACAAGTACCTAACAGTGACAACTTAAGTGCCTTAAGATTCACAAAGCATTTTCCTCAGTTATGCTGTGAGGTAAACAAGGTGGAAAAACGGTCCTAAGAAGTAGTGACTGGTTTGTGTTCTCACAGCTAGTGTCTAAGGCAGGATTAGAACATAGGCCTCTCATCTTCAAGTCCAGTACTCTAATTCATTATGTGCCTCTATAAGAACTATTAAGATAGATGACGGGACCTTCTCTTTGTCAAAGGGTAACCCTTATAATAACTGATTTGGGGGGAGGGGAATAGAGCTGGCATCCAGTTACTGGCCAACGCTTTGTCACAATGACAAACTGGAGCATGTTCAGGAAGAGCAACTAGGCCAATGGTGAGTGAACTGGCTGCCATCTAAGGACTGGTTGACTGATTGAAGTAGTCAGTCTGTAGCCTAAGGACACCTAGATGGTGCAGTGGATAGATTGACGAGCCTCGTGTTAGCAAGACTCGTCTTTCTGAGTTCAAATTTGGCCTCAGACACTTACTAGCTATGTAACCCTTGGAAAGTCACTTAATCCTGTTTACCTCAGTTTCCTCATCTCTAAAATGAGTTGGAGATGGAAGTGGCAAATGACTCCAGTATCCTAAGAGAACCCCAAATGGGGTCACAGAAAGTCAGATACTACTTAAACAACTCAACTACAACATTTAGCCAACTTTTAGAGAAAAGATTTAGCAGGGACAAGATGGTGGTCTGCAAGTATTTAAAGAGCATATATATTGCAAAAAGAACTTCTGCTTGGCCTCAGAAGATGGAAATTGTAGAAAAACCTATTTCAGTTCAACACAAAGAAAAGGTTTTTAATAACTAGAGCTCAACAGCAAGAAAGTATTGACTCACTAAGTAACGAGTTACCTATTGCTGGAATTCTTCAAACACAGGCTGGGACTTCATGCACTCGTCAACAATATTGTAGAAGAGATTCCTGGCAAAATGCTGATTAAACTAAATAACTTCTGTGGTCCTTCTCATCGTAAAATCTGACTATATTCTCTGTAGTTACATGTGAAGGGACATGATTTGACCCACAGCAAACTAGACTCTCTACAAGTTCACATAATTCAACAAAATGTATAAGGATGTGTACTAGACCTGTGATTGCATTCATTTAGGAAACTTCCAGGTGAGGAAATGTTCACTCTCGATGTGAACGAGTACTTTCTTGATAACTTAAAAGTTGTCTAGAACAGGGGGGGGCCACTAAACTGTACATAAAGAACCCTATGGGTAACATATTGACTTGGTTTTAAAATGTAGTATTAGCTATATTTCAGTGTATTTTGATTTATTTTGTTTATCATCAATCTGGTTTAGGCTGACCTTGGAGGTCTTGTGGGCCATGTATTTTGACACCTCTGGTTTAGAAAGTTTAGGTTAAGTGTATGTGTTAATTATGAGGTCTAGAAAAAAGGTACAGGCGTGACTATAGTCTTTGATCAGAATATATCTGAATTGTGGTGTTAATTCTGAGCTTTACATATTAACATAGAGTTGAAATCATTAGGATGATGATGCCAAAATCTGATAGTCTTTAAATATTTGAAGGTTTATGGGAAAAAAGGGTTCATTCTATATTTCTCCAGAAATTGGAATTAGGATCTAAGGGTAGAAGTTATAATCTGCAGGGAAAATGAGGGTGGGGGTCGGAAGAGAGAATTCAGGTTAATAACTTTTTAACAATTAAGAATTGTCCAGGTTTAGGGAGATGAATTCCTAGTCATCAATACTTCTAATATTAACTTCTATCTGAATAACTGTCAAGAACATTGCTGTGATTTCCTCAGTGGGTGAAAAGTTGGAAGGTCCCTTGAACTTTTAAGATTCTATGAATTAAGTTTGTGCTTTTCAAATGTTAAAGACAAAATGATGGGCCTCTGTTCATAGGCTCCTATAAAGTTTGGACCATGAAAGTCATTCAGTCCAAATGCCTTCATTTTACAGATGAGGAAAATAAGGCCAACAAAGATTAAGTGACTCGTCCAAGACAACACAGGGGGAAGCTAGCAGAGCCATAACTTGAAATCAAGGCCCTTGACTGTAAATCCACTCCACTGTGCTCTCATGCCTTTCCAGAGAGTCCTGCTCTAGCCAAGTGTTTGGCCACAGTGAGTGGATACAAACCCCACCCCCAGGTACCTACTTCCCTTACTCCTGTTTACCTCAAGCCTACTACTGGAATGCCTTTTTCCAGACTCACTCACCACTTTCACTATGCTTTCTGGAATGCCTGCTCTATAATTAATAGGGCTGAGAAAGCTTTTCCTTGAAACCATTCCTATCTCACTCCATCTTCTGGAACTCATGAAAACCTAGCTTTCTCCTGATTCTGTATCCTGGCCATCCTTTCCAGTACTGGTTGTACTTAATCGAACCCCTACCCCCAATTCCCTGGCTGTGTTGGGAGAGTAAAATTACTCCTTGCTCCTCTCTATCACTTCCAGATTGCCCCTCTAACACCATCTTCTTAGCAACCTAGGGTAGTCATTATCTTCCAAACCCCAGGACATTCTCCTTTGTTCCTCAGAGTTCGGCGCCTGGCTCACTCTTTCTCTCCACCCCAATGCCTGACATATACATTGATGCTACCTCAAACACTCTTGATTTCCCAGTTCCTCAATATCCTAAATGTCCATGAGCTCCAGTCCTTCCATCCCTTAGTTCTTCCCCATCACTCCTGCATTTGCTGCCCACCCTTTTCTTCTGTATTTCAAGCCCTTGATAATGAATTAAACTAATCTATCTTCCACACTCAAATCCCTTTATTCCTTTTCCTACTGTTGATCATGTCGTGCCAAACCCCAACCTTAGACAATTCCAACAACCTGAGCCTTTCATTGTTATCCATGCCAACTTGGTTCACTACAAACGTATTGTCTTTAACTTGGCCCTCACTACAGCAAAGTGATCTTTTTTATATCTCTCTAATCAATTTACTATCTCACTTAGCATTAAGACTGCTCCAAAATTCTCATCTTCTCAAGGTCCCCACAGCAATACTCCTCCCACTCAGCCATCCCTATTACCTACTACCATGTGGGTTTCCTTCCACTCTCAGCTAAACTCCTTGAAAAAAGTCAGCCACTATACTAAAAACCTCCACTTCCTCTCCTCTCTAAATCCTCTACAATCTGGTTTCTGCTATCATTCAACTAAGCCTGTTCTCTCCAAAGTTGACAATGAACTATTTGCCAAATCTAATCATCTCTTATCAGTCCTCATCTATCCTGACCTCTCTGCACCATCTGATTTTTAAGTTTTTTTAATAAAAGAATATTTACTACAGAGATATAGTAAGAACACCCAAACATCTTGGGGGTATACTCTCCCCTGTACCACCTTAGGTCTCTGGAGGGAGTAAGGTCAAAATTAACTCAGTTCCTACATAGGACTGGTCTCACTAAATTCATGTATAAATATGCGATGACTGCCGGAGAAGTCCTAATCTCACCTTCCATTGGTCTGGGTTCAGCAATTAGTGACACCCCTTGCTCTGTAAGACACTGATGCTGGTTTAGCTATAAATCTCAACCTGAGACACCAGGATACCAAAGTACCCTCCAAACTATGGAATGCCAGTATTCTGAGGCACCCTCATTCCTTTGAAAACTTAGCCAGGTCACAGAGGCTCCCTTCACCTAGAATGGAAAAGAAGAGATGCAGAGGCCAACAACCACAGCCCATTTCTCGGGCCACATGGCCTCTCCTCCTATAGCACGGATTCTCACTGGACACCATGAGCAAGAGAGGCACACCACAAGGAATGAAGGAACACCAACAGGGCTGAAGCAAGAAAGTCATGGCAAAATCTGGCCAAAGCCTTTCAAATGCCCTCAAAGTAAAAAAAGGCTCCTATTTTGTATACATTTGTCATAACTAATTATGGATGTCTACAATCTCTAATCTGTCCAAGGCACTTCCTTTACACATCCTTCTCCACAGAAAGATATTACTCAAGGCATTCTACACGAGCCAGATAACCGTTCCATTCTCCTCCCCTCCCCGCCAATGCAGAACAGTTCTCTAGGATCTCTGGGGAAGCACAAGCATTGTCATTTCACTTGATTCTCCAGTATCATGCAGGAAAGAGTCTCAAAACAGTGGCTCAGAAACAATCTTATACAGTCCCAAAGGTACAGACTTATCACCATTGTAGCCATATATAAGGTCATGTAGATTCAACAAATAAGAAACATTTCATAAAGCTTACCAAAGATTACTGCTTCTTTAGTAATCAACACTTCCCCCATTTCCATGTTTAAATGGGCTTTCTATACACAGAGGCAAAAAAAGAATTGAATCCTTATCCTGGAAGGAAATTTGGACCCCACAGAGGTTCTCAGACCTTGTAGAGCTCTCCCTCAAGGGATTTGGGATCTGGAATCAAAAAGGCATCATTCATTCACTCTCAAGTAGAAAACCAAATCAAGTAGGCTTAGTCACTCTCAGTTCCACTATGCCACCTCTCCTCCTTTGCTCTGGACCCACATTCACAAAATGGGTTCAATTATTGAGAAACTCCTGAAGAAAATGAAACTCATCTCAGAAAACCTGAGTTCCAATCACATTCCCAACCAAAGCACATGGGACTCTCTCCACACAAGCATTGGAGAAACCAGCTGCCCTGAATAAAACTCTTCCTTAATTCCTTCTATGCATAAGGCAAAAAAGATAAATTTCTAAATACTCCTTTGTACACAAGAACACCAAAATTTCTCACATGGGAGGAGAGACGATGGGTCCCCATTCTAGGAGTCATTTAAAGGTCCAGGAAAATCTCCTCAGGATCCTTATTCTAAATTTCCCCTAATGAGTCCCTGTTACAACAAAATTTCAAACTCACCAGGAAACCCCATGTATAGGCTCACCTACTGAAAAATAGCACAACAAAGTCAAATAAGCCCTGAAGATGGGCAAGGTTTGCAAGAAAAAAAGCACTATGTGTTGATTACTTGGTGTCTTCAGGTATAGAGGCAAATCTTAACCTATGAACTTGCAGGGCACAGAAACTCACAGTAGGATAAACATTCTAGTTCTGTTGAAATGTAACAATGAACATTTTTCAACTTAGGAACCAACATTTTAGAAAATTTTAACCAACTCCATACTTTTTTTGTATGCCATGCCTGCATGCCATTTTCCAAATGTGTCTGTTCTCAAATAATCAGATCAACATGCAGTTGGTCACTACTACTAGTGCAAAAAAAACTTAACCAAGTATGTCCGAAGAGAAGTACCATCTTTGTAAATGGAGAGCAAAATATCACATGCCACAAGGAACACTCATTTTCCTAGTTCAGACAATAAGCATTCCATCAGTGCTGCCAATTGACTGCTTGAATTCCTCGCAGATGAATAATTATTATATAAGTGAGTTTGATTATCTAGATGATTCTATCAGCTTCCCAAGGAAGGGGAAAAACTTCTACATTTTATAATTTGGGGTTCTCCAATACTACCTGCTCCCATCCTTTTTTGATCTTTCTGAATATACATCATTGATATATAAACATACTCTTCCCAATGTGATTTAAAGCTCCCATAGCTGCCACCCTTAGAATGCTTGTACCTTCCTCAAGTCATATTACGTAGTCCCTCCCTTTGCGTATTTAAGAATGGCAATTAAATTTAAAAGCAGGTGAAGAGAAACAAACATTTAAATAGCAGTTGACAAACATAAAACTTGAAGCTGAGAACCTTGACAAATATGCTTTGATTAGACTGAATCTATGAATTAGATTTATTACACCAATAATCAGCAAATTAATGGATTTTTTTTTTATAATTTGTTTTCGACTTACTGGTTTGATTCTGTTCATTAGTCTCAATATATTCAATGGTGTTCAAGAAGCCTAGCAAGGTGATAACAAAAGAACATCAAGTCCAACTTTTCAGTCTTTTTTTAAACTTTGTCTCATGGGTTGTCATGGTAAAAACCACTCATCACTAGGTGGAAAAATTCCAAAAAACAGGACAAAGATTACTGAGGAATTGTAAACTAAGAGGAGGAAATGGGCTAGTCTACATGGTGAGATTGAGGGATTACAGATAGACCACCAGACTGCTCCACTGGTACCCTCCAAGTATCAGGAGAATCCAAAGAAAAACTCTGGGTGAACCACCTGTGGCAAACACACAAGCTACACAAAATGGGCAGGCATTCACGAATAGTAATCTACACTGCTAGAGAGAACTTGTGAATATAAAAGGCCACAAAAACCATATGTTTTGAAACACCATTCCCATGTTCCAAATGCTTCTAAGGCAGGGGTTCTTAAACTTCTTTTTTTTTGGTATCACAGAGCCCTTTCTCGGTCAGGTCCTCATAATGTTTTTAAATGCCTCAAAGAAAATACACAGAAGTAATTTCATTGAAGATGATTTGTTTAGCTATCCCAGTCCACAGGACTGCTAAAATGTAAAGTCTTCAGGTTAAGAATCACCTGGTCCTAAGGATAAGGTTAACTGAAAAGAAAACACAAGTACAATCCAATAATCTGGTAGTAGGCCTTACTCACTGTTGCTATAGCAGATCCACTAATGCCAGGAATCCAATTGTTATCACACCATAACTATATCTAACCCAATTTTGGTTTGATTCCCCTCTTCCTCATTCAAGAGAAAAGTACATTCACTGAACATAAAGGAATCATGTCTGCTCTCTTCATATACTCTATCCCAGAGTCAAACCGATACTGAATTTCAAGAGCTTCAGAATTATTATCCCACTGATTGAGACTGCTATCATTGTCGACTTTAACCCCCACTTTGTGAGGCTTTGTTAAGATTAATCAGGGCAGGATAAGACATAGAGGACAATCATAACTGGATAAAAAGTGCAGGACTAAAAAACTAGAGCTACACAGGTCGTGGGCTTGCTATTTGTGGCCCCTACATAACACAAATTAAAAAACTGGATTCTCTGGGTATTAAAATTTCTAATCCCTCCTATTCTCATCTACAAAAACTAATTATAAGGTAGTAATATTAAAATCACATTTATACAGTACTTAAAGTTTACACAGCACTTTCCCTTGTGGTAGGCAAAGCAAGTATATTCACCATTTTAAAGATGGAGAAACAGGCCCCAGAAACTCCATGACTTATTCGCAGTTACAGAGGTATTGTGAATACTTGAGGTACTTACTTAAACCCAGATCTCCTGGCAGAGTTTAGCATTCTTTCTACTGCACTTAACATTTCTTCTAGATTCTCTCCCTCTCCATATTCCCCATGATAACTTCCTAAGCCCTTATTAGTTACTGGAATTTTTTTCATCAAGGCTACAAACTATCCTTCCTGGATTTCATTTGATACAGAAAGGTGAAATAAAACAGGAGAACAGAAAGGTTTAACCCCTAACTACTATTGTTCTTGGTTGATTTTGGACTTCTAGAAAGTGCTGTTCAATGTCAAGTTTAAAACTATCACTGAAATCTCCTGTGAGTGATGCACTAATTTCAGCCTTTTAAAAGATTTTTCTGGCTTCAAAATAATTTCTTCCTCTTAAGGATCTCTTGGTAGTGAAAAATGACACCTTCCAGTATTTCTCTCCCCCAATGCTTGAAAAGCTCTTCTAAAATCAGTAGGTATTTCAGCTGCAATTATAAAATATCTTATGTAATTTTAAAAATGTACTACATATTTAAGTTTATTACAATCCAAAGCAATGATTATGCTCTAAAGAATGGCTTTAGGCTCAACCTAGGCTTCATATTCCAATCCAGGTAAAAAGTGATTAGAAGAAAAAAACAGGAAACAGTTCACTCATAATGGAAATTCCCACTTCAAGAATACAATATATTCTAATGCCTGGTTCAAAAATGTTTTGGGTCACATTAAACAATCTTGTAAAACCTACAAAATATAAGTTCCTCATCTTTAAGAAAAAAATCTGTAACACTTAAATACTGTGGTTGTTAATACCTTTCTTCCATGGAGTAAAAAAATATAAGTATGTATGTATCACTCAATCCTCAATATATGAGTGAGGTAGGAGAATAGGTATCATTATCTTCATTTTACAGATAAGGAGACCCCATAAATCATTAAGCAACTTTCCCAAAGTTATCTAGAGAATTTGGTGGCAGAGCTAAAAACAGAGGTCAGATTTTCTTCCCAGACATAAGATTTCTGGAGTCTTATCAAAATCACTGCTGCAAAATTAATATTCAAAAGACACATGACAACTATACAAGCTTAGAGTTGGAAAGTTCAAATGAAAATGATATAAAAGTATCAAATTTCCCATTACAAAAAAAATCACATCTAAGACAAATTTCAGATATTCCAAGTTAGAACTACTTAGAACAAACAGTTCTGCTTCAGTCTCTTTTATCCCCTTTAAACACATTCAATAATTCAGTGACAAAAACAATGTTTTAGATTCAAAAAAGCTTTCAGATTATCTGTACATTTAAATAATTTATACAAAATCACAAGGGGGAAATAAACACTTCATTAAGATCTTTTCAAGTCAACAGCTACATTTTTAACTTTGTTGCATCTTTTTACGAATTTCTTCAAGAGCTGCTTCTCTTTCTTTTAGTAGCTGCTTAAGTCTTTTTATTTTTTCATCTCGTATAGTTTCATCCAATTCTGGCAATGTTGTCGGGAAACTATCATCAATATAACAATCTTGACTGTCTGGAGGTTCTTGTTCAAAAGAAACAGAGGCTGGACTATCTGCCCCTCTGTCAGGGCCATCTTGAGCATGCAGTTCTAGCTCAGGAGAATTCTCTTCACTGGAGTTCGTGCAACAAATGAGGTTATTATTATCATTCTGTAGTGATAAAGTTGAATCAGGTGAAACACTGTTAAGAATTTGAGGACTGGGGCAATCAGTTCCTGTGTCCATAGATAGGTTCACATCATTCCCAGATTTCTTCTTCTTGGTACAGTCCACCTTCATAACAGTTTTTGCTTTTCTTTTCTTATCCACGTCCTGTTGTAATGTAAGCTAAATCCCAACAGAAAACAAAAACAGTATTATTTTCATCATGTTTAACACAGCTGACAGTAAGGAAAAACATTTTTTATTAATCAAATGAATATTTGTTGTTTCCTCCCAAAAGAACGTTAAGTCCTTCAACAAAGGGATTACTTCTTTTTTGTCTCTGTATGCCTAAAACAACACCCAGCATAAGAGGCACTTAATAAATGCTTATTAAATTGACCTGAATTTTATCAGTCTACCACAAGCTCCCCTTGTCAGTCTCACTTACCTATGTCATATTATGGTATGGGGAGGGTATAACTCCTCCACTTCCCCCGCACCACACACAATGGTTTTTTACTTCTTTCCTTTTCCTGTTTACTTTTTTTAATAGGAGGAACGGAGAAAACTATTGTCCATTTTAAGACAAGGTAACACAATAGATAAGCTACAGTCTATTGATATTCTTAGGGAATAATTACTTAGCCCTAACTAATTTTCATACTAGACTCAAATGACTATGACTAACACAAAGTAATGGTGTTGGCATAAGAATTTTGTGAATTAATCTAATTTTCCCCCCTCTATGGATAGGAATAATACAAAGAAAGGCAGAAAAAGGAGAAATGAAAGTGAGAATGTGAATGACTGTTTCATTCCTCAATAAGCAATAAAATAATATGACAAGTCATAATGATTATTTCTCTTCCTCCTCCAGCATTCATGTGGAACATATTTAGATCATCAGGAGTTGAGTTTACTCTGGGATACTCAGCTTCTAGGCAGAGTAGACAACTGAATATAACCTTATACATTTCCCTTCAATGGTTAAAGAAGGTCAGATTATTTCATTTTCTCAATATGTCCGTCCTCTGATCTTACCTGATATATGGTTAGAATATGATAATGGTTAGAAACTCAAGGGTTTGAAGGGATCAAGAAACTACTCTACAACATGACCCCAATAAATGCTCATCCAGGTTCTACTTAAAAGACCATGACTGGACCCCCCACTACCTCCTGAAACAGCCCACTCTACTTTCAGATAGCTATGACTATAAGTTTTTCCTTATTCAATCAAACTCTGTTTAGTACTTCTATCTCCTACTCTTAGTTCTACCCTCAGAAGTCAATCAAAAGAAGTCTAATTCCCATTCCATAAAAACCCTTCAAGCCAATTATCATTCCCCTGTTAAGTTTTTGTCTTCTTGAAACTAACTTTCTTGGAGCGGCGAGGTGGCGCAGTGAATAGAGCACTGGCCCTGGAGTCAGGAGGACCTGAGTTCAAATCTGACCTCAGACACTTCACACACACACACACACACACACACACACACACACACACACACACCCCTAGCTGTGTGACCTTGGGCAAGTCACTTAACCCCAATTTCCTCCAGAAAGAAAAAGAAAGTAACTTTCTGAGTTCCTTCATCCAATCTTTGTATAATTTCTAGTCTCCTCACCCTCCTGACCCCTCCTCTACTGAATGTGCTCTTGTTGGCCAATTTACTTCCTGGAATGTAGCACCCAGAACTGTACACACTACTCCAGATGGAGTCTGACCGGGCTAGAGTCTGGTCAAACTGTTATCTCCCTTGCCACAACTGGTTGCAGCCTATGGTTGCAGCTTAAAATCATATTTTCTTTCCTCATTACCATATCACACTGCTGATTTATTCAGCTGACTGTCCACTAAACCCTTTTCAGTGAACAGTTTTCCAGCTGCTTCTCCCCCAACCTGTACCTATGGAGGTCATTCCTTTTAATCTGACTATAAGATTTTCACATTTAACTGTTAAATGTTACTTTACTAAATCTGGCTCATACTTGTATAAACTGATGCAGAGTAAAGGGAATAAATCAAAAAGAACAATTATACAAGAATAACATGGTAAAGAAAATTACTCTGAAAGATGTAAGAACTCCGATTGATCCAAGGACTAACCACAATTCCAGAGAACCAACTGATCAAGCAAGCTGCTCATTGACAGATTCAGGGTATAAGATGTGACAGATTATTTTTGGGACATGACAAATTCAAAAATTTATTTAGCTTAGCTTTTATATTTGTTACAAGGGTTTTTCCTCTCCCTATCCTATGGGGTGAGGGCAGGGTAAGTGCAATTTAGAATGGAGAGAAAAGAATTTTTTGTTAATAAAAACTTAAATAAAAACTCAAAATCTAGCTCATCAATGTAACTGTAACTCAGGACTTTTTTGGAATCTCTCATTCAACTTATTAGTTATCCTTTCTAGTTTTATATCATCTGCAAAGAATAATAACTGATTATTTCTATAATACTTCCTGAAGCAGTAAATAGCTAGAAAGCTTTTCGTTATTGAGCCAAAAAACCTTTTATTTCCTAAAAGGTTTACTGAGGGAGGTTGCTGAATTTGCTGCCATGAAAATTTAAGCACAAAGATTATACAAATTATTTTAGATACAGTTCAGCCTGGAAACAGGGGAATGACCTAGGTGACCTCTGGGTGTTCCTCTTAGCTTTATGATTAAAAAAAGAAAAAGCACTAAGTACATTATCACATACATTAAAAGACTATATGTATTACATTCTTCCAAAAAACTAATTTAGGATGTGTATGTCTATTTTTTGTGACAAGGATTTAAAAACACAGGCAAGAACTTTCTGATTATTGTTCCTAAGAGCTGAAATCTTAAGAACATTAAAAGAATAAATTTGTGTTCCTTTTTGGAACCTACAAAAGATATTTTAAAATTCTTTTACCTCCTGGCTCTCTTCCTCTTCCCCAGATGTTAGATCCACAATAATCTTTGACTCTTTGGAAGAAATATTGTTTGTCAAATTGCTAGGGGAATATAAACTTATGGAGTCAAATAGAGGAATTCGGGTGAGGCGCACTCTCAAATCTTTTGTGATACCAAAATTCTTTCTTAATTCAGCATACTCCCTCCGACATGATTCCTTTTGACTTCTGCTTTGGGTATGTGTCTCCAATACAAACGCCATCTCACCCTGGTTCTAAAATCAGAGAGAGAAAACAACGTATAAACAATGCTGTAAATTACTCAAGCTGTTTCAACAGACCTGCAATTAAGTGATTACCTCATCTTACATAAAAGAGAACAGCATGCTTTAAAATCCTAAATGGCTAGGCTAGGTACAGGAAATCCTTGCACCACCACCCACATTCTGAAAACTGAATTCCACAGTGTGAAACTTAAAAGCTCCCCTGCAATTTCTTATTTAATTATAATTTTACTAGTCTGACCTGATTCTACACCAAAAGAGGAACAGGTAATTACTACCACTACTGTTACTACTACTACTACAGATGAAATTAAAAAGTAAATGAATGACAACACTTAAGAAATATCAAATTAATTCATCACTGTCTGGAAATTAAAACACCTAGAAAAGCTGACCTATTTAACCTGCCTAGCATGTAATTATCAGAATTTGGCTGTCTACTTCCCCGGCCATTCAACAATTTCTATGACAGAAAAGAAAGACAGAAAATCAAAGCAAATACTGAAAATGTTATGTATATGAATGGCTGTGTTCATGAGTGCTGAGCTTAGGTGAGATATAGAAAGGTGTTCTTCAAAGAGAGAGGATAGATCTAGTGGGCCACTTAAATCACTTATCTTTGCATATCTATCCAAAAAACCAACTAGTGAGTCAAGAACTGAGGAACTGATTGGCCCTGCAGAGATTAAAGAGAAAAGAGAAGAGATATGCCTCCTTCTACACTCTAATTTAAGAAATCAATAGAATATCTTTTTCTCAAAAAACACAATCTAAGATGAAAGTAATTCTAAATGTACAATGATGATAATTTCTAATATTAAAATCAGAGAGTTATGGTTAAAATATAAAATACCTAATTATGCTTTGAATAAGCAATGTCAATCCTAAACTCTTCCAGAACAGAGTGCCTGTACTTATTTTTAGGACTCGGTAAAAGTGGTTATTCCATTGCAAGGTTCTGCATGGACTTGCCAATTACACTCTCCTCTCCCAGTTCCCTCAGGTTATTTGCATGCTTCAACCCCACTGGTTGCTACAAAATATAATTTCACAAATTTCAAAGTCATCCAGTGTTTCTATAGAGGGAGAAAAAGGCAACATGCATGACAATCATTGCCCTATGGAGAAAAAAAATTCAATATGCATGCAAAGAAATTTCTAGACATATACTTGGCTTGGGAGAATTTACCTTTGGTTCTTGATCTGTGTAAACACAGTGTTTTGATGTAATAGTTGTATCATCAGAAGAATCTTTCATGTGGCTGACACTTGTTTCTTTTTTGGCATTTTGCACTGAATTGACCACATCTGTTAAGTTTAGTTTTATGTGCACAGTCTTACACTGCTCTAGACAGAGGGGTTGCTTAACATGCTGTGGACTTTGGGCAGAAAGAGAAATACATTCCACTTTATTATTCTTCTCTAGACTCGGAACAGGCTCAGAAGCAAGTTGTGTATCTGAAATCAACTTTGTCTCCTTCGGAGGGGCAGTCTTATTCTTTGCCAAAACAATATTTACAACCTCATTTGTGATTTTTGTGATTGAATTGGAATTAGGTATTTGTGATACATCTTTTCTTGGTGATGCATCAGGAGCAGCAGAATTCTGTTGATCAGTTTGAGATGGCAGAACTTCTGACCCCTTCTTAGCCAAGAGATAGACTTTCCCATTAAACATAACCAAAGCATTATCTTTAATGGGAGTAATTTTTGCTTGAGCTCCACTAGAAGTGCCTGAACATAATGGAGGCATACTTAGAGAACTAGCTTCAACATTCTTCATATCCATCAATGTTTTTAAGATTTTTGAAGCCATGTTGTTTGAAGACTTGACAGGAACAAGACAAGGGGATGACTGTGCATTTTCTCGTACAACCCATTTCATGGGCTTATCTCGAGATTGCTGGCCTTCATTATTAGACACATCTGTAGCAGGATTTTTTGCTGGTGTCTGTGAAGTGTTTAGAACCATGGGCTTTGCAGCTTCTGTAGGATTTGCAGGTTTGGGACAAATATTTTTAAAGGTCTTAGGAACTACAGATTTTACCGTGTTTACTGGAGACACATAAATAACAGTTGGTACTTTTGAAGCTTCTGCTGTTCCTGAGGTGTTTGTAGCTGCAGCTGCAAGTATCTTTTGCTGAATTGGAGGTGGCAAAGATGATGCTGGTACAGACTTTACTTCAGCATTGGCTGGAATCTGTAAATGATGCCCATATGGTAATACAGGAGACTTCACAGTCACTGGCAGGTTCTTAGTATTTACTAACATGTATGCTGTGTCACCTTGAGTAGTTGGGGGAGAAACAGCAACTTTTTGTAAGGCCAGTTTTTCAACTTTTGATGTATTATTCTGAACAGCTGGAGCTGAAGGCAAACTGTCTTTCCCCACAGAGGCTACTCTAACATTTTCAGATTTATCAACTGTTCTTGAAAGGAAATAATTTCCAGAATTGGTTGTCTGAAAAACAGGAAATTGAATGGATGCAGTTGTAGGAGTGCTAGCAAGTTGAGTCTGAATAGTAACACAAACTGGATTTGATATATTCCCATTTGCAGTATCAGATGTGACTGAAGATTGAACTAGTGGCATAAGATTTCCAGAGGAATTAGGAATTGGAAGCAATTTCAGAAGATTTTTTCCATCCAGGCCAGTTGTCTGAACTACTTGGTACATGCAGCCTGCAATACTTTAAAAAAAAAAAATTACATAAAAATGAATGACATTAAAAAGTACCTGTTTCTTTAAAAAAAAAAAACAGAAGCATTTGTAAATATGACCTCTGAAAGCAATGACTTCTTCATTTAGTCCTGTGATTTTTACCTCTCTAGTTGATAAAGCATAAGGAAATTTGAGCACTTCAAAAAACCCACAATTTTTATTCTTCAAATAGAAGCAACAATCAGCTGATACAGTCAGTTCCAATTCAAAACTTATATGTGATCTGAAAAAGGAAATGAAATCTTAGTATTTAAGAGAGAGACACATTTGTACCCAACATTGTCTTTAGGAGAAACATCCATTTCCCCACTTATACCACCTCTTGCCCATTCTCTTTTCCTCTCATTTCTTCAAAACTTACTTCATCTATGTGGTAGTTCGCATCTTTTCTCACTGCTTCTTTCTCATTTATTCAAGAAACATTTATTAAATGCCAACTACATACAAAGAACTGTGAACTAGATGATTTCTTTGCATTCTCCCCTTTCCACTGGAACTGACTCCTGATCCTTCCTCTACCAGTTCATCTCCTTTCTGCTTCTTGGGATACACCAATTATTTTTCTTCAATCCTTAGCAACTACACACTACAAATGCTGGTATAGCTTTCTTGTCTGATTACAGATTGCCTCAAAGCTCTAAAGATCTGGCACAATCCTCACTGTCCCACCCCTGATTCACATGATTTTATTAGGTGTTTCAAAGAAATAAAATGAACTTAATTGTTATTCCTGTCTTCATTTTATCTATCCATGTACCTCTCTATAGCAGCACCCACCCTTGCTAAGTTTCAAAGATTTTTCAGAGTTGTAAGGAAGCTGAGAAGTCATTGAATGTAAATGATATACAAAAGAACCCCTACCTACAACATAATCTCTATACTTGAAGACCTCCAAAGAGGGAACCCACCACCTTTCAAGACAATTCATTCCATTTCGGAACAGCTCTAATTGCTAGTTTTTTCTGACAACAAATCTTAATTCTCTGAAACTTTACAGCTACTACTTCTGCCCTTTGAGAACAAGCAGAACTCATGGAAATACATAAAGCTGGTTTATTTTTTAAAATGTCATTTTTTCATGATTTTCCAATCTGAAATAGCCCTTATTAGATTCAAAATGTTAAAACCTAAGAAAGCTGTGTTGCATTCTTCAAAGGGATACATCATTTTTCATGCTGAAATGCTGCCATCTTGTGTTGTTTGTAAAAAATCAGTACTACAACTTTTGAAGCTAGAATATTCATATACAGCTAAAAGATAAAAGGGTCACTTAAATACTGTTAAAAGGTATTTCAAAGTTGCTAGTAAATAAGCTGTAAGACCCAGCTGAGCATAGAAAAAGTACTAAAAGACCGATAAATAAGGACTGAATAGAAAAGATAAAACATTTTTGAAATTATAATGTAACTTGAAAGTGTTTATAAATTATATATATATATTTATATATATATTATTTTAAATATATATATATATTTATATAAATATATATTATTTTATAATGTACATAATATATACTGTACATTAGAGTACAAAAGAACTATAAGCTCAACGAATCTGCAGTATGATGTAGTCAAAAAAGCTAATGCAATTTTGGCTTGCATTAAAAGGGGCACAGTTTCCAGGAATTAGGGAACTGATACTCCGATTGTACTGTTTTTGTCAGAACTTAATCTGGGATATTGTGCTCAATTCTGGATGTCATGGTTTAAAGACAATGCTGACAAATTATAGTATTCTCAGAGATGGGCCTTGAATTTTTAAGATAAGATGATTAGCTGAAGGAACTAGACATAGTAAGAAGTAAACACTCAGGGGATACATGAAAGCTGTCTTTAAAAAGTTGTCTATAAGCATTTGAAAGTCTGTCATATGTGAAGAAACAGATTAGTCCTGCTTGGTTTGCCAGAAGCAGGACAATGGGTAAAAGTTGCAAAAAAGCAAATTTGGGTTCGATGTTCGGAAAACTTTCTAAAATTGAGCGGTCAGAGCTGGAATGTCTTGGAAGGGAGGCTAGATGACCACTTGTTGGGTATGTTACAGAGGGGATTACTTTAATGTAGGGGATGACTGCTAGGGTTTCTTGCACTCTCAAGTATACTGTTCTATGATAAAAGGCAGCTGGTTTGTATAACCTCCACTAAAGTCCCTTTCTGATTCCTTCTTACAGTCTAGAAGTGGCTGTTGGTTCTTGAAAAAGCTGCCAGTGGAAAATCAATCCCTGGCAGGTCCTATTCAGCTGGAAAGGCTTCAGAGTGAGACCACAGATGGACTGTTATGCTTGTTGCTTTAGAACCAGTCCAGCTAGGTTTATCACAAAAGAAGCCACAGGGTGATCAATTTTTTTAGTTACAGAAACTCTAAAAGATTATCTAAAAGGGTTATAAATAACATCAGTAGAAGCCACATCCACACCAATGAAATAACAAATCTTTAAAATATTAAAGAAGGATTTTCTATCTAAAGCACCAGGACAGACATTCAAGGAAGATACAAAGACTTTGCAGAATCAACACAATAAAGAATTAAGTAACAATGTGAGGCAAGATATAATTAAATACAAAAAAATGAAAAAAGGATAGAATTCCCTACTTCTACAAATTTCATTGTTCAACTTTTAAAAAGTCATTCACAATCTGGATCTAGTCACAATACCACCTATACCACCAACTACCATCTGCATCTAAGTCACTGAAGACGCAAACCCACAAGATCATAGAATCATGAACACAAGATGGGACCTGAGAGGCCATCAAATCCAACCCCCTCATCTTACAATTTTCTAGGTTTTACATGCACTACCTTACAACTTCACTGATCTACTTGTCTTCCTCTGCATTCAACATTCCTCATATCACAACTTTACACCTTTGGCCGAACTGAAGTACATGACTGGACTACATTCCCTTCCCCTTATTTCTCTATTGAGAAGCTCCAAACTTCCATTTAAGGAAAGAGTTCAGTTCAGACATCTCCTCTTTTCTCACCTGGTTATTACTTTGGGACTTCTTGAAGGACTTCTCCACCATGTTCCAGGAATGCTCCACCATGCTCCAATCCCATTTTTGGAACAACCTCATCAGCTTGCAGGACTTCATCTGCCTTGGGACTCTACCTCATCCCCACACTCTGTCTCTCTGATTGGAGGATGAGGCTATAATTTCCAAATTCCCATTTAAGTAATTTGTATTTGGTAGCTGATGAGTGATAGGAGTATACCTAATGAGGGGTAATAAATATATGTCTTTCTTGGAGTTTTGAAAATTATTAGCAAAGCAGCTTTAAACTCAAGAATACAACTTTACATTTATATGCATTAAATTTCACTTCATTAGATTTACTCCATCTAGAAATTCTAGCCTTGTCAAGATGTCCTTGGATGCTAACTCTACCATCCATAGTAACAGCTGTATTGTCTATTCCTTTCATTGAAGTCAATGAAAACACCAACCCATAGGATCACTGAATCACAGATCTGAGCACTAGCATGGACCTGAGAGGTGATCAAATCCAAACCCTTCACTTGATTCTTTGGGTCTAGAGTACCAAACCCACCTAATCACACAACTCCTGGTTCACATCTCTAAATTCTGTCCAAATTACTTTATCAAACATTTTGCTGAAATCTAAATATTGTATCCATTACTCCCCTTATCTACCAGTCAACTAACAATATTCAGAGAGACAGAGAGAGAGAAAGGGTGGTAAAGCTGGCATGACTATCAGAACAGGTCACATCAGATTAGCCTTATTTCCTTAGACAATCTTAGGTGCTTTTAATAACAGGTTAGTATCTGGCAGGAAGAAATTGGTGACCCATCACACTCTTCCCTAACGAGACCAAATATGTAGCACTATATTCAGTTATGGGTGCCACACTTTAGGAATGGTATGGACAAACTAGAGCATTTCTAGAGGGAGGAGATCAGGATTGTAAGAAGGCTGGTCATGCTATCTGAATATCTAGTCAAAAATACTGGGGATGTTTTAAAATGAACAGACTTAAGAGGAGCCAAGAAAACAGTCTTCAAGTAGATGAAGGCTATCATGTGGAGGAAGAATTAGACTTCTTATACTTAGAAAGACAGGCTCTTATAAGGCATCTACTGCAAGAAAAATCTCTATAAATTATGCCAAGTTGTCAACCAGCTTTTGCTTGAAGGTCTACCATTCAGTTACAAACCTGAGCGAATAGAAAGGTGGCAGGACCTCACCAGAAAAAAGGTAAGTTTGGAAATGGGTGGATTGCAGCCCAGGAAGGGTTGAAGGAGGGCAACACAAATTCTGTTTTGGACAAGCTGATTTTGAGATACTTACAGAGCTAGCTCAAAAAGTCCAAAAAGTTTGGATGATATGGTCCTGGTACTCAGAAGAGAAACTGGAGCTGGATATACAGATTTGGGACGTGATTCTTAAATTAATGGGAAGGGTGAGGTCACCAAGTAATAGAGTACAAAGAGTCAAGAGAAGAACATTCAGTAAAGAGATATGAGATATATTCACTTTTGGGGATCTGGGGTGATACAGATAATAATTCAGCAAAGGAGACTGAGAAGAATCAGTAAGTCATGTAGAAGAACCAAGAGAGTGAAGAAAGAGAAAAAAAGATGGCCCAGGAGAGAGCTATTCAAAGGAGAAGGGATATGAATCCAGCAAAAGGAGACTGAGAAGAAGCAATCAGATCAGTAGGAGAAACAGAACAGAATAGTGTCACAAAAACCCTAGGAGGAAAGAATATCTAGAAGGCAACAGTAATCAACAACAAAGAAGTCAGAAGATAAGGTACTTAGGAGATAAATACCTTGGAGAAAGGAATTTTAGTCCAGTGGTAGGATCTGAAGTCAGATTTAATGGGTTGAAAAGTGAATACAAGGTAAGAAAGTGGAGGCAATGAGTATAAATAGCATTTTCTAGGGGTCTGGTGGTAAAAGATAGAAGATATTTAAAACAACAGCTTTAAGGAATGGAAAAGTCAAGTGAAAGACTGGGGTTTTGTGTTCCATTAAAGCAGCAGTTCTCAACCTGTGGGTTATGTTCAATTTGTAACAATGAAAATACATCCTGCATATCAGATATTTACATTACGATTCATAACAGTAGCAAAATTACAGTTATGAAGTAGCAACAAAAATAATTTTATGGTTGGGGGGTCACCACAACATAAGGAACTGTATTAAAGAGTCGTGACATTAGGAAGGTTGAGAACCACTGTATTAAAGGCTAGGAGAGATCTAGTCATGTACATAGGCAGTAAAAATGGAACCAGTGGACAGATGATTGAAAGGGCAAGTTCTTGAAGGAGATAGGAGGTAATGGGGTTAAGTTCATACTGGGATTTGTTTTTATTACCAGAATTACTGGGATTAGTATTTATTACTAATAAAGTTTACTTCTACTTCTTTCAAGGGTGGAGCAAAGGAGGGGAGAAGGGAGTGAAAAGTTCTGTAGGGTGCTTGATGGATGATTTCTGTGTGTGTGTGTGTGTGTGTGTGTGTGTGTGTGTGTGTTTTAAATTTAAGTAGGAAATAAGAACTTCTGTTAAGAAATAAGTGAGGTGGATGAAAAGTAGGTAACTTGAACTTATGCACCAATACTCATTACAACAGATGAAGACAAATAAAAATCAATGGATTCAATAAGACCCTTCAAATTAAGTCAAGATAGAGGCAGAATGGCATAATGGAGAGTCAGGATTACATGGGCCAAGTCCCTCCTCTGACACATATTACGTGCCCTGAGCAAGTCACTTAACCTCTTAACTAAGCAAGTCATTTGCCCCTAAGCAACTTGCTCAACTCAAGTTTCTGATCAACATTGGAAGAAGTTCCCTCACCAGAAAAACCTTGTTGGCTTCCCTGGCCTTTTGCCCCAAGAAATACGCACTTCCCACTCCAGGTAGGGCCTGGCCCAAGACCTTCTCCAGTGCTGGACTGCTATATGGTCAACTCTTCTCCCTTCTTCTGCTCCCAGAGCCTTTTCCAGGACAAGCAAGGTACCCTGACCTTCTGACCATTATACCAAATCTTCATGTATATACTCTCTCCTGTGTGGTGGCCTTCCTTAGGGCACCCAAGATACAACATCTCCATATGCCAAAAGAATGAACATCAAGGGATGTCCTTGAACAGTCTTAATCTTTTATCTTCTTCACTGAACTTCTCTCCAACCACCATACTCTGCTTAGACTAACTGCTCAGTATCATTATACTCTCACTTCCTTATAACTATTTCATCTCAGTGATTCTAAATCACATTCCACATTCTTGATTTGACACTCCCTCACATCTCCGCAATTCTACTCCCCTTGATGTCCTAAAACTCCAGGTCTGCCTGTATCTTCCTCCCATTGTGCCTTCTGAAATGCATACTTCATAAATGACAACACCTTCTCACCTTAAACTTAATTCTTTTTCATTCCTTCCATCTTCCAGCCTTCACCAAGACATGGTTCCTACCTGACTGCCTTCATGAAAGCTCTTGTATATATTTTCTTCTCTGCAATCAAACAATCACATCTCTAGCTCAGGCTCTCATCACCTCTCACATGGACTATTGTAACAGTCTTCTAACCGGTTTCCTTTACCTCAGATCTCTTTGAACTCCAATCTATCTTCTATCTAGCTACTGAGGTGATTTTTATAAAATATGGAACTGGCCAAGTCACTCCCATATTCAATGAGCTCCAGTGGCTCCCTATTACCACCAGGATCAAATATAAACACCTCTGTTTGGCATTTATAACTCAGTCCTTGACTATCTTTTCAATTTTCTCACACATTACTCCCTTCCATGTACTCTGCAAACTAAAATGACTTATTTGTAGATCCTCGAATATACCACTAAATCTCCCATTTTCAGTCAGACAATCAACAAGCATTTATTAAGCATCTGCTATGTGGTGGGCCAGGGGTGGAGAAAATGTGGTCTCAAGTTCCTCTGTGGCCTTCTAGGTTCTTGGGTACAGCCTTCTGACTGAGTCCAAGTTTTAGAGAACAAATCCTTTTATTACGGGGATCTGTCCTGTGAAGTTTGGATGCAGGTGAAAGGCCATACTTAAGGACCTAGAGGGCCACATGTAGCGTCAAGGCCGCAGGTTCCCCATCCCCCATCCCTGTGCTAGGCACCATATTAAGCACTGATTTTGCACTGGTGGTTGCCAGGTTTGGAGTGTTTTCACCACTCATCTTCACCACACAATTTCAGTTCAAATATTACTTTCTGTAGGAAACCTGTCCAGCCCCTTCCCCTATCTCCTGCAACTGCTAATGTCAGGTCTTTTCAGAATAACATCATCAGCTTTGTCCACATTCTTTATGTATGTAATCTCCTTCAGTAGAATGTATGCTCTTTGATTGGCAGGCACTGTTTTTTAAATTTTCTTTATATACCCAGCAATTTGCAGAGTGCCTGGCATATTGGAAATGCTAAATAAATGCTTACCCTTACCGATTAACCTAGAAATCTTTGGTTCCCTCAACTCAAAAATACCGTATTACTCAGTGACTTCAAAGCAAAAGTAGAAATAGCTGAGGACAGCGGAAAATATGAATCAGGAATAATGAAAGAGGGCAGATTTGTAGGCTATGCTGAAGGCCAACGGCTTATATGTAACAAATATTTTCTTTAAAAGAATCATGTGTTAGTCATGGTAAGTACTAAATAAATCATAAAAAATTAAACTATCTTTTAATATGTGGGAAATGATTCACTGATGACTGAATCATTTCTTTATCAGCTGTTTATACAGTCAGAATACTACTTCATTAAAATCAAAATCTATACAAATTTCTAAGAATAAAAAAGAGACATAGCATACAAGAAAAATGTCTAGGCCAGACTTATCTTGATTCTTCTCCAGGGTCACTCTGGACTCACAAAACTATCTCTACCATGCCACAGAAGCTACCTCACCCTGGAAGTTCACTCCACCCCTAGACTTCTCACACTGGAAGTATACTCTGCCCCTTCCTGACTGGCTAGTTCCTCCCTGAACCTTCATTTTAAAGAAAGCGCGCAGGCCAGTCATGTCTTTATTCCTGTCCTGATTCCACTCCCAACTCTGGATTTTGCCTTACCAAAGCCTCAAATGTGAACCTCTCCCACCACCATTTTTCAGCTTTTTATGTATTATCTGTTCCCCATTTGAATGTAAACCCATTAAGAGAAAAATGGTCTTTTGTTCTACTTGTTTTTGTATTCCCAGCCCTTACAACAGTACCTGGTCCACAGTAAGGGCTTAGTAAATGCTTGTTGACTGTATTTAAAGTCACTGAGAACAAAAAAAAGGGATACAACGGGGAGCAATGATAGACATCAATTATAATATTAACCTAATTTCAACAAATACAAATTGTCATAACAAGGAAATCAAAATTTTTAAAAGTATCTAAGTGGGAAACGCTTAACTCGGGTAGGGAAATATATACCAGGGCAACATGAAAGCAGAATTTAAGCCAATTTGAAAAGAAAAGATCTTGCATAATCAGAGGTTATGAGCAATACTGCCTCATAAAACAGAAGCAGTGAAGAGTAAAACTAGTTTTTAAGAGTGTGGCAAGTATGTAAAATTATCTGAAAGGTATTCAAAAATGAAAATGCAAGGAGGAAAACAAATTTCAAAATGATGGAAAATATTTTCAAAGATTTTTATAGGAAATTCTTTTCACCATTAAGGAAAGCAGAACGATCACACTGGTACTCTAATATCACATGTATGTGTCTGTAGATGAGATAGAAATAGCACTAAAAAGAACCACGAGGAGAAAAGTAGCTAGATTAAAACAGTGTAGAAAATGGAGATGTGTAGTTGGGGTGACAAATGTCAAGGCATTAAGGATTGAATTCACAGAGTATCTTTAAGAAGGGAAAATACCAGAGGTGGGAGAAAAAAATTTATGACCGTAATAAGTGACAGGTTTTTCAAGCAATATTCCACAAGAGACCCTGTCTTCACCCCTATGTGGTTGAACAGAAACCACAAAAAAAAAAACACAAGGGAAATATTTTTTTAAAAAGTCAGAAGGAAGCGCGCCTACCTGAATTAGATCTGAAACTATACTACAAAGCAGTAATTGGAATAAATATTTGACAGTGACCAAAGGAAGAGAGGTCAAAAAATAAACAGAAGCAATTGCACATGGTAGGCTAGTGTTCGATAAACAAAGACTCCAGCTATTATTAAACAAAAACTACTGAGAAAACTGGAAATTGATTTGGCAACAATGTTTAGATAGACACCTCATACTATATATAACGATAAATTCCAAGTGAATATATCATAAACAAATTAGAAGAGTAAGGTCAGTAATATTTTTTGCAACTATGAACAGGGAAAGAGTTCAAGACTCAAATACGGAATGGAGAAGATCAAGGAAGAAAAATGGACAACTCGGTGTAAAATTATAAATTCTGCACAAATTTAAAACCAACAGAGCTAATACTAAAAGGAAAAGTTACCTAGGGAGAAGATTCGCAGCAAATTTCTGAGATGAGCCTGACATCCAATATATATAAGGAACTGATAAAAATTTCTAAGCACAAGAGCCATTCTCTAATAAAGTACATACATGAATAAGTAGTTTTCAAAGGAAGACTTCCAACTATTAATAACTGTGAAAAAAATGATCCAAATCATTCATAAGAGAAATGCAAATTAACGCAACTGAAATACCATCTTCCATATGAAGTCTTTCATTGTTTACTGAATTAGTCAGTCCTTCTGTCCCACCCAAATTAACTTGCATTTATTTTGTAAATACATCTGTGTGTACACACATACATACAAATAAGTATCCTAAGTTCTTTTTCACAAAAGAATGTAAACTATTTAAGAATTAAGATTGTTTCATTTTTGCTTATAATCCAAAATCTTAATATAGTGTCTGGCACATACAGAGTCATCCTGGATTCCTCACCATCTTTCACCACTTGCCCCTCCCCCATCCAAACTGTTGCCAATTTCACATCTGCAACATCTCTTGAATTTAAACCTTTCTCTCTCCTCTGACACTGGCCCCTAACACCTCACACCTGGACTACTGCAATGGCCTCCTTGGGAGGAAGAGAGGGGTCTGCCTCCCTCAAGTGTCTCCCCACTACAATCCATCCTCCATTCTACCACTGATCTTCCTAAAGCACAGGTTCAACCACATCAACCCCTACTCAATATATTCAGTGGCTTCATATTGCTTCTGGGACCAAATACCAAATGCTCTGTTTGGCATTCAAAGCCCAGCCCCCTCCTACTTTGCTTGCTTTCTTACACCTTACTCCCTGACACAGGTTCTTTGATCCAGTGCTGTGGCCTCATGGCTATTCCAAAACCAGAAACTTCCAAAACGACGCCCTGCCTCCAAAACCACCCCCTGGCTCCGAAATCACCCCCTGGCTCCAGGTGTTTTCTCTGGCCATTCTCCCCCTGCCTGGAACACTCTCCCTCCTCTGCTCCCACTACTGACCTCCCTGGCTTCCTTTAAGACACAACTAAAATCCCACCTTCTACAGGAAGCCTTCCCTAACCTCTCGACTCCAGCGTTTTCTCTTATTGTTATTTCCTATTTATCCCGTACATAGCATGCTTTGCATGTATTTGTTTACATGCTGACTCCCTCATTAGATTATAAGCTTCTGGAGGGCAGGGATTTTTTTTTTTTTTTGCCTCTTTTTGTATCCCCAGCACTTAGCACACTGCCTAGCACACAGCAGGCACTTAATATTTATTGACTAATAATGCTGTAATAAATACTGTTTGAGCAACAGAAGAGTCAGTACATACAGTTCACTTTCAAAAAAAAGTAAACAACTACTTGGAAGTTGCAAAGGCCCTGATAAAGTTGACAACATCCATACCACAGAAAGCACTCTTGTAACTGGGCAACTACAGTAATCTCTTAATGGGTCTCTGAGCCTCCAGGGCTCTCCCTCAGACCCACCAAACCATCTCACTGACAGATGAATCCGTTTTAAGCATCGTTTTAAAGTCCTTAGTTTAGCATATATATGACCCTCCACAATCTGGTCCTCGACTCCCTTTCCAACCTCATCTCTATCCCAACTATTATGATTTCTCTATATAAATCACCTGCTCTGGCCAAACTTGTTCCACATAAATATTGTGATCAGTTCTGCTTACCTAGAATGCTTCCCCTCAATCCCTCCTCTCAACTCCTACAGAACTTACTAGTTGACCCAACAATGTAAATCTTAGAAAATCCAACATGTTCTCTCTTCTCCTAATAGTACCAGATATCAAACTAGACTACAAAGAAGTAATAGGGTACTGCTTAAGAAATAAAAAGATTAACCACTGGAACAGAGGAGACATATGACGAAGAGAAGCACAAAAGCCTAGTGTCAATAAACTCAAAGGGCCCAGCTACTGGGGCAAGGACTCACTACTTGACAGAAACTGTTGGGAAAACTGGAAAGCAGTCTGTCAGAAACTAGGTATAAGACCAACATCTCACACTGTACATCTCAAGATAAGTTCCAAATGGATACATAACTTAAGACATAAAGGATAATATCATAAACAAATCAGAGGAGAAAGGAAAAAATTACCTGTCAAACCTATGGATAAGGGAAGAATTCATAACCAAACAAGAGGTTCACATGAGGTAAAATGGATGATTTCAATTAAATAAAATTTAAAAGTTCTTGCAAAAACAAAACCAATGAAGCTAAAATCAGAAGAGAACCAGTTAATGGAGGAGGGCCGTGTTGGGGGGAGGATATCTGCAGCAAATATATAAAGTTCTAATTTCTAAAATACAAAGGGAACTGATTCACATTTATATAAGAGCCATTCCCCGATCAATAAAGGATCTGAAAAGGTAGTTCTCAGAGGAAGAAATCTAAGCTATCAATAGCCATATAGAATGCTCTAAATTACAAACTTAAAACAATTCTACGGTCTATTTCACACTTGTAAAATATGATGACAGGGATAGAGTCAGAGAAACCTGGGAAGACTGATGCAAAATGAAGAACCAAGAGAACAATTTATATAATAACAACAATATAGTAAAGACAACTTCAAAAAGAAAGAATAAAGGAAACAAACATCAAGTGCCTATTATGTGCCAGGAATTATTCTCAAAACAACTCTAGAAGAAAGGTGTTATTATTATCCCCATTTTACAGGGGAGGAAGCTGAGATTCAGTGACCTGTCCAAAGCCACAGAGCAAGTAAGTATTTAAGAACATTGATCAATATCATAACCAACTACGTTTCCAGATAAATCGTGATATGCTACTCACCTCCTGATAAGGAGGTGGGAGAGACTGAGAGTACAGATTAGAATTTATTTTTGGATATGTCCAACGCAGTAATAGGCGTCATTTTTCTTTTTCCCTCAAAATGGGGGGAGATAGGAAAGAGAGAAGTTGATTTTCTTGAAAATAATTTAGATATGTTTTATCTATCTTTTTATATGTATATTCTCACTCTCCCATCCCTTGGGAGCAAGAATTCCATTTTATGCCATTTCCTATTTTCAGGTCCTACTCCAGCACTTTCATAAAGCACAAGTGGGGTCTATACTGCCTTCTCCCAGCAGCACCCTACACTTTGGGAGCACAGTCAAAAATGAAAATGGGCCACCACAATGACTGACATTAAAGAAGACTGACTTCTAAAAAGAATGATTTCTGTCTGGTACTTCCATTGCTTTTCTATTCCCTCCTGCAATTTGCTTCTTTTCTAGCAATTCTGCTGATGCTCCAACCTCAAAAGGACACCAACAACATGCTATGATTACACACAAAGCCTTTTCTCCATTCTTTTTCCTGGATCATGGCTACATTTTGATATCAGTAACCACTTCTACCACTTGGAATCTCCCATGTTCCAAATATACTACACAATCCTGGTCTCCTATCTCAGCGTACATTCTTCTTCTATTTGCTTCTGTGGTTCTAAACATCCCTAAGTCTTAACTCTTAGAATCACTAACCCACTAAAAGAGGATACCTTACATGTAAAATCAGCAAGCCCAGTGCTAGAAGTTTCAAATAAGGCCAGAGAAGGCAAGAAATATTCATTGAATTACTAATGGTCATATAGTTGACTATGTAGGCAAGATTAGAACCCAAGTTTCCTTTCTCCTAGTCCAGTAATTTTTCCATTATACCAAATATGCCACTCCAAAGATATCATTCTTCTCTTTATGCAGTGATATTGCAGCCCATGAGAACTTTGGGACATTAAATGTTTTCAACACCATCTTGTTCAAATGTAAGGCACTGTGCTGGATGCTGGAGATACTAAAACAAAATAACAGTGCCCGCCCTTGAGGAGCTTATGGATAAACAAATAGAAGATAATTTGAAAAGGGAAACAGAACTACAAGAAAGATCAGGAAAGACTTCTCAGAGATGAGGCGTGAAGGAAACTCTATCTAAGAAGCAGAAATGAGAAAGGAATAAGCATTCTAGGCATGGGGTAAGAGCCGATACAAAGACGTCATCTGACGTAGGACACGAAACGCTGTTTCTGGAACAAGTGGCTGGATTAGCTGGAACAAAAAGAGTTATGTGAAATAAGCTTGGAAAGGTGAACTAGAATCAAACTAGTGTCACCATAGGCAAACCATGTAACCTCTCTGTGTCTCAGTTTCCTTATCTGTAAAATGAGTAGATTAGACTAGATGACCAGAGTCCCTTCAAGCTCTAAAAGACACACTCACATGAGAGCTTGTTTTCTCTTCAAGACAATAAATATAAGGTGCCATCCCTCACCATCCCTTTATATTCTCTTTCAACATTAAACCTCTAATTTATAGAAAATCAAAGAATTCTTAAAATTGAAAAGAACATCATAGGTCACATAAGGCTGGTTGTTACTTAGCTTGAGCAATTGTTTCACTGTGACCTCCAACATAAACGCACTGACAGCAGGGATTGTAAATTTTAATTCTTTTGTAGGGGGACCTAGGACCTAAAAGAGTTGAAAGTCAATAATGTTGGTTCAACTGAATACTTCCATAGCAGCACTTCCAGAGAACCACTAATGTTATTAGTGTTATTGCTTTGTGGATTCCTATAATGTCCTTACTGATGACTCTAGAAAATTTTTTAAAATTATTTATATATTGACTTCAAGGTTTTATTCATTTGTCTTACATAAATGTCTGTCACTACTATCCGTAAGACTGGAAGCTCCATACAGTATGGAAACTAAATGTTATTATTTGTACAGAGGCTAAAAAATACCATATATAATTTCTTTAACAAATATCTGTTTCAAATGACTGTTGAAATTCAAGTTGTACACTTTTGGAGCTCCAAATATATCATCAAATGTGCCTTCTAAAATGCACAATTCTCCTTGTGAGTTTTTTAGTTTCAGTCACTACAAAAAGCCAATGTTCATTTTCCTCTCCATTTCAATGTTCCCTGCAGAAGTGCAAAACAGTTTCTGACACTCATCATGACTAGCTAAAATAAAAAAATGAATTTTGACTTCCTGACGATGAGTTGAGTAGAATCTTGAAAATGAAAGTGAAACACAGAACACCAAGATATGTGATAAACGGAATCAAATATATATTTCTTCAAATAAACATAAACCTCAAAACCATGGAAGTAGAATGGAACTTAAGAGATCATTTATTCCATCTCTCCTAATTTTAAATATAAGGACTCTGAATCCCAGAGAAATCTAAGAAGCCTTTTATAACACCTGTAAAATAAATTTAAAAAAACAAAGATTAAAAAAGTCTTAGAACACAAACACTAGTTGCTCTCAAAATTGCCTTATACTGACAGCAGCCAGGAGCATCAATAGTTGAAATTCATTCAATATGAATCCCAAAGCTCATACTTTACTCTTTTTAATAAAGGTTTTCACATTTAATTTATTCCAAACATACTTCAAAACCTGAAATTATTTAGCTTCCTCACAACACTTTCCAAAGTTATACATAAAGCTAAGCAAGCCTAGCTAACATTGGTACCACCTCATTTCAACCAAAAAATAGTATTAAGAGAAGATGGACAGTCTCATGAAGTCCAGTCAGGAAACCTGGATTTGTAACATTAGGTCAAGTCACTGACCTCTCATTTTTTTATTTTAACTAGTAAATAAATGGGAAAATGGGTTTTTTACACATGAATAGGCTAACAACTATAAAAAAAGATAGACATGTAACTTGATAAATTTTATCTTGGATGTGACTTATCTTACTTTCTTAACATAACTGATTAACAAAAAAAGAATTAGCAGTTAAGAGCTTGCCAAAGCTAATAAAAACAAAAGACAAATGGTTCCAAAATTATGTCAGGGCATGTCCCCAAAGTCTAGCTTTAATCTAAGCTTCATAACATGATAACCTAAGCATGACAATCATCTGAATGAGGAAAGGAAAAACTTCTAAATAAAAATAAAGTCCCAAATTCTTCATGGCAATGAAAATACTGGATAGGTGAAAGAGTAAAATGGAACAGTCATAAACAGATAGATACACCTGATTTAATTTGTCAAAATGCTCAATTTTTTTCTATTACAAATCCTAAATACATTTAACAAAAAAAAAATTAAGGGCCACAAATTAAATTCTTTTCCACTATCATATCATTAACACAAAGTATAGAGTTTAAGACATCTATTGTACAAAAGAAGGAAAATAAAAGAGTAAAGGAACATTCTACTTTTAAAAGAATACTGTTTTAGGAAGATACAAAAAAGTAGTCTTTATTCATCATAAAAAACTTCTCTTTGAGATGGCACTTATTCAGTATTTCTCATTTCCTATTCTCTCGGTATGCTTAAAATTTATACATAAAAGAGCATTCATTCAGGAATTATGCATATGGAAAGTACTATGCTGGGCTCTATGGGGAATATTAAGTAGGTCACAAACCAAAGCTTATTTTCTGCTCTCACACAATTTGAGGCCGCTAGGGGGGGACGTCAGAGTGCACAAAGCGCTGGCCCTGGAATCAGACCTCAGATACGTGAACACGGTCAGGCCACTTAAAGTTGTCTGTTTCCTCAACTGCAAAATAGGGAAGATAGTAACACCTACATGGCACACAGTAGATACTTTGTAAATGATACTTTTCTTCCCTACCCTCTAACAGCAGAAACTGTAAAACTCATGCTGTCCTCCCAAGGTCCTACTATAAGACAACGTCCAATTCCCGGCTACCCTCTAGAGTCTAACTGTATCCAGATGACATCCTTGAGCAGGGAGAGAGCCTAAGTACCAGAGAATGATCACCTGCGTTCTTCTTCCATGAGTCTATCTTTGAAAAAATATCATTTTGCAAGGGAGGTAAAGAGAGACACCAATGCTGGATCTTCCATTGAAATTCCCTACAAGGTATGAATCCTCTTCTACCATTTCAAGACTCCCAGGCAGTTTGACTTTTTTGGTTTGAATCACTTCTGTGTCATCTTCCTGGAGTGATGCCTCTTCAATAATTTTCTCAGCTGATGGAGCTAGGCAGTACAGTGGACAAAGCTCTGGGTCAGGAGTTGAGAAAACCTGGGTTCAAATCTAGCCTTAGACACTCACTAAATTGATGGCCCTGGGCAAGTTACTGTCTGCCTTAGTTTCCTCAACTGATAATAGCACCAACCTCCTGGAGTTGTTGTAAGGGATCAAATGAAATATTTGAAAAGGCCCTGGAGTTCTTAGTATTTTTCCTTTCTTCCATTAATTGCTGTCGACACCTTTTCTATGGCACACACATAAATTTTAGCAATCTCCACTAAGAATCCCTGGCTCACAATAAGACTGTTTCTTTAGATCAGGTGACGACTTACCTGATATGCTAAGTAAATTGTGTGGTGGAGCTGGTTAAGAGAATCATTTGGGGGGAAAGTGTTTCTTCACACAAGTGCTCTTAAAAAAGGACAATAGCCTCGGGGTCGGAAGAGTGGAAGGGTCTGTCGCGGCTCCATCAAGCACGAACCTCTGAGCCGGCTGCCTCATCCTGCACAACCGAGGGAACACGGGCTATGCGTCCCAACGGGCTACACCAAGAGCACGCTCTCCACCCTGGCGAGCCTGCCTTCATCTCTGGCATCCCAGCCTTCATCTCTGACATCCCAACCTGCTTCTCTTCTGCGGTCTTCTCGGTCCAGGCATCCGCAAGCCCCCCCCACCCCTTCGAGGTAAGGCAGTGCCAACCTCACCTGGGACACCTGGCGTCCGGTAGCGGCGTCCCCACCTCCTGATTGGCCTAAGCGCACTGCCCCGAGGACTTCTCCTCCAATCTCAACTCACCAAACCCCGATTCCGGACAAGCCCTCCCCCTCATTAGCATCCCTCCTCAGGGCGGACTCTCATTGGGCGGCCTCGGACAGCTCCGCGGCTCAGGCTGACACTTTCTTCCTTCTTCCCCGGACCCGCGGGGCCCTCACCGGCTGCGGCCTCACGCAGACGGCGAGGTTTGCCGCGCTCTACAGGCCAGACCCGCCCTCGCCAGGGCTGCCATCACTGCTGCCGCCGGATCTTCGAGAAGCCCACGCCGGACACGCGCGCCGCCACGCAGCGCCATCGGCCATGTTGGCCGTCCTCTCGGAGCTCATCGGAGGCGACGGTCCCGCGAGGGCGGGGAGGGGGGGTGGCGAGGACTCCACGGGGGAGCCTCGGCGCGGGGAGGGCGGTACGCCCAGGGGAAAGGCCGCGGCCCAGGCCCGATGACGGGCGGGGAGGCGAAGAACCGGGTACTTACCATGGCGGGGCGGCGCTGCCTGAAACGTCCTCTGGGGGTTTCAGGACGACCCTCGGCAGGTTGGACATGCTAGGAATGGGGAAGGGGCGAAAGGCGGGGACCCGGGAAGGGGACGCAGAGACCAGACGGAGCGCGAGCTCCCGGGAGTTCGGCACGGGGGCCAAGATCGAGGGCGGGAGCCACCGCAACGCTAGTGGGGCCGCTAGTTTCCGTGTCCTAGAGCCAGAGACCCTAAAGGGCGACCTCGATCAGTGCCCCCGGGAAGTGGACGTGAAGTATGGGAAACCCCGCCCAAGGCCACACTGAGAGGGATGAAAGCTCCAGGAGGGTGGAGCTGTGGCGTAAGCCCCGGATGTTGGAGTTGGCTATGGAAGTAGCGGGGCGGAGCTTCCGCCGAAGTAGAGCGGGTCACACAGTAGGAGCGGCAGGGGGCGACCGGTTGATTGTGGTGGAAGGGAGGGGCTGGGCTTTGAGGGTAGTGGGGGAGGCGGTGACTAGGTGGACTCAGCCCTCGCGACCACGCCCACCGAGGGAACAAGCCAGAACGAAGCTTGACAGCTACTTCCGGAATCATCATATCCGGCCGCGGTGGCGACTTGATGATTTTTTTTTAGCTCCGCCCTTCCATGTTCAGCCAATCGACAATCATTTCCGCTTCCTTTCCTTCCGGATCAATCGATAATGGCAAAAGAAAATTCTCGAGGAGGCATTGAAGCTATGAACGGTTCCGGGTCTACAAACCATTTCCGCTTTGGTTTCTGCCCCTTCCTTTTGACCGGGAGTTGATATTCCTGGAGCTATGATAAGTTTCCACTCTTCAAATTCGCTGATTTTGACTCTTCCTAAGCCCCTCCCTTCAGTTTCTCTTCGCCCCTCCCACACACGCCGGGGTGTTCTTGGGACTCTGGTCAACCAGAACACCCATCCCAGCCATTTCCTGTTTTCTTAATTCCTATTTTGTCTCCCCCTGGACAGCGCCGCCTTCTGTCTTACAGCAGATTAACTCTTCAACACTTGGGCAATCAGATATTGTAAGGTAAAGAGCCCAGGAAATCAACCTTCGAGGGACATGTGCTTTCAACTCAGCTACCAGAATTGGGAAGGTCATTTTTCATAAGACTCAGTTTACTCATCTTTAAAAAATAGTATTTCATTCAATTCAGCGAGTATTAATAGCTTTTATTATGTGACAGAAGCTGTAGTAGGTTCTTGGGATAAAGAACGGGAAAAACGAATGTGTGTGTGTGTATATTCTGAACAGGTATTTTAGTTTTTCATTTCTTGGATCTAAAATCTGCTTCTCTGCTGATCCCACTTCATCAAGCCCTGATGTGATTCTTAATCCATCAGTCAGTCACCCCTTCTGGCTTAGTATATGTCTTCAATCTCTCTTCTCTCTCACTCACACACATTTTTCACTTTGTGTAAATTTATATTATGCAAGTCTGACTTTAGTAAAGAATTCTGGAAGACATTCACAATCCAGAAAAACACATGTTAATTTTACTGTAGAGTACTATGCTCACTCTCTATTCCTGCCCCTACACTCCACTCTCCACTGCCTGCTATCCACCCTACAAAATAATAATGATAAAAAAAAAACCCTGAAAGTGAAAGCAGGAGGACAGAGCCATGAAAAGACTACCACTGTTGCTGTATAGTGGGATTGGGGGAAGGGGGAAAAGGTAAGAAGAGGCGGAGAGACGCAGCTTGAGACATCCCTCCAGCTCTGAGAAAGAAGAGCATTTGCCCCACTCTACCCACCTGCCCAAGTATCCAGCCCCAGCATGTCTTATGCCTGTAGATCATCCTCTTCTGTTTGTGTCCATGTCTAGTCCTTACATGTCTACCTCCCATGTGTTCTTCCTCTTAGTTCTAACCAGTCCCCCACATGGCTAACCTTAGTCCCCACATGTTTCTTTTCTGTCTCTCACTATCCTGTTCCTAGCCTTTGTGTGTCCTTGAACCATGTGCCTGCCCACTCCCTCCATAGGTGTGTTCCCCAACTTGCTTACCTTCCTCCCTCACTTCCCTACCTCGGAGCAAATTCACATTATGTAAAAATAGTTTACATAGAGGTCTGTGGAATTGTTTGCTAATGTAGAGTGAGAACTGTCTGTATAATACAACAGACAGACAACCTGTTACTGATATATGTGTAATTTCTAAATCATCAGTCAGTCATCACTGTGTGATCAGTTTGACCATCACTTAGTTTTAGAAGACTCAGAAGAAAATAAATTCATCTGTACTCATTGTCTGCATTTCCCTCTATTCAAATTCAATTCTCAGCTTCTTGCAACTTTGCTCCTGCCTTCACCATCCAAGTAAAAATGTTCTCTACAAGGTTACCATCCATGTGTTCATCACTAGATTTGATGGCCTTTCCTTAATTCTCAACTGTCTTGACCTCTCTGTAGCATTTGACATCATTGATTACTCCCCTCCTCCTAGATAATCTTTTCTCCAGGAGATTTTGTGATGCTGCTCTATCCTGGTTCTATCCCTTCCCAAATGATGGTTTAAGTCTCATTTGTTGGATTATTGTCCATGATTAATCTATTAATAGTGTCTTCTCCCAATGTTCTGTCTGAAACCTCTGATTCTCTTTATCTACATCCTCTCAGTGATCTCATCAGGATCTAAGGATTCAATTATGATCTTTGTGCAGAAGATATCCAGGTCTATATATCTCAAGCTGGCTCTACCCCCCTTCCCTGCAACAGACTGTACTCCTGGTTTTCTTCACTATATCACAGAAATCTCTTTATCCTGGAAGATCACTTCAGCTCTGGAACACAAACTTTGCAAGTACCCTCTGCCTCTGGAGCTTGTCCTGATAGAGAGCTTCCCACAAGATTTCCTTTTAAGGAGGACATCCAGGTCAACCATCTCTTCATTTCCCACCAGGCTGTCCTTTTGTCTTCATCATTCCTCAGAAGCCTCTTCTTCCTGGAAGATAATTTCAGCCCAGAAACTCACCACAAAAGTATTTTCTGCCACTGGAGCCATTCACTGCATGGAAGGCTGCCTCCAGAAGCTCTATCTGATAAGTGTGCCCAGGCCAGTCATGTCTTTGTTCTTCATCAGGCTGCATTCCTCTGGACTTTACTATGTTCGAGAAACATCTTGTTTTTAAAAGATCACTTCATCCCTGGAATGAACACCACAGAAGTATCTTCTGCCCCTGGAGCCCCTGCCTCTGATCAGAGGTCTTTTCACAGAACCTCTTTTTAAGGCGGACATTCAGATTAGCCATTTCATCATTTTAGTCAGTCATTCAATAAACATTTATGCATATGCTATGTGCCAGGAACTCTGCTAAAAAACTGGAGTTGCAAAAAAGGCAAAGGCTTCCCTCAAGGAGCTTGCAGTCTAATGGGAAGGACAACATGCAAACCTCTATGTACAAACAAGCTATATACAGTATAAATAGGAAATAACCAAGGGAAGGTACTAGAATTAAGAGAGATTGGGCTATTTTAGTTGAGACTTGAAGGAATCCAGGAAAGCTAAGAGGTGGAAATGAGAAGGGAATGCATTCCATCTATGAGTGATAGCCAGTGAAATTTCCTGGAAACTGAAGATGTAGTGCTTGTTTGAGGAAGCAAGGAGGCCATTGTCACTTGAATACAAGTAGTGAGGGGACTGAAGGGGAAGAGAGATGTATAAGGTATAAGAAAACTGGCAATGTTATGGAGGTCTATATTATGAAGGACTTTGAATGCCAAACAGAAGTTTTTATAGTTGATCCTGGAGATGGTAGGGAGCCATTTGAGTTTATTGAATGGGGGGGGTGGGGCAGTGCTGGGTGATGTAGTCAGACCTACACTTTAGGAAGATCACTTTGGTAGCTTAGTGGAGGATGGACTAGTGTAGGGAGAGATTCTTGGCAGACAAACCCATCAGTAGGCCAGTGTAACAGTCCAGGAATACTGAGAACCTGCATCATGGTGGTAAGAGTATCAGATAAGACAAGGGGGTGTATTTAAGAGATGTACCAAGATAACAGATTAGAAATTTGGGGTGGTGAGAGAGAGTGAATGTGGCACTTAGGTTTAGAACTTGAGGGATGATGGTGCCTATTATAACTAGCCTTTTCAATGAATTTAGAAATAAGAAGTATGAGTAACAACAATGGATGGTTCAAGTGTTTGTCCAAGGAGACATGGACATAGGGAAGTAGCTAGCATGAAGGAATTGAAGCTAAATGTGAGAGTATGGATACATATGGCAACAGTCTGCTTGAGACTGGATAGGATCACTTGTGTATGTAGAATGATTAATCTTTGCATGGAGAAGAACAGCACTTCATCATGTGAGATCAAGTGAAGGAGGAAATAATAGCAAAAGCAATCTGAATGATGTTACATAAAGGGGGGGATAGGGAACCTTTTGTCAATGGCCTCCATTTTTTTTCTTTTTTTAAAATTGATTTGTTTATTTACTTTTAGTTTACAAGATTCAGTTCCACAATCCCTTGAGTTTCAAATTTTCTCCCCTCCCTCAACCCCCCCTCCATGGCAGAATGCAATCAAGTATAGGATCTGCAAATACTTTCACATTGGACATTACTCTGGTTGTATAAAAGGGTTGTAACCAATGGAGTGAACAATGGGGAAAAAAGAAAGAAAACCAAACTTGAAAAAGAACGATAGCATGTAGATCGCTTCAGTCTCCATTTAAACTCTGTTCTTTCTAGATCTTTCTATGAATGTAAATATCTCCTTCCATCCTGGGACTTGTAGAGTTGTCTTATAACTGTGCATTGGTGAGAAGAGTCCAGTTTATCAAAATTGGTCGTCACACATACCATGTGCTTGTGTACAAATTTTTCCTGGTTCTGCTCTTCTCACTTAGCATCAGTTTGTACAAGCCTCTCCAGGTGAATAAGAAGACCATGTCCTCCCCATTTCTTATAGCACAATAGTATTCCGTCAAGTTCATATACCACAACTTGTTTAGCCATTCCTCAATTGATGGGCATCCCCTTAATTTCCATTTTTTTGCTGCCTTTTTTTTTTCAATAAAATACGAAGCAAGGTTCTCAGCTAAGAAGATGAGAAGGAGAATCATGGTAGGTTTGAAGAGGACTTAAAAGTTTTAGAAGAGCCAGTGTGGTGAATGGGATAGTGAATTAGGGAATTGCAAAAGAATTTCCTACCAATAATGAGGGTCCAGTTGAAATTATGTAATGTAAATTTGTAGTGGATCCAGTCAAGACAGTTGCGTGTTTTTTACTCCGTTGTTCAGTAGCATGTGCATAAGAATAAAGGTAGCAGATGGCAAGAATGATCCAAAGCTGAGGCTTAGCAGGGTACAGTGAGCATTATGATCATGGAGCAAGTGATCAAGAAAAGAGGACAGTGTAAAATTGAACTGGTTCACCAAGGGGTCAAGATTGGGAAAAGAGAAAGGTATAGCTGGAGCAAGAGTGATAGCCTGGGAGAGAACTGAGGGACTGGAGGCCATTGTGTGATTGAAGAGCACGATTTCAGATTGGAAAACAGAAAAAAAGAGGAAATGCTAATAGATCACGATTATATGAGGAATTTTCAGAAATCATGAATGTGAATGTGGTGTATTTATGAGTGATGGTGAGATCAATGCTGAGTTGGGGCAAAAGGGAAGGTCATGGGAAATGAATAACTTTAGGAACTGAAAGGTTAAGATGTATATTGATGACTTCTAGTATGAAGATAGGAGTTGGGGAGGAAATATTGTGAACTAGGTTGGTTGGTTGTTGTCCTTCATTCTCAAAAAGAACCAAAATGACGTCACTGTGTTGAGGTCAAGGTACAGTGTGTCCCAACTGTGGTGGATCAGAGTAAAACAAACAGAGGGTTGTATCACAAGTCAAGCATAAATAGTCCATATAAACACTTGGAGTGGAGATGTTTCTAAATTTGCATATGTCACATTTCTTTTGAGCTCCTGTATTTCTGGTTTGCTCATAAAGCACAGTTCCTTCATTGATGTGGGCATGAGCTGCTGGATGATTCTGTGCCAGTGTCCCCCATGTCTCGCAATTGATTTCAGAATTCTTGAGAGCAACCTTGAGAGTGTCTGTAGTGCTTCTTCTGCCCTCTATGTGAACACTTGCCTTGTGTGAATTCTCTGTAAAATAGTCTTTTAGGCAATGGTGCATTTGGCATTTGAACAGTGTGTCCCACTCATCAGAGTTGTGCTCTTTGCAGTAAAGTTTAAATCCTTGGCAGTTCAGCTCAAGGAAGGACCTATATTGGGTACCTACTCTTGCCAGGTGATCTTCAGAATCTTGCTAAGACATTTCAAATGGAGGCAATTCAGTTTCCTGGCATGAGGCTGTTATACTGTTCAAGTTTCCCAGGCATCTGACAATGAAGTCATCACAACTGTAAACAGCTGTAGGCTCTGTAGACCTTCAGTCTAATATCTCTTCTCTGCCACACTTTCCTTCAGAGCCTTCCAAACACCGAGCCAGCTCTGGCAATGTGTCAATCTCATAATCTATATGTATTCAGACTGAGACTTATTAAAGACCTTAGCTTGAAAAGGCCAAGGTCCCCACTGCATTCTGGGCCATCTCCAGTTGTCCTGATCTATATCTAGCCACTGGACCCACGTGGTTCTGGAGGAGAAAGTGAGGCTGGTGACTGCACAGCCTTCCCTCACTTAAATCCAATTCACTTGCTAGTCATGGCCTCACCTCCCTGATATCATGGTCCTCTTTGAGAACAAAGGGCAAACAACAACAACAACATCCCTGGAAAATATACTGTCAAGGTAAGTGAACTTTTCCACAGCATTCAAAATTTCCCCCTTTGCTGTAGCCAATGGTACCATGAATGGATGTTGTGGTGCTAACTGGTGGAGAACCCGTGTTTTCTTTGTGTTAATTCTGAGGCCAAAGATAGCACAAGCAGCAGAGAATGGATTCATAATCTGTTGCATCTCAACCTCAGAGACTGCAAATTGAATGCACAGTCGTGTGTGAACAAAAAGTCACATACCAACACTCCCTCCACTTTAGTCTTGGCTTAAAGCCTTTTCAGGTTAAATAATTTACCATCAGTACAATAGCTGAACTTGATGTCATTTTTTGTCCTTTTTGAAGGCATCTGACAACATTGCTGAAAACATCATGTGAGAAAGGCATGGGAGCAAACACACAGTCCTTCACTCCATTGATGACTGGGAAAGCACAAGAGCATAATCTATCCAGAACCTGTAAAAGCATGCTGTAATGAAACAGATATACAATACTGATGAATTTCTCTGTACAACCAAACTTTGCCATGGTTTTCCCCAAGTCCTAACAACTGACAGCATCAAAGGCCTTGGTCAGATTGATGAACATTTTGTATGGACTGTTCTGTGCCTAGCATTCATTCTGGAGTCATTGGGCAGCAAACAGCATGTTAACCATTCCTCAGCCCTTTCTGAAGTCACACAGGCTCTCAGGTGTGTGACCATCTTCCAGGTGAAGGATCAGCCTATTAAAGAGGTCTCTCATGAGAATCTTGCTGACAATAACTAAAAGAGAGATCCCCCTCCCAATTGTCATGGGACAATCTATTTCCTTTTCCTTTAGAGAGATAGACAATGGAGGCATCCTTGAACTCCTGGGGGATAACTTCCTCTTGCTATTTAACCTGGAAATTTTTGGTCAGATTTAGTATGAGCAGTGGGTCCTCTGCCCTGTCTCAGCTGGAATAGAATCAGCACTCAGTGCTTTGCAACACAGAGGAACCTAATAGCATTCGAAACCTCTTCAGTTGGAAGTTTGTCTAGGGAATCAATCCCTCCCTGTGAGCCAGATACTGACCTCATTTAGGAAGGAACTGGAGTGTTGTAGAGTTTGGGACTATAGCTACCAATATTTTGATTGGGTGGTAGAGGTGGATTGTGTGAACCTCAAAGGAGGAGAGATTATCAAATTAAGTGGAGGAGAATCTGTAAGTAGCAGTGAGAGATTAAAGGAGGAATTTTCCAGCTTCTTCACCCAGAGCAGTGAATGGGGGGGGGGGGGGAGGGAAGGCATCAGTGAAAGTGCAGCAAGTGCTGGAAAGCAGGGGAGGACTCAGCAATCAATGAGAGCCAAAAGTTAAAGGGAGTAAGAAAGAAAAAGATTTAAGATGAAAACAAGTTTGTTGACTATGGAGCATTCCAGAAGAGGAAGGGGTAAATCATTGGGGAAAAGATGGGTTGAAGCGAAAGGAAATAAGGAATTGGGCAGTGATCAATGGAGAATAGGATTTGAATGATGATCTAGTGGGTGTTCAGATTCAGTAGGATGGGGAAATATGATTGGGGAAGTGGAGAATTTGTTAATTAAAGAGGGACAATCTTCTTGAGACAAGATGAAATGGGATCATTTGTACTCATAGGAGTGTTGACATTGGCAAGGAAAATGGCTACTTTGTCGTGTGAGACTGGGAGAAGGAGGAGATACTAATAAAATCATCTGAATAATGTTAGATAAGGAGGAGGAGAAAATGGGGAGCTCTTTGTGAATGACCTCAATTTTTTTTTCTAGTATGGTGTACCAACACACTTTTCTTACCACATGAGTGTAGAGAGCAAGCAGGAGATGTGAGTGGCTAAGATGGATAGATGCTTCTCTCCTCACCATACCAACAGGAGACTAGAATGTTTTTTTTTTTCTCTTCCAAGGAAGGCTGAACTATAGGCCAGACATGGTGAGGTAGGAAGGTAAGGTGCCTTCTTGTCATTGTCTCTTTTTCCCTCCAGAGGGTGGAAAAAGAGAAAAGTTGGTAGGGAATGGGATTTTGTTCTGCTATGCAGAGCAGCTATGCTGCTCCTTTTACCTGCCTAACCTCCAGACTTCAAAGTGAAAAGGAAGTATTGACAGCGGTCCTTCCACTTGGCCATTTTTCTCCCACTTCATACTGTTTGAGTCCAGTCTATCTCCAACCTACTTTGGGAAGAGAAGTGGTTCCTTCCATTCAGTAAGGATCATTCTCACACCTAGTTACACCCTACATATCTCAGTGATTCTGAACCACTACTGGTCGCAAATCAAATTCTGTTCCCCATCCCTTCCAACCAAGTCCTTATTTCCATGCCCCTCAATCCTCCCACCCCAAAGTTTCAATCAAATCCCACCCATCCCTTCTACTGTGCTCTCTGGAATGCCTGTTCCATAGGCAACAGACTTTCCTTCATTCTAAATCTTCTCCTCTCCTTCCATCTACATACTGTTACTGAAACCTAGCTTCCCCCTGGTGGCATAGGCTCCTTAAGCTTCCTTTCTAGTACTGTCTTCAGCTTTACTCATTCTCTTCAGTCCATTCAGCAGCATGAGGGAGTTTGAATACTTGTTCCCCATTGCCTGGTTCTCCTTGCTTCCGCTCCTGGTAACCTCTCCTCCTTTGAGATTTATACTATTCATATCTACCACCCAAGCAACATTCTATTAGTTGTTTCCTGTAGACTCCCCAGTCAATCCACTACCTTTCTCTGTGAATACGGTACATGACTCATAATTTTTGTCTTCTCCCCAAATCCTGCCTTCATGTTAAGGGACTTCAACATATATACTGACTTTCCCTCAAAACCTTAACCACTTAGTTCCTCCAATCTAATCAGTTCCCATAACTTAGTGTTCCACTCAATCTCAGCCACACACAAAGATGGCCATATCCTTAAGCTTGCCATCAGCTACAAATGTACAACCTCCATGTTCAAGAATTCTGAAATCCCCTAATCCAAATAGCCTATTGACTTTTCACTATGTAAAAATTATTATTATTATTATCTTCCCTGCACTAGCCACTCTTTCCTCTTTTATCCATATTAATCCCTCAATGAACCAATTCAATTCTATGCTTTCCTCTCGGAGTCCCTAACCCCCTTAACTTTTTTCTGATTGTGCCCTGCTAAACCTCAGCCTTGGATCAATCCCACCATTCACCACCTTTGCCTCCTGTACAGATACTGCTCAACAAAGATGGAGAAAGTCACACAATCATTCTGACTGAGTCCACTACACATTTATGTTACCCAACCTCAACTGAGTCCTCACTGCTTATAGGCAATCCTACTTTATCTCCCTCAGCAACTCTTTCCTATCCCACTTTCCACACCAGTTCTTCCAAACCTTTTCACCCCTCCTCAAAATTACCCATGGTTCCCCACTTCCCCATCCTCTCAACAATTTTTTAGAGAAAAAAATTGAGATCATTCACCATGAGTTCCCTCTTCTCCCCTCTTCCTTGTCACGCATCACTCATATGCCTTCTTCTCCACTCTTGTCTCATATAATGATTTGGTTTTAATCCTTCCCAAGAATAAGCCTTCTTTCTGCTCCATTCCATCCCATCTTCAACAGATTGCTCTATCAATCTATCTAATCCTCTATCAATTATTTTCAATCTCTTCTGGTCTACTGGCTCATTTCTTATTGCATACAAACATGTTCACCTCTCCCCCATCCTGAATAAACCCTAACTTGATCTTTCCATCTCTGAAAACTGTTATATCATCTGCCCATTTTGGCTAAACTACTTAAAAAGACCATCTATACAATAGGTGCCTTCACTTTTTCCCCTCTCACTCAACTCCTTACAACCTGGCTTCTGACATTATTATTCCACTTAAATTGGATCTAATGGCCTTTTCTCAATCCTCATTCTCCTTGACCTATCCTTGACATTGCTATTCACCCTTTCTTCCTTGATAATCTTTTCTTTCTAGGTTTTTGTGACACCAACTCTTCTGGTTCTCTTCCTATCTGATCACTCTTTTTCAGTATCCTTTGCTGGATCCTCATCCAGGTCATGCTTTCTAACCATAGGTAACTTCTTGGGTTTCTCCCTTCCTCCTCCTACTTCACTTGGTGATCTTATCAGCTGTCATGGATTTAGTTACCATCTATACTGACAATTCTTGAACCTACATATCCTTCCTTATCCTCTCTACTGACCTCCAATTTTTCATCTCCAACTGCCTTTCAGACATCTCAAACTGGGTCAAGTAAGACATCTTAAACTCAGTATGTCTAAAACAGAACTCATTATCTTTCCCTCTAAACTTCCTTCCCAACTTACGTATTACTATTGACAGTAACACCATCCTCCCAGTCCCTCAGGCTCACAAACTAGATGTTATCCTTGACTCCTCTCTATTTCTCACCACCTCCCCCTATATCCAATCTATTGCCAAGGCCTATTGAATTCACCTTTGCAACATCTCCTGAATATGTCCCCTTCTTTCCTCTGACACTATCACTACTCTGGTACAGACCCTTATCATCTCATGCCTCAATTTCTTAGAGTCCCTAGTTTCCTTTAAGAAGCATCTCATGTACCACTTCCTTGGGGAATTTTCCTTAATTGTTAGAATTCTCAAATTATATTTATAATGATCTGTAATTCCATGAACGCAGGGACCTTTTTTGTTGTTTTCTCTTTATATTCCCAACACCTAGCACATTGTCTTGATCATAAGTGATTGATGGATTGGATAAAAATGAGAAGACATTGCATGTAAAATCACAACAGCTCCAATGTGACCTACTTAAGCTTAAGATTTTGACAGCAACAAATGGGCAATGAATAAAGGTAAAGACATTAACTTTACTATAATTTCTTACTAAAGATTATTGTAAAACTATTGTCACATTAAGGAGGCAAAAGAATCCCTAAACAACCATACCTGGCAGATATCTGATCTATTTACAAAATATAGAGCCATAACATTCAAGGACAATGCTAAATTGGAGGACCAATTCACATAAAGTATTTTTGAGGGAAATCAAATAACCAAAATATGGTGGAGTAGTTGCTATTTCCATACGATAGCAAATTTTAAAACCTTGGAACAAGCAATTATGCACCAGATATAGAACAAACACAGTTGAGTCCATAATATAAGAAGATAGCACCAACCCCCAAGATTACATATTTATTGATATAACTTCAGAGAACTTTAATACCTTAATAGTTCCTGCTTAGCATCCTTGTATCTAAGCCAATCTAGTATCTAGAAGAGTGAGCACAAACTTGCAGACTTATGATTTAGGTTTTAAGAGAACCCTGACTACCTCATTACATTTACTTAGCCTGAATTCATATATGATAGCTGATATTGATTCTTCCCAGTCACACAAAGGAAATGGATTGTGAAGTGAGGAAGAGCAGAAGAACTGAGCTTTGTTCAGAATCACAGGCTAGAGGGAAAAGAGACTTAAACTTGAAGTAGAGGGTACTAGAAACACATCTGGACCTTATCCTGTCCTCCAGTCTATTCAAGATAGGGAACTGAGTCAGCCAAACCCTACCTCCCTAACTTTCAGTCGTTGAGGATAATAGCCCAGCCTTGGGGGTACATATAGAAAAGTACAAGGGGAAAGAGAAAACTCAGAACTGAGTTGTAAGGAATACAATAAGGAGCCAATAAGAGCAAAGCTTTAAGAGAGAAAGCCTAGGTGAAAACTTAATACACAAGCAATAAACTAGACTATAAAAGCAAAAATTAAATTTTTAAAAGAGGTGTCTAAAACACTATGAACAAATATTATACTATGAAGGAAAATGAATGAATCAAAGTTATCTGATAAAAAGACTAGAGCAGACTCACCAGAGATCATGAAATTATTGCAAGAAAACCCTGAATGGTTCAAAAGAGAAAGTTATTAGAAGAAAATCTTAGGAATGAAGCTAGAGAAAAGGAGAGTGAGAACAAAGATTTGCAAAATAATACTGAAGTGGAAAAATATTTGTTAGAAGAGAATGAAAAGGCAACATGTGGATTCTTAGTATAGCAAAGCAATTCATGTTGATATCTGCATGTCAGAGTTAAGAATCACAGATCTCCCAGAAAAACATGACAAATATACCCATTTGCTAAGTAATACAAGAAAACTATTCAGAACTGAATACAATGAAGCACTGATCAATAAAATCTGCCATCAGAAATAGATGACCATCAGAAAGAAAGAAAAAATGTGTGTCAGACTCTAAAGTATATAGCGGTTAAATTTCACAATTTCAGTAACGAGTTTTTACAAGCAGCCAGGAAAGATAACCTTCAAATGTGAAGGAGAGGCATTCATGTTACCAAGATTATTATACATTCATGAGAAATTAGAGAAAGAATACAGTAATATATTTTAAAAAGCAAAGGAACTGAAAGTAAACCCCAAATAATATATCCTGCTAAGATGAGTCAAATCACCATCAATTTCCCAATAGCATTTAAGTTTTTTTAAAGTTCTGTACAATTTATTGACCCCATTTTTATGAGGTTTTCTTGGCAAAGATACTGGAGTGGTTTGCCATTTCCTTCTTCAGGGTCTTCATTTTACAGTTGAGGAAACTGAGGCAAACAGATTTTTAAGTGACTTGCCGAGGGTCACACAGTAAGTGTCTAAAGCTGGGTTTCAACTCAGGTTCTCCTGATTCCAGGTCCAGCATTTTCTATCCACTGCATCACTTAGCTTCCCTTTTGAGATATTACAGGATGACAGGAAGAATTATGTCAACATAGAAGTGAGGAGCTTATTCATCTGGCAAGTGCCCGACAGAAATGAGACCAGTGAAATAGGAACAACTTTGAAGAAAAGTCTCAGTAATGAAATCTATTGGCATGTTTATAAGTTACTGGTTCGTTTGTTTTTTTTTTTTAAAGAACTACAGGGAGAAAAGAAAAAACAAAGAAGGAATATCAAAAACCAGAACCTAAAGAGACTACCGATTTAAGGGTCACTAAAGTAGTGGTGTCAAACTGAAATATATATGAATCCCTGTGAGCCACAGATCTACAGAGAAAGTCACAAATTAATATTATGTTGCCTATTTTGTTAAATTTTTCCCAATTACATTTTAACCTCATTTTGGCCACACTCAGGAGCAGGCTGCACGTTTGACACCTCGGAGCTAAAGAATCAGGAGAAGGGAAGCAAGAAAATTGCATTAATATACTATAAACTAAATACATTGACCCACTGATGGTGATCCAATGTTTTGTAGGAAGGAGTAGCAGAATGAGAAATTAGATGAGTAAGAAAAGAAGAGGAAGGTGATGGAAGACATTGGATCATGTGCACCTTCCAAGTCCATAGAGTAGTAAAGGAATAATTTCTGTAGTCACTCAAAGTAGGATAAGGAACTGTGGAAACATAGAAGAAGAATAGTGAAGAGGAGTGGCTGAGACTTGGACTATTAATGGAAATAACTACTCAAAAGAGGAAAGGAAATGTCACTAATGATCATTCCTATGAGAGAGCAAGTGTATTCTAAGAGACAAGAACTTTATAATGTATTTCATCTCGGATACATCTCTACATTAGGAAAACAGCTTCTCTGAATAAAAAAGTCATACCTTTATGGACAATATCCCAACGCTGGATACAGGTTATATGAGTCTCTAAGGTTAAACATCATCACATAGAATGTTAGGGGAGAAGGGAATAGATCCATTAATAGGAATCATATCCTTAGGTATGGAAGCTGATCATAGAACTGAAGAAAGAACTGAGCATTATAAGAACAATGCTCAGATTCAGCATTATTTCCTCTATGAATTTATAATAATGTATCACATCAGAAATGAGGACAATGGGGTAGGAATGAAAAGAAAAGTAATAACAGACATAAGAGAGAAGAGGGAATATTAATCTAGAACTTTGAAAGTTTGGCCTTTGTGACAGACACAGTAAAGAACAAAAGTATAATCTGTGAACCACAAAATAAAATTCAAAGGAGATAGGAAGACAAGAGAAATAATTAGGGGAACAAAGGAAAAATATATGGTAAAGAGTATAGCAAAAGTAAGTTAAAGTAAGATTAGAGCTGAGATGGAGGAAGTATTTTGAATGGTTCATGTACATGAGCAAAAAGGAGTTAAAGAAAGAAATTAAGATCTTGAGTAAAGTCAAATAACTTTGGGAAAGGCTGGTAAATAGGGGTTTAGGAGAGTGCACATGACAATAGAAGAGCATCAGTATCATGAAACTAATCACAAGGATAAAGAACTGATGAGAGAAAAGGTATAATGAAAATCAATATAAAACTAATGAAGGAAATTATAGGCTTAAAAAAATCATAACATTTAATAAGACTAGGTTAACCAATCCACTAAAATGAAACGGAATAGCATAATGGACAAAAAAGAAAACCGAACAATCTGCTGCATATAAAAAAAAAAACTTTGAAAGACAGAATGGAAATGAGGATCCAGAACAAAATTTATGCATAAAGTTATTTTTTAAAATAGAAGTTGTAATAGCATGCTACCAAACAAAATAAAAATAAAAACAATATCAAAAGAGAAAAAGGGAAACTGTGCTTAAAGGAACCATAGATAACAATATCAGTACTAAAAATATGTTCACCAAATGGCATTGTATCTGAATCTATGAATTAACTAATTTACTAAAACACATAGATACATAATAATTGCAAGAGACTTTACTCTTCCTTTATCAAAGCTGTATAAATCTAACAAAGGTGAACAAAAAGGAAATTATAAAGCTGAACAAACTGTTGGAGAAGTTACAGTTGCAAGATGTAGGGTACATTGTGAATTTGAAATTTTAAAGACTATATATATTTCTTGATGCCACATGGTACTTTTGCAAAAATAGATTATATATTATCCATACTATGTCACTAAGAAATTACATTAAAAACAGAAAAAATCATCTTTTACAGAAAATAATATGATAAAAATAGTAAATATAGGGAGCACAAAATATAGAGACCTAAATGGACACTTTAAAATGTCATCCCAAGCAATCGGCAGATCAGAGAATAAATCATGTGATATAAATACCTGTGAAAGAGAATGATAATGATGAGGTGACATACGAAAATTGATGTGATGTAGAAAAACTGTCCTCAAAGAGAAAATTATAGTTATGAAACTATGCTTATCATTATTAAAAAAAAGATTTGTCTACTGAATATGCAATTTGAGGCGGGGCAGACCCAAGATGGCGGCGTAGCAGCAGCAACATATCGCAGCTCTCACATAGCCACCCCAAAATACCCATAAAATAGGACTCTAAACCAATCCTAGAACTCCAAAACGCACACAAGGATACTTCCCACTAAAGTCAG
>CM053586.1:46957381-46974350 GCA_028646515.1 Pseudochirops corinnae | reverse complement strand
GTGGAGGCGGCTGCAGGGCTGCCACTTCTGCTGCTTCCTTGCTCTGGAGGCAGTTTGGCCAGAAGCTCTCCTCCATTTAGCTGAGTTCCACTGACCTTTTCCCTTTGTCCTTGGCTCTTGTGGGTTGGTGATTCTGGAAATCACCACAGCTGCTGATGATCCACTCTCTTAAACACTACAGCCTCGGCTTCTCCTGGACACCCTGGGGCTGAAACCACATGGGGCTGGGCTCTGCTTCCAGCACTCTGCAATGACCACTTGTCAGGCTGCCTTCAGCAGGAGCTTTGTTACTCTGTCATTTTTGTGGAGTCTGGAGCTCTAAAATTTGTTTAGAGTTATATTTCATAGGTATTTCAGGTGATATCAAAACCAAAGTTCTCCATTAGTATGTGATTCTTAAGAGAAATTCAAACTGTTAGCCATATGAAAGATTACTCCAAATTGCTAAAGAGAACTATAAATCAAAGCAGCTCTTAGAAAATTGGAAGAGATGACAAAAGATGGAAATAACTCAATGTAAGAGGGATTATAGAAAGACAGACACATTAATATACTATGGTTGGAGCTTTGGAGGGATCCAATTATTATGGAAAACAATGTTGAGTTATGCTAAGAAAGGGACTTAAACATCCATACCCTTTTACCTAGAGATCCCACTGATAGGCATATACCCCAAGGAGGTTGACAGAAAGTTTGCACATACACAAAAAAATAAGTTTTTATGGTGGCATAGAACTAGAAACAAACCCAATGATGTAGGACTAGCTCAACCAAGTGTACATGAATATGATGGAATATTACTTTGCCATGAAAATAATAAATATGAAGAATTCAGCAAAGCATGACATATGAAGTGAAGTAGATTAAAGTAACCAAAACCATGAAAATAATAACTACATAATGAGTCCACAAAGATAGGTGGGAAGATTTTATTTTTTTTAAACTGAATGCTATATAGTTATAATGACCATCTAAGCTCTGAATAAGAATTGTGAAAAATCACCTTCCTTATTTGAAACGGGTAACTATGGCTATAGAACATTGTATATACATGATCTAGATGTTGGTTTTGTTGAACTTCTTTCCCCTTTTTTAAACATTGTTACAAGAGATGGCTTCCTATGTGATGAGAAGTGGAGAGTTGGAATGTATTTGGAAATTATGAAAGTATGATGCATTGTAATGAGTCAGAGTTCAAATACCTCCTCTTCTGCTTACTAACTGTATGACTATAGTAATTTCACTTTCCTGGGTCTTAGTTTCCTAAAATGACTAGAGGAGGTGACCTATGAGATCCCTTCCTGCTCTAGATCTATGATCTCTATATAGGAATAGTATCATCTCACAAAATAATAAAGAATGGTAGAAAAGAAAATGAGTCAACAGAAATCTTTCTCGGCACAAGACTCAAGTAAACATCAAGAGCACTCATATATGGAACTGGAAAGAGCAAAACAGACAAAAAAATGCAACGGCTTTGTTGAGATTTCTTGTATCCTCATCATTTATGACAACAGAAGCGCCACTTTTAAGGTTTAACATCTTAATGCCCAATGTGCTCTATTGGAAAGTAGAAATGATATTTAATGTAAGAAGAGGGAATAGATGACCAGTCTAAGTACAGAATGAAGAAATCTAACCCAGAGACGACACACTTATGAAAGTTTTAAGAAATCCATTTTTAAGATGTATTAAAACAGGTAAGATTCCCAATGATTAAAAAAAAGGTGGAATTATTATCCATAAAAGGTAATCAAGAGGGCATCTGGCAAAATCAATATACAACTGGGCATGAAGTGAGTTAGACCAGAGTTTGAATTCCATCTCAGAGATTTTATGACCCCAGAAAAACAAATTATGTCAACTTCAGTTTCTTCATCTATAAAAATGGGGATAATAATAATGCCTACTTCATAGGGCTGTTTTGAGGAATTAAATAAGATAATATATGTAAAGCATTTTTGCAAACCTTAAGTCATTAACAACAATTAATAATTCACGTGCCTACTTTTTTATTGCTTTAAAATTCTCCTGAGAATTTTCTACATTTGTACTGAAAGTATCCTTGAAATGTTAGGATAAAATAGGCAAGCACATTTAATTTTCTACAAAAGATTTTATCTTCATAATTATATGGTGGAAAGATGTAGAGAACACAAAACCCCACAGTAAACATTATTCATTTACTTTACAAAAAGCATGTGGCATGATAGAACAAAGTACAATCCCAAGTCTTCCCCTAAAAGAAAATTTCTTATGAATATCTTCAGATCATATGATATTCCTTGACAGATGCAACAACAGAAATATCTTTGTTCAACAATCTGCTGATTCTAAATATCAAATGAAACTTCAGACATAGAGAATAAAGACCAAAGAGTTCAAAAAGAAGATTAATTCCTTACAGGTAATGAGGTTATCCAAATGCCGCTGTTTGCAGATGACATTATGTAAATTATATCAAGTTACTAAATATTACAGGGCCTTTGGAATGGGCTGTATGACCACTCAAAAGAGATCAAATGAAAAATCCAGTTAGGTTAAAAAAACAAACAAGCAAATGGACAAACACTTATATCTAGGTAGAATATGTAGCTAGACAAATAACCAATTAAATTACTTCTTCGGTGTGTGTGTGTGTGTGTGTGTGTGTGTGTGTGTAACATATGTATGCATGTATGTGATAGTATAGACAACTATATTTAAATATGAGTCATATCTATGACTGCCTATATGTGTATATGTGTATGGAATTGCACATTAGTGATGAGTTGGGTATAGAGTTAAATAGCAATATTCAAAACTGTTCTATTACAATTGAGAAATTGTATAAAATTTTCATTTATTGCTATTCTAGTATATCACAAACCCATCTTTATAACACCAATATTATGTTTATGGCTACAAAAATGTAATACCACAATCTCTAAGAATTACAGTTTAGAGAAATAGAGAAAGCAAAGGGACTTGTACATAAGAAGTGGCATCTATATTTTCTAGAAAATTTTTGATAATCATAATAGCTAGCACTTCAAGATTTGCAAATTTTATCTCTTTTTATCCTCACACCAGCCCTGGGAGGTAGGCTATGTTACTGTCCCTATGTTAAAGATAAGGAAAATGAGGCAGATAAATGACTTGCCCTGGATCATACAAAATAAGTGAGGCTAGATTTGAACTCAGGTCTTCATCACTCCAGGTACAGCAATCTATCCATGCATTGTACCACATAAATGTTTATAAAAGGAGATGATTGATCATGTAGCAAGATCAAGGGAGAAGGCTTCTGGTTAAAATCGTGATGTGAAAAGTTATAAAGAAGCTCAGCATTGTCACATAAATCCCAGGAAACATCTGAAAAAGACCCCAGAAAGATCAATAATAGAGAAACTAATAATCAGCTCCATCCAGTCTAGAAATAGGTCAATAAATATTATGATTACATAAAATTTAGAAGTTTTTGCATAAACAAGTATAATTCAGGTAAGATTATAAGGGAAACTGTTAACTAGGAAAAATCTTTTCAACAAGTTTCTTTGACAAATTTCTAATTTCCATGACTTATAAGGAACTGACTCAAATTTATGAGATTAAGGCATTCCACAATTGATAAATGGCCAAAGGTTATAAATAGACAGTTCTCAAGGGAAGAAGTCTAAACTATTCATAAGAATATGAAAAAATTCTCCAAATCTCTATTAGTTGAAGAAATATGAATTGGGTTCCAAATCAGATTCCTCAGAATGGAAAAGTTGACAGAAAAGGAAAGTGACAAAATGTTGGAGGGAATGAGGGAAAACAAATACATTAATCTGGTAGTGTTGGTACAACTCTAAATTGGTTCGGTATTCTGGAAAGCAATTTGGAAAGATGCCTCAAAGTTACTAAACTGTGCATAACTCTTGACTCTTTACAGCAATACTAGTGTATGTTCTAGGTCCATAATAGAACCAACATATACAAAAATATTTATAGCAGTGTTTCGTAGTGGAAGAGAACTGAAAAGTAAGAGGGTGTTCATCAACTGGAGAATGGCTGAAAAAATTATAGCATATGAATGCAATGTAATATTGTGCTGTAGGAAATTAAGAGACAAGAAGATACATATGAACTAAGGCAGAGAAGAGTGAGCAGAACCAAGAGAACAACTTGCAGAATAAAAACAACATTGTAAAAATTGAAGATTTTTGAAAGAATTAAGAATTCTGATCAAATGAACAATCAATTCAAGAAGGTTAATGACAACAAATTCTACCCACCTCTTGATAGAGGTGACTAACCAACATGCAAAATGAGACATCCATTTTGACACATGGCTAGTATGCAGGGTTTTTCAAGGTTTTTTGTTTTTTGTTTAACTATTCTTTTTTGTTACAAGGGTTTGATTTTTCTTTTTTTCCAGTGAGAGAGACTGGTAGGAGAAATAAGAAAGGCTTGAAAATTGAAAAGCTGTTTTTAAAAAGCCATCCAGCTCTGTACACACGTGCACATGTGTGCACACATGCACACACACACACACCCCCACACACAAAATAGGAGGATATGTTTTCCTAGAGCAGAGCTCTTAACTTGGGGTTCAAGAATTTTTTTTTATTTTGGTAAGTGCATTTGGACATAATTGATTTCCTTTGTAATCCTATATGTTTTATATTGTCAATTTAAAAATATCATTGTGAGAAGTCCATAGGCTTCATCAGGCTGCCAAAGGGGTCTCTGAAACAAAAAAAGGTTCAGAATTCCTGGGCTAGAGGGTTTCATCACAGTTGAAAAAGAATTAGTCCCCATGGTTGGAAGTTCAGTTAAGGAAAGCAGTTACTATCCAGAGATCCCAGTTGAGTGACCTGCTTAGCAAATAGTCCACACCTAAAAGGGAATAAGATGAGGACCCATGAGAAAAGAAAGGACATTGTGGCTCTGAAGTACCAGAGGTATTAATTGCTTTGGTCATGTTCATTTTCTGTATGTGTCACTTTCTGCTGAAGTTCTCTATGTGTATGCCCCTTTTCCCACTGAGGTTGTATTTGTTGGGAGGGTTTTTCCCTAGTTTTTTTTTTTGAGGGAATAATGTCTTGTAGTTACTATTCTTACTATAGCACTTCAATAAATATCCTTACTTTAAACTATTTTGGACAACTTGGCAACTTAGGTGGTACAGTGTTGACCTTGAAATCAGGAGAACTAGGTAAAATCCTGCCTCAGACACTTCCTACATCTATGAGAAAATTAACCTGTCATGGCCCCCACTTTCCTTCTCCATAAAATGAGAAGAATAATAGCACCCATATCACAGAGTTGCTGTAAGGACCAAATGGGATAATATGTAAAGTGCTTTTCAAAACCTTGAAGTACTATATAAACATGAGCTATTTTCATTATCAGTATCATCACAATTAAAGCTAAAAGTGGGAGCTCATGAACCATCATTTTTGGAGTGTAGACAGTACCTTGAACCAAGCTTGAGTAATCACCCTCCAGGGCACCCTATCTAGAGTAGAAAAGAAGGGAAAACCAAGAGCAGGTGCTATACAAAGAACCTTGAAGTTGAGAGAAACCTATGAGTTTATCTAATCAATTTTTTGTCCTTGAATATGAGTCCATTCTATGCATCCTTAATAAGTCACCTAGGCTCTGCTTACAAAAGTTAATTGAGAGACTACTTCATGTGAGAACCCATTCCACTTTTGTATAACTTTTCCTTATCTCATAAACAAGATATTTCCAGTCTTATTACACTTTACTCCCCTACACCTACTCTAGGATCCAGTAGCATTAGACTTCTTTCTCATGTGATACTCCATCTCCTTACTCTACTCTTCACATTGACTTTCCTTATACTTAGAATGCTTCTCTCTCCTCACCTCCATCTCCTGAGTTTTCTGGCTACCTTCAAGAATCAGCTCATATCTGACCTGCTATAAGAGGCCTGAACCAGAACCCATCTACTTAGCCACCCACTACTAGTACCTTCCTTCTGAGATTACTTTCCATCTACTCTGTATATATTTTATATGTAAGAAGTTGTTTTCATTTTGTCCCCCTCATCAGTTCCTTGAGAGCAGAGGCTGTTTTTGGTTTTCTTTGTAAATACAGAATTTAGCACAGTGCCTGGAACATATTAAGCACTTAATAAATACATGAGAACTGATTGACTGACTGACTGAAAAGACACAATGTCACATCTCTGCATATTTTCCATGTCTTTACTCCATACCTGGAAGACACCCCTTCCTCATCTTCCTCTCTTATAGTCCCTAGTTTCTTTCAAGGTTCAGATGGAATGCCACTATCTACATGGACCCTTTTCTTGTCGTCCAATGTTAATGTCTAATGCTAATGTCTTTCCTAAAAATTATCTTATATCCATTTTTATATACCTATATATTTGTGTGTTGTTTCTTCAGGTTAGTTCATAAAGTTTTTGAAGGTAAACATTTTCTATGTTACCTTCATATCTCCTAGACCTAGCATGGTATCTGGGACATAGTAAATACTTGATGGTTGCTTTGTTAATAGATTAACTGATTTTTAGGAAGTTTTCCTTAAATTGATTATAACTCTTCCTCTTTGTAATTTTTTTACCTATTTATTCTAGTTCTGCCCTCAGGAGTCAAGATGAACAATACTAAGCCATCTTGAATATGACAGTAGTTCAAATAATGGAAGTTATCTCTTAGGAAAGTGATTAGAGAATTCTCTATTCAAGTCATTCCGAAATACTTTAGTGAGTTTTCAACACAGTATCTGGTCCCTACTACCCTGGAGAGTGATCAGTTTTATAAGTGACCTTTCATAATACATAAAAATATGGTCTAAGGTAGAGTCCCTTAAGAACCATAATGAGGAGAGGGCAGAGTCAAGATGGAGGAGTAAGGTAAGGCAGCAACTCACATGAGCTCTCCAAAATTTCCCTCCAAACAACCTTAAAATCACAATTCAAAATTAATTCTGGAGTGAGAGAACAAATAAAAGGATGGGGTGAAACAATTTTGCAACCAAAGACAACTTAAAAGGTTGACAGGAAAGGTTTAAATCACTGAGATGATTTTACAGTTACTTTATGATAAGGGCATCCACTTTACCATGAAGGAGATGCAGGCTACCACCACATTTTATATATATATATATATATATATACACACACACACACACACATAAACATATACATATATGTATGTATATACATATACACAAATATATATACACACATACACAAATATATGTATATATGTGTATGTATATACATACATAGATATATACACACATATATACATACACACACAGCAAGTTAGATATCTATATCTATATATACACATATATGGCTTTAACATAGGGTCAATTGCTGAGACCCACATGGATTCCTTTCTCTGCTTTGAGGGATTTTAAAAACATAGGTCACTAATTTGAAAATTGTCACCATCCTCTCATACCCAGAAAATTTATGAAGCCCCTACTTAGAAAAACTTCTAATGTTTGACCATTCAAATATCCAAACTGCATGCTTTTTGTGTATTCAAGCTAACCACTGGCAGTCCCCAATTCAGACTATCTATTCAATTAAAGGCATATATGAATTTAAAACAGTTAACATCACTTATCTTTATCTAGAGATGGTCAGCTTTAAGGTATTATTTAAATCAGCAAACGGGAGCAACTAGGCAGCATAGTGGATAAAGCAGTGGCCCTGGAGTCAGGAGGACCTGAGTTCAAATACAGATCAGGAGGACGTGAGTTCAAATACAGATATTTACTATCTATGTGGCCCTTGGCAAGTCACAATCCTGATTGCCTCTAAAAATCAATCAATGACCAAACAAACATCTTAAAAGGAAAAAAAATCCCATAAAGCTCTGGATTTAAATAACTGTCTTTTTGAATAAGAAGGAAGGGAGAAAAGAACACCCTTTTTTTCTTTAGAATACATTATTCCATCCCTTTCTATGGTTTCCAGTGGGTGAAGAATAGTCTTGTGTTACTTGATTTCCTTTCTTTTAGATTTGATGGTCTTTCTTCTGATTGCTTGCATAATATGTTGTTTGTCATTGGAATTTTAAAAATTATCCACTCCGTATCTTGGTGTTTGCAGAGTAGCAGTAATTATTGTTATTTTCTGGACATAATCTGTGCGTTATTTTGATTGATACTTTTTTCTGTATTTCAGAAGTTCTAGGCATTCTCTTGTATTATTTCTTGCACTATAGTACTCAGGTTTTTTACTTTCACATATTATTCTGTGAGGCCTATAATCCTTAAGTTGTTTCCAATGATCTAGTCTTTGAAATAAGTATATTTGGTTCTATAGAGATGTTCTATTAATATTATTGATTTTTTTGTCTCTCTTTCCAGATTGTCCTTCACTTCTGTATATTTATGTTACCTATTAATCTTTCTCTTTTTTGTTTCTTTATAGAGACTCTTCACTGTGGACTCTCTTTTTCTACTCTGACAATTATTTCTATTGCACAGGCCATAAATTCTTCCTTCATGATTTCTCTCTTGAACCATCTGGGAACATCTTGCTGTGGTTCCATGCTTTCTTTTGAATTCTAAGATTCTCTGCTTCATCATATGTTAGTACATTTTTGCTTGTTTTGAAATATTTATTTAGAAAATTTTGGACTCATTTAGATGTCCTAATAGGCATCTCCCCCTCTGTTATTAATAGCATCCTTTTGACTTATATGTGTATTCTCAAGATTTAAATTTTTTTTTTCCTCCTGAGATCTTTGATAATTTTAGGATTTTTTCTCATATCCCTCTATTGCTCAGATTCTGACTCCTTGCCTTTGATGAGGATTCTCCTATGGCCTGAACATTAAAGCTGTCTCAGCCTTCTCCAGTGTTGGGAAATTCACATTTCACCAACTTCAAGTCCTTGCCTCAAGTGACTTCTTAAATGACAGTACTGGCACAGTTGTCCCCTTTCCTTCAGATCTGGTGCAGCCCTGCCTACATGCTATTTTCCCATTTCCCTTTCCTCTGTTATTTAGTATTCTGGATGAGTGCTGCTACAAAGAAGCATGTTGCTGCAGAAGACAGCACATTTCTACTTTCTTAGGCCTCAGTTGTTTGGGTGGGGGCATATTGAATTCTACCGTTTGTCACTTCAGAATGGTGATGCAAAGATATGGCTGATGTGTGCTGATAGAGCCTACAGCAGCAGCAAGGAAATTGCTGAATGGATCCCATAGCACAAGCCTGTGGGTCAAGCTGTGCTGCCTTTCAGAGCATGAAGGCTGGTCAGGGAGCAAGTGCTGAGATAGTGTTTGAGGGGTTATAGATTAGCTCTCTCTGATATTAATTTATAAGGTTACCTCATTAGTATTTTTGGTTTCCTACCTATGAAGAAATTTGTTACTACTTTCCTCCTCATGCATAATTTTTGTTAGTACTTTTGAGAGTTTGTAAGGATTAAATAAAATTCCTAGTCCTCTATTTCATTGGTCACATGACCCAAGATTTCTCCATTTAGTTTTAATCCATTCTTCGTACTTGCCCTTTACTGAATGTAATTCTATTACCTGGCAGGAAGTAAAGGATATGTTTAACATTTCTGCTTTTCAGCATTGGCTTGTTATATTTTTCCTTCCTTAATACATAGTTGTTTTTTTGTAAATATCCCATGCAGTACGGAAAATTATATACTCATTTCTATTACTATTCAGAAATTGCCATGAATTTATCATCTTTAACTTTTTAAAAATTCTATTCCTTTCTTTTCTTTCTTTATGTTTTATTTCATATCTCCAGATCTGAGAGAGGGTACAGTGAGGTCCTTAACTAAAATTTGTTTTTTTGGGGTTGTTTTGGGTTTTTTTTGGAGGGAGGAAGACAAGGTAATTGGGGTTAAGTGACTTGCCCAAGGTCACACAGCTAATAAGTGTCTGAGGCGGGATTTGATCTCAGGTCCTCTTGACTCCAGGGGTGGTGCTCTATTCACTGCACCACCTAGCTGCCCCTAAAATTGTTTTTGCTGTATTTTTCTTCCTGTAACTCATTTAACTTTTTACTTAAGTATTTAAGTACTATGCCACCTAGCACACACATGTTAAATATTGATATTAATTGTCTATGATATCTTTCAGTACAATGTAGTTTTTTCCCAGTTATTCCCTTCAATTAAGTCTATTTTCCATTGTTTTCTGAGAATATTATTGCTTCTCCTAATTATTTTAGTTCAGATAAAGCATAATAGATTTTATTCTAGCCCTTTATTTCAACTCTGTATTAATCTTATATTTTAAGTTGTTTGTGTGAACAATATATGTTGGGTTTTCAAAAAAAATCTATTCTGCTACCATTTTCCATTTTATGGCTACATTTTTCCTACTTACATTCACAGTTATAATTTTTTAATTGTGCATTTCCTTCCCTTCTATTCTCTTACATTTGGTGGTAAGGTTTAAATAACCTTAAGACCAATACTCTGTGCTTGATGCAATATGTTTGCATGCCCCTACTTCTTGTCTCTTTCCCTCACCATATCCCAATTACAGATTCCTGCCTTTAATTTTTTTTCCTTTAAAATCCTAAATGATCCACCCTCTAAAGTTAGAATTTGTTTTGATTGTGAATTATTCCTCTCCAAATATACAATCTCAGTTATTCTTCATAAGTCCTCTGGAGACATGGTTGATCATTGCATTCATCTAAGTTCTTAAGTTTTCCAAAGTTATTCTTCCTTAGAACATTGCTGTACATGCATAAATTATTCTTCTTGTTCTGCTCATTTCCTTCTTCGCCATTTCCTACCGCTCAAAATTCTCCAAAATCTGTTCTTTTGTAATTCCTTACAGTCCAATAAGATTCCATTATATTCACACACTACAATTTGCTCAGTCATTCCTCAGTTGTCTAAGAGGCAATCAAAGATACCCCTTAGGTAACAGTTCTTTCTTCCCCCCCCCCTTAATCCCTTCAGTATCAGAGAGTTTGTTTTCCTTGACTATTTTTTCTTCAGTATTATCCTCTCTTTTAACCCTATATCTTCCTTATCTGCACTTGTTTTCCTATTGATTTTCATGTGTTTCTCCACCAAAATGTGTGTCTATTCATCCCTTCTTTGCCCATTTCAGATAAGAGTAAAGTTGATCTGTTCTACCCTCACTATATTTTCTTCCATGTTTGTATGCTCTTCCCTTTGGGGGCCATCTCTAGTCATCCTGAGCTATATCTTGCCACTAGACCTAGATGGCTCCAGAGGAGAAAGCAAGGGTGGGGACTTTGTATAGCCTTCCCTCACTTAAATCCAATTCACATGCAAGTCATGACATCACCTTCTTGATGTCATGGTCCTTTTTGAGAATGAACAACAATAATAACTCTTCTCTTCAAACCCCTCAATCATGAGGAATAATGGGTTCTAGACTATTATTTCTCCTTTCTATACTGGTATATTGCTCCATTTTTTTTCATTCTGAAATTTTTTTTTTCATTCTGAAAATTCTCAGTACCAATTCTACTCCCCAGTATGTCTTTTTTTTTCTTATTTAACTGGTATTCTAACTGAGAATGCATGGAAGTTCTTTATTCCTTTAAAAATCAGTTTTTGCCCTTGTAGGATTATCTAAGCTTTGCAAGATAAGTTATTCTTGTAGCAAGCAAATATTTTTTGTCTTTTGGAATACTGTATTCCCAGATCTCCTCTCATTTTAGGTAGAAGTTGCCAAATCTTGTTTTCATTCTGATTTGTTTTTGAGTATTTGAACTGCTCCTTTTTAGATGAAGACTGTCCCAACATTTTTTACATGGGAGATTTGAATTTTCACTATGACGTACCAAAGATTTCTACCTTTGAGGTTCCATTAAGGAGATTATTGATGCATTTTCTTTACTCTGCTTTCTAATTCTAATTGATCTGGGAAGTTTTCATGTATGATTTATTAAAGTATAAGGAGTAAGCTTTTTTAAAATCAGTCTTTAAGATCTAATGATTCTTGAATTCTCTCTTCTGAACATGTTTTCACATCAGTTGCATTTTATATCAAATAATTCATGTTTTCTTCTATTTTTTTCAACCTTTTGACTTTGTTTTATTATTTATTGCTGTTTCATAAGGTCATTAATTTTGATTTGGTACATTCTGGCTTTCAGAGAGTAAATCTCTTGGGTAAATTAAATGTTTTTGTCTCCTATTCTCCTTCTGATTATTTCTTCCACTTCTATTTCATTTTTATTTTTTCTTGATTTTTTTAAAGTTGTCATGAAATCCTTAAGTAAAATTTGTTTTTCCTTTGAATAGTAACTTGTAGTTATTACGAGTTATTTACTTTCTTTTGGAGGATCTCTATCTTTGTGATGATTTTTATACTAGTTGGAGTTTTCTTTGATTTGCTCACTCTTTTAGACTCAGTTCCTGAACTGGGTTTTTGTACCAGGAACAGGCTTCACCCTTTCCACCTGCACTGGGATTTTGGGTGGAGTTGTTGGCCTTCCTTTGTCAAGCCATGGGTCCCCTGGATTCCTAAGGGGACCTCAAACTCCTGAGGTTAGGTATCTGTTGAATCTTTGAAATTCAGAGAACCAGATCTTCTGGGCCATCTCTGACATCTCAGCATTAAGTGTTAGGAACCCAGAGCCCCTGGACCTGAGATATTCTTGCCTGAATGTTTTTGTGCCATACTACTTACTGCCTGAGTCTCCCAAGACCCAATCCTAGGGCTTTCTGACCTCTAGCCAACTCTTAGAAAAACTCTCTACTTTTCTGCCTCCATACATAAAACCTTGTAAGCTAAGGTGTTCCTGTCCCATTTCTGGTTGCATTGGATGACTACCCTGTATTGGTTCTGGTTTTTCTGAAAGCCCCCTTAGGGAGATTTGTGGATGACTTTTTGTGCAGTTGTTGGGTGGAATAAGTCACTTTACATTCTCATTTGATTTATTAATCATTATTCAGTCTAGTATGAACTGCAGAGTTTTTTCTAGAGTAGGTAAGTTCAAGCTGGGTGGTCTGCCTTCAGTTCTGGCTAAAAGACATCCTCAACCTTTTTTTTTCCAAGTCAGTTTCCTTTCAGGTGAGATGCCATACATTTTCTTCTATTTTTCAGTCTTTTTGCTTTGTTTTAAAATTTCTTGTAGTGGGCAGTCATTTAACTTCTTCTTGGTCTATTCTAATTCTCAGGGAATCTTGTTCCTTGAGTAAGGTATTATAGTTTTTGTACAAAGCTGTTAATTTTCCTTTCAAGTCTTTTACATTTTTTCCCTGTGAAACTTTCATTTCATTTATATTATTTTTGACTTTTAAGAAAACTTTGCTTTGTGTCTTCTAAGAATCATAGTTAACCTTGTAGCCAAGCTGTGTTTTAATCAAATGAGGCCAATTAATTAAAAATAACCCATTAACCAAGATACATTGAGTAATCTGATTTCTAATTGAAATAGAGATTAGGGACTTTCCAATTTGGAAGGGGGACAGTGAACAAATACAATTTCCTGACATTAGAAAAGGATGTATCCCACTCTCCCCAAGTGTCTATATACTATCAAAGGAACATAGAAACAATAACTGATTGATCAGTATGGGTCCAGTAGTGAGAAAAGACATGTGGGTATGTTGAGATGTATAAATGCAAAAACTTGTTGCATCAGTATTTGGATCTGACCAGCATAATCTAGGTCTCTAGTTAAGGATCACTAAGCAGAAGGTAAAAGTGACCATGAAGGGCTGGGTTCAAACAATACAATCAACTTTTCCTCTAATTACCACAACTGAATAAACTTTTATCACAAGACAAATTTTGAACTAGACCTATGATTGAATAGCAAGGGAACTAAACTAGCTCTAGAACTGAGTCACAAGATGCAGTCAGAGTGGTTCAGTCAATTTCCACAATTAACCACTTGATGTCTTAATTCCCTCAAATTCTTCAATTCCCTCAATTCCCCCTTTGATTTATGGGGCAAAGAGGGTGGAGGGGGCAGAATTATGTAAGTCAAGTTACAGGTCAAACTACTTAGAGGACTCACAATTGATTAATTTTTTCCAATATCAATCTATTAATCAATACATTTAGTATTGTACTTACTATAGGCACCCAGTGGCACAGTGGATAGAATACTGGGCCTGAAGTCAGGAAGACTCATCTTCCTGAGTTCAAATACTAGCTGTGAGACCCAGGGCAAGTCACTTATCCCTGTTTGCCTCAGTTTCTCATCTGTAAAATGAACTGGAGGAGGAAATGGCAAACAACTTCTGTATCTCTGCCACGAAAACTTCAAATGAGGTCATGAAGAGTCAGACATGACTGAAACAACTGAATAACAATAAAATTGTCCTTCAAAACTTCTACTGCCCACTTGTCCTGATTATAGAAATTTGCTATGAAAGGAAAAGGAGGGACATAGTTATAATGGTGTCAGGACTTATCCCCTCAAAAGTAAAGAATGACCTAGCATATACAGTAACAAGCGGATAACTCCCTTAACTCTGTTTGATTCTAGACATGAGTCATATCAGACATCCAATCACATAATCACAGAGTATCAAAACCAAGGTACAGGATTAATGAGGTGGGGAAACTTCCTGTTCAGAAAGGAAATAGCACAATGGGAAACTGAGTCAACAGGATCCTACCTTAGGACACGTCAATTTTTTGCCCAGGGACAGATATTCATCTGCTGCAATTCTCAGACTGCAACACATGCCATTTTCTACTATTGGCCTGATGACAATTCAGACAACCATACCTATAATCCAAACCTAACACAATAGTAAATTATAGTTCCAAGGGTTTTTTTTTATCACCTCAAATAGCAAAATTTTACTAACCACAACTTAGGGCTTGAATATCTTTAACTTCTCCTGTTTCCCTAACAGTTATGTTGAATTTACCTTTCTCTTATAAATTAAAACTAACTATATTGTGGAGTTTCAGACATATAGCAAATAACTGATAGCTGACTCATATTAGTATATTGATGTTACATCTTTATTTATTTATTTTTTGCTTTTTTGGAGGGGAGAGGGCAGGGCAATTGGGGTCAAGTAACTTGCCCAAGGTCACACAGCTAGTTTGTGTTAAGTGTCTGAAGCCAGGTTTGAACTCAGGTCCTCCTGACTCCAGGGCTGGTGCTCCATGCATTGCACCACCTAGCCACCCTGATGTTATATCTTTAAACCACCCTACACATTTTCACAATTTTTGTAAATGATAGCCAAAAATTTCAAATGAAAACTCACTCTTTATTATAGGAAACTTATTATTATCTTTTTCAGTTTTCAAATATCTATTTTATCACATTCTTTTAATGGTGCAACTCATAATTGACCAGTATCCAAATAAAAAAAAAGTTATTTGTCTAACAGCATTCTTGATATAATGATTTCCCAAAGCATTTCACAATATAAGAGAATTTCAAAATACAATAATAACACACACTATCATGTATTTAAAACATGAAACAAGTACAAAGGACTCATGAAGGAAAATGCTATCCATATCCAGATAAAGAACTGATGGACTCTGAATGCAGATTGAAACATATTTGTTTTCACTTTGTTCTTTCTCATGTTTTTTTCCCTTTTGATATGTTTCTCCTTTTACAACTGTGATTAATATGGAAATATTTTTACATGATGGCACATGTATAAACTATATCAAACTGCCTACCATTTTCAGAAGGAGGGGAGGCGAGAGGAGGGAACAAAATTTGGTATTAAAAATCTCGTAAAAATGAATGCTAAAAATTTTCTTGACATGTCATTGATGAAAAAATAAAATACTATTAAAAATAAACTCTCCAAAAGAGTAAAAATAAAATTAAAATTAAAAATCTTTCAAAGAAATAGAAACTACAAACAACACTAAACACAACATAAGACAAAGATTTTCCTACATTTTACAAAGAAACAGAAACACAGAAAAAGTGTAAGACAAACACATAGGATATAAAGAAGAAATCTCTAAAATGAGGAGGTGGGCAGAAACTATTGCTTAAAATTCCTCAGTAAAATCAAAAGTTCATTTGATCAGAACAAGATGTTTCAATGGCTGGTCTTTATTTTCCTTAATTTGCAATAATGCTAAGAGCTAAATTGGAGGGGTCAAAATAAATTACTCCTTGAATCCTTGCAGACTTATGCCAGATGTCACATAACTTCATAGTGCGCATTAGTCGTTCTCATAACTATCGGGAACAACACTACCAAAAGTCTATTCCAGGGAGAACCTACCAGTATTTTACTACTCCTGGAACCCATATTCTTTTAATGCTTCTGGGGGAAAACTTAAAAATGAAAATGAAATTTAACTCTAATCCTAAACCACCCCACTCTTGAGGAAAACTTAAACTAATTTAAACCACCCCAATCCACACTCAGATATGTGCTTGATGCATATATAAACCCTCCTATATAGATATATGTGTATGTATATATACATATACATTTGTATTCCCTTCACCTCTCCTCATACTGAGAAAAGTTTCATAAGTTACAATTATCATTTTTCCATGTTAGTATGCAAATAGTTCAACTTTGATCAGTTCCTTATGATTTCTTTTCCATGTTTACCTTCTCATGCTTCTTGTTTTTGAGTGTCAAATTTTCTTTTCAGTTCTGGTTTTTTCAGCAAGAATGTTTGAAAGTCCTATACCTCACTGAATGATCATATTTTCCCCTGGACCACTATACTCAATTTTGCTGAGTAGATGATTCTTGGTTTTAATCCTAGCTCCCTGGATCTCCAGAATATCATATTCCAAGCCCTTTAATCCCTTAATGTGGAAGCTGCTAGATCCTGGGTTATCCTAATTGTGTTTCCACAATATTCAAATTGTTTCTTCCTGGCAGCTTGCAATACCTTCTCCTTGATCTGGGGATTCCGGAACCTGGCTATAATATTTCTAAGAGTTTTCTTTTGGGGATCTTTTTCAAGAGGTGATCAGTGAATTCTTTCAAGTTCTATTTTGCCCTCTGGTTCTAAAATATCAGGGCAATTTTCCTTGAGAATTTCTTGAAAGATGCTCTCTAAGT
>CM053586.1:46894393-46956881 GCA_028646515.1 Pseudochirops corinnae | reverse complement strand
TATTTATACACACATATACCCTCCTATACATACATATGTATGTATGTACACATATATACATGTACATTCCCTTCAACAATCCTCATACTGAGAAAAGTCTCATGAGTTACAATTGTAGTTTTTCCATGTAGGAATGTAAATAGTTCAACTTTAGTAAGTTCCTTATGATTTCCTTTTCCTGTTTACCTTCTCATGCTTCTCTTGTTTCTTGTATTTGAAAGTCAAATTTTCTCTTCAGCTCTGGTTTTTTCATCAAGAATACTTGAAAGTCCTCTGTTTCATTGAATGACCATATTTTCTCCTAAAGCATTATACTCAGTTTTGCTGGTAGGTGATTTTTGGTTTTAGTCCTAGCTCCTTTGACCTCCAGAATATCATATTCCAAGCTCTTCAGTCCCTTAATGTAGAAGCTGCTAGATCTTGTGTTATCCTGATCATGTTTCCACAATATTCAAATTGTTTCTTTGTGACAACTTGTAATATTTTTTCTTTGACCTGAGAACTCAGGAATTTGGCTATAATATTCCTAGGAGTTTTCTTTTTGGGATCTTTTTCAAGAGGTGATCAGTGAATTCTTTCAATTTCTATTTTGCCCTCTTGTTCTAGAATATCAAGGCAATTTTCCTTGAGAATTTCTTGAAGGATGATCTCTAGGCTTTTTTTTATATCATGGCTTTCAGGTAGCCCAATAATTTTTAAATTATCTCTCCTGTATCTGTTTTCCAGGTCAGTGGTTTTTCAACGAGATACTTCACATTGCCTTCTATTTTTTCATTTGTTTGGATCTGTTTTATAGTATCTTGATTTCTCATAAAGTCCTCAACTTCCATTTGCTCCAGTATAATTTTGAAGGAATTTTTCTCTGCAGTGAGGTTTTGAAATTCCTTTTCCATCTGGCCAATTTGGCTTTTTAAGGCATTCTTCTCCTCATTGGTTTTTTGGGCCTCTTTTGTCATTTGAGTTAGTCTATTTGTAAGGTATTATTTTCTTCAGTATTCTTCTGGATCTCCTTTAGCAGACTGTTGACTGTCTTTTCATGATTTTCTTGTATCATTCTCATTTCTTTTCCCAATTTTTCCTCCACTTCTCTTACTTGATTTTCAAAATCCTTCTTGAGCTCCTCCATGGCCTATACCCAGTTCATATTTTTCTTGGAAGGTTTTGATGCAGGAGTTTTGACTTTGTTGTTGTCTTTTGGTTCCATGTTTTGATCCTTTTTATCCCCAAAAAAGGATTCTATGTTCTGATTGCACTTCCTCTGCTTGCTCATCTTGCCAGACAATTACTTGACTTTTGAGCTCTTTGCCACGGTAGAACTCCACTTCCAGAGTGGAGAGAGCTGTGTCCCAAATTGCTGGGGTTTTTGCAAATGTTGTCACAGGTTTGAGGAGGGCACCCTCTCTACAGCCTCCACAAGCTTTGGCACACTGGTGTTTCTCACCTCAGGACCACCACCCAAGACTGTGACCCAGATCCAAGCAGGTCAAAGCAAGAGTGATTTCCCTCTGAATGGTCGCTTGGTCCCCCTATGATCTGCAGGCCAGAAGCTCCAGAGGCTGCCATGTGGCATCAGCTGCAGCCTCCACACTGCGACCACCTCTAGCCTCAGGGGAAAGGACCAGACCACACTCTTCCATCACCTAGTTCCAACAGAGTTCCCTACTGACCTTTTACTTTATCTTTAGCATTTATGGGTTGAGAAGTCTGGAAACCACCACAGCTGCCAGTGATTCACTCTCATGAAGTCTACGCCAGCTGGTTTGTGCTGCTTGCTGGGACCTCCGTCCCCTGCTCCCCCCGACCCAGGTCTGGGCCCATGTGGCTCACACGAGACTGCATTTGGCTCCCAACTAGGTGTGATAGACCCTTCCTGTCAGCCTGCCAGATTGCCTTCAGTGGGAGATTTGTTTCTCTCTGTCACTTTGTGGGTTCAGTAGCTCTAAAATTTGTTTAGAGTCATATTTTACAGGTATTAGAGGTGGTTGGAGTGGGAGCTCAGACAAGTTCCTGCTTTTACCGATTCTTTTTATTTTCACTTTGCTCTCTGATTCTAATATATCCAGGTAATTTTCATTCCTAATATATGCTCTTTTTTGGTCATGGCTTTCAGGTATTCCAATGATTCTTAAATTTTCTCTCCTTGACCTGTTTTCCACAGGTCAGTTATTTTTGAAGTAAGATAGCTTACATTTCTCATCATTTGTTTTGGTCTTTGACTCCATCTCTCAGCTCCTGGCATCTGACTGTCCCTCATGCCTAGGATGCTTTCCTTTCTTAACTCCATCTGCTGACCTTCCTGACTTCCTTTAAGTCCCAGCTAAAGTTCCATGTTTCATAGGAAGTCTCCAAACTTCTTACATCCAGTGGCTTCTCTCTGTTAACCATTTCCTATTTACCCTATACGTAGCTTGTTTGTGCATGTTTGTTTGCTTTTTGTCTCTTGTTGTTTAATAGAGTATGAGCTCCTTAAGGGCAAGGATTGTCTTTTCTCTTTGTATGCCCAGCCCAGCACTTAGCACATAGCAGGCACTTAATAAGTATTGATTGGTTGATTGTTTTAATATTTCTTATTGTTTCATAAAGTCACAAACTTTTGTTTGGTCTATCCTACTTTTCAGGGATTCTGTTACTTGAATGAGGTTTTGTAACTCTTGTATGAAACTGTTACTTCTTCCAAATGTTTCCTCTAGAACTCCCCATTCTTTTCCAATTCTTTCCTCTAAAACTCTCATTTCCTTTAAAATATCTTTTAAACTTTTTTTTTTGCCTACTTTGTGTTGTCTCAGTTCTTCTAGGAATTCTAGTTGAACTTGTAGACAGTCACTGTTTTTCTTTAGACTTATAAATGTTTTGGAATTACCCATTTGAGTTTTTGTCCTTGGCACCACTATCTCCACAATAACCCTTTATTTCTAGTGTCTTTTTGTTCATTTGTGTATTGATTTTTCAAGTTTTACTTTCCAAATTAGTACGTTGCATTAGGGGAAAGATCTATGGACTTCTAGAGGGAATGTTGGGTACTAGTGTGATCCTGCTACTTCCTTCTCTGTGTCTTGAGTATTGTGCTGTTCAAGGATCTCAGAGATGGCTTAGGCCATTGTGTTGCAAGCTTTCAGGGGACCCTAAGCATTCTGATTCAGGGCATGATCTGATCTCTACTTTTCTGGTCTAACTGTAGCAGCTTCTGGACCCTACTTTAGGTCTGTTCACGACAACTATAGTCCTGCCCATAGTTAGAGCACCAATTGACAGTTGCTGGCTCTAGTTCCTGTTTACTAGTTGGGAGTCTCTGTAGGTTCAGAACCACAAAACTGTAGGCTCACTCCTGGTCCAGAGTTTCTGCTTTTGTTATTCAACTGCAAGCCCCAACTCAGATCTTTGGGCTAAGTCTACATTCCTCCTCTAGGGTTGAGTTACAGGTCCCACTTCTTGTCACAATCCTTCTTCTGCTTACTTTCCCCAAATCCGAGATCTGTGCTCTAGGCCCATTCCCAAAGGGGATGAGCCCTATCCCTGCTCTGATTATTCACCTGTCTGCTGAATCTGCAATTTTGGCCAAGAAAAAAGTGCCCTTGGATTCTTGATCACTGCTCAGTCTGGCACTCTTCCTCATTCTTTGTTAGAATAATTTGGGAGAGAACTGGGTTGTATTGCTTCTTTCTTTTTCCACCACCATTGCAACTGATTCTCATGATAAGCTTATTCGATAGGTCAGGCAAATATTACTATCCTTACTTAAGGAAGACAAATATCTATTCTTTATGCTTATCGTCATGATTACCTATACTCTGAGATAGCACAGGTGCAGGAGGTCCATCCTCAGTGTCCAAAAGTTTGGGTGGAGTAAAAAGCAAACAAACAAACAAAAAAAACAGACTATGGATTTCATAAGGACTATCTGTAGTTCTCAAGTCTTTGGGCCTCGCAGTTTTCCAAGTTCTTCATGTTATCTTTTACTAACTCCTCTACCACTAACCTTTAAACTCACTGATTTAGAATCCAGGTTCACAGCTTGTTGTTAAAAGATTCTCGGATCTGTGCTGGATCTGGTTTGTGACCCTTCATGCTGTTTCCCCTCCTTAGTTGTCCCTCTCCTTCCCTGAACAATTAGGTCTGCCTTTGACCAAGATTTTGAATTAAAACCTCTGTACTTTTTAATAACTTTCAGTGGCAGGAAAGTCAAGACGCCAAGACGTCAAAATGAAGTAAGGAAGATTTGAAATGTTTAATTTATTACAGTTGGGAAAACACATGAAGAAATCCTTGGTTAATAGAGAAAACAGAAAGATCAACAAATCATTTCTTTTTTTTTTTTTTGGAACAAATCATTTTTTGATGTAATAGCTGGCATTACTCTAGCAGGGATTATGGGTTCTGCCCCTCCACCCCCAGGTAGGCATGCCACTGAATTTCTCATTTTCTGTTAAAGGACTATAAAAGGACTGATAGCCTGGTTGATAGGCTGGTTGTTGAGAGTATATTATTCCAGAAGTATTTTGGGGACATCAGTATGGGTCCTCCATAAATGGGTCACTGAGCATAAGCAAAGCCTCTCCTCTCAGAAGAAGAGCCCATAGCATCTTCCTTCTCAACTAAGGCCCTCTAGTCAGAGGGGAGAAGGCAGTCATGGTGAAGATCTGTTGAATGTGATGCTGGAACTCTGCTCAGACTGTCTTTGCCTGGGTTTGGATAGCTAGGTGAGGGATTCTTGCATAGAATATCTTGAATCTTTAGGTAAGGTGGCCTAGGTGTGAGCAGATAAGGAGTATCTGGGGGGTGGTTGGGACAGGTTGGGCAGTACTGAAGGTAAAGGGTTTTGATTAGTTGGGTGGGCATTTGGGAAAAAGATGGAGAAAGCTGGGGACATTTCACACTCTCTCCTTTTCTTCAGCTTAGAGTAGGGCCAGGCAAGTCACATCCAAATACTGAATCGACACTCTGAACCTTTGTACCCTTAGTGCCTGGCACACTGTCAGTGCTTAATACATGCTTGAACAAATGAGTGCGTAAACTTGAACTCTTGGCTCCAGAAGTTCTTGTGGCCTTCAGCATCTGCAAAGTCCTCCCAGGCATTGGCACTTGTGAATGCCTGAAGGGCTATGGAAGAGCTTTATTCACACTAACCTCCAAATTCACATTGCCTTGCCGACTGCTTAGCTTAGAGGGGGATGCAGAGCCAAGAGAAAAGGCAACAGGAGAGCCAAGTACCCAGGTCAAGAAAGTGAGAATTCAAGGATTTATGTCCATAAGGAAGAGTTAGGAAATGGTTTCCAGCACGTTTCCATGGTTGCGGTGTCCCTCTCTCCAACGCCGATAGTTCAGGTCATATCCCAAGAGATTGGCTGTTTTTCTCAATCTGGCAGTTGAGGGTCAATGCAAAGGACATCCCCAGCACCTGAGAGGACAGGTCAGAGCTGAGGTCTGCCTGGGAGGAATCATCTTTCTTGCACACAGTTTATGATGAACCCAAAGAAGTCTATGAAACATACTCCACTCTATCATTTCTACTATCCTAGGTAGGTCTTTTCTCTCACCTATGTGTGAGGGACTTATGGAAAAAGAGAAGAGGGGTTCCATAGGATGGGACATATTTTATATGCCCAAAGTGGCATGTGGAGTCGGAGGTTCCATAGATGACCCTCAAAGCAAACCCTGAATTTGATATCTTGTCTGATGAGCCTTTCTTACCCTCCCCTCCAACTGCAAGCAAAAAATCGAGTCTCCCTTGAAAACTTCATGAAATGATCTTAGCCCCAACAATCCAACATGGTGTACTGGGGTTGAAAAGGGAAAGGTTGGTGCCTCACGTGAAAAGAATGAGCTACTGAAGCATAAATTCACCCTCGAGTGAAGTGAGAAAAACAGATTGAGGGAGTTGGTTATAATTCTTTTTGCTTTTTTCTCTCCTGAGTGGGAGAATCCTTCTTCTTACAGAGGCAAATCAAGATCCTACAATCATAGATTTAGACCTGGAAAGACCATTAGAAATCATTGGGTCCAAACTTCTTATTTTACAGATGAGGAAACTCAGATTGTGCAACAGGGAGGTTGAGTGACTTGCCTCAGATTACACAACTAGTAAGTGTTTCCGAGGAAGGAGATTTGACTTGGTCTTCTTGACTCCAAGTCCACTGCCCTATCCACTACACCAGGAGGCCTCTCAAGACTCTGAAGGAGGCCCCTGGATTTGAACCAGGGAACTTTCAATGCCAACAAGCCATATTTTATAGGGTCAGTGCAGGAGCTTTTGGCTGGACCACTTATTTGGCTCAGAACATCTGATGACCATGAAGGACAGGTTACCCAGCCTCTGTTCTGGAAGCATTTCATTTGCCAGAGACCAAGTCAACAACCAGGTTTCTTGGTATCTGGCTGGGGGGAAGGAGGATCTGATACTTGCTCTTATTTTATCTGCTTGCCTAAACTGGGGAAAATTGGAGTGGGATAAGAGATGCATATCAGAATTATACAACTGTGTTTCATTTAGGCTTGTCCTGGAACTAATTAGAATTCTTACCTGGATGACACATACACTGATGATAAGGATTCCAATATACAAGAAATTTGAATGGAACCACGCTTTTGCTTTCATGTAGCATCCCTAGGAAAAACAGAAGACAAAAATAATGACGGAGTTAAGGCTTATGATTTCAATGACATGGGGAACTTCCATATCAGGAAACTCCTTCTACCAATGCAGATCAGCACTTTTGTCTACAATTTTAAAGTCCTGAGAACTGCCTAGAGCCTTAGGAAATTGAATGAGTCAGCTGGGTATGTGTCACACAGCTAGTATGTGTCTGAGGCAAACTTGAACCTAGATTTTCTGGGCTCCAAAACCAGCTTCCTGTTCTCCACACTATGCTTCCTTTCAAAAATAATGATATCCTTCTAGGGCAGAGGTTCTCAACCTTCCTAACGCCGTGACCCTTTAATACTCGTATGTGAGCGAGTCTACATGTGGGTGGACCTGCCTGGAGATGGATAGAGGAGTGAGGTGTTGAGCGCAGAAATATATGTTGTCTGATGGTCTTAGGCAACCCCTGTGACCCCTGTCAAAGGGTCGTTCGACCCCCAAAGGGGTCGCAACCCACAAGTTGAGAACCACTGTTCTAGGGTCTAGTTGTTTCAGCTGACTGGAGCCTTCCCATTTTCCTTTACCTAGTTCTTTCAAAGACAAGTATTTTCTTCCCTGTCATTTCTCGCTTCTCCTTGGGCCCCTGATCTTTCCCTTCTCCAGGCTAGCCTTCATACAGCTGTCGAAGTCATCCTCCTAAAGCATAAGATAGGAGCACAGCATTCTCTTGCTCAAGAAGTTGCAAAGGCTCCCCTTTGTTTTTGGGATAAAAGAAAAACTGTTCAGTTTTGTGACTTGAAGACTTGACCTTCCCAGGCTAACTCCAGCCTGCCTCTCAAGGCTTCTTCACCTTACACCCTTTCATGTACCCTGTATTGAAGCCAAACTGGCCTCCTTGGTTTTTATCATCTACCACCACTGTACCTTTGTGTAAGCTGTGCCCCACTTCTGGGATATCTTCCCTTTTCATCTCTACCTCTTAGAATCCCTGCTTTCCTTCAAGATTCAGCACACATACCACCTCCTTTGGAGATTCTTTCCTGATTTTCCTGAGTTGTTAGGGCTCTTTTGTTTTATAAGTAATAAGGTATATTCTTATCTGTTTTATCTTTATATCTCCAGTGCCTCGCACATAGTAAGTTTGCTGTTTCTTAGCTTGGACTGAATTGGATAGAGAAACTGAAGCATGGCATGGAAAGCGTCTCAGTCCCAAAGCCCCGAGAAGACTGGAGATCCTCATGCTGCCTTGGGAATGGTAGGACAGTGGGAGGAAGGAAGTTATCCTGAGAAGATGCTCCATTTCGATCTGGGCAGGGGGTGAGTGGAAAATATGCTCCCTCTGGAGGTCCAAGACAAGTCTAGTGGAAACAAAGTTTGCTACCCACCTCATAATTGCATATTGGAACCTTCAGGAAGGCACGAACCAAACTAGGATTTCCTTTCACTGAAAGGTGGTTGTGGAGGGGGTCAGGGGTGGGGAGGCGGGTTCTTTGGTCTATTCCTTGACTCCTACTTCTGAACAAGAGAGGTCATACTATAGGCTCAGAAGTATTGAGACAAAGTTCCATTCTTCTTCAGACTAATCTGTTCCTTCTAATTTTACTATTTTTGTCATGTCACTACATCAAGAATCTGTGATTTTTTTGTACATGAGGTTGACCTAAATTCCCTTCGAACCTATAGTTTTAGAGAACTGCCTAAAGCTCAGAGAGATTAAATTACTTGCCCATGGTCACAATGCTAGTAAATGTCAGAGGTGGGATATGAACTCAGGTCTTCCTAATTCCAAATCCAGCATGCTACCCGCTATGCCAAGCAGTCTGTCAGTTGTCATCACTAATAACAATGACTCTTATTTATAAAGCACCTTAAGGTTTACAAAGCACTTTACTTACCACAGTCTTGTGTAGTAGATAGTCAGTGACAAATACTTATTAAGTATCTAGTGTGTACCTGGCACTTTGCTAGACGTTGGTACAGATAATGCAAGTAAAACAGCTTTATAAGTGAAGAAACCAAAGCTTAAGGAGATTGGATGACTTCCTTTTAGTGCTTTTGATTAGAATACCAGTAAAGAGCCCTGGCTGTGCACCTCAGGCTTTTCCATTACTCTAGCACCAAAACTGAGTGGGTCTATTATTAATCTTCTGTTTCATTTAGCTACCTGGTAATATTCTGGGTCTGTCCCTCTCCTACTATGCTCCTTTACCTAAAGTCTGCTGTGACTTCACAAGACTTCACAGTTTCCAAAGCAATCATTCTTTTCTCAAAAGAAACAAACAGGAGAGTCATCAGCTGGGTTACCTGGGTCTTTGGATCACTGGGGCAAGATTCTGGGGGGTAGCCATTCCAGTCGCTTGTGCCATTTACACCACAGCACTCTAGCTGAAATACAAACCCAAAGAAGATCATTTGTAAGGAGTTAGTGGCTTAAGGAATATGGAATGACTAAACTCCATTCCTTGGAATCAAAGATAAAGCTTTGGAGCTTGCCTCCAGCGAAGCTAACCACTGGCTACCCGGGCTAGTGAAGGGATTCTAGCAGACAATGGGCTGGGTCACGAGTTTGACTCATAGGGGATATGGTAGACTTAGTTTGCCTTTGGCTCAGTTCCACCACTATCCTTGACAGCTGCCTGTTGTCCTGATCAACATCAGACAGAGCCAGAGAGTGGGCATTGATCATCACACATGGGATATACCTAGGTTTGGCTGGGCAGAATCTTAATGTCAAATTCCTATGTTCCATTTTCAGGCAAACACAGGCCAAATATAGAACTAATAATAGAATTAATAATAATGACAATAACAGCTGACGTTCCTGTAATCCTTTAAAGTTCACAAAATATTTTATATGGATATTATCTCACATAACCATCACAACAGTCCTGTGAGGTGGGTACTGCAGATATTATCTCCATTTTACAGATGAAAATTTGAAACTCAAAGAGGGCAAATCTCAGAATGACTGACTTGCCCATAGTCACATTTGTCAAGGGTAGGATTCAAACTCAGGCCTTCATGCCTCCAAGTCCATTATTCTCTGTACCATGCCATGTGACCATATGCAAAGAGAACTATTTTGATCTCCTACCTCCAGCGAGCAAGCCTCATGCCATTCTGAAGAGTTGGGGTAGGCAGAAGGTGGAGAGAACTAAATACCAGTGAGGCTCTTTTCCCAAGTCTTCAGTGTATAAACTGACAGGGTGCTTCAGCCCATAGTCTCCTGCCTTGGGCCCCGCTGCTCAAGTAAACCTGCCTGGAGGTGACGTAAACTTGACTTACATACTTCTGTATTCCATCCCACGCCATCTTGGTGTTGTTATCAGACTTGTAGCGTTGGATACTCTGGCTCAGGTCATCAGCCACATAATCATCTATCTAAGTGATCCAGAAAGGAAGATATCAACAAGCAAACGTTAGATCATTGAAGGAATTTTTTAGGGGACAAAGTTGGAGCCTAGTATAGGCAAATGTTTCTTTCTGTTTTATTTCTACTTCCCCTGTAATCTTTCCTCCCAGAGCTAGAGAGAATACCAAAGATAAAAGAGGAGTAGAGTGTATGTCTTGAGTATATTTGATTTACTGGCAGTTAGTTAAAAGGTTTTAGTTTATTTTTATTTTTTATTTTTTTGCTTTTTTTGGGGGAGGGGAGGCAATTGGGGTTAAGTGACTTGCCCAAGGTCACACGGCTAGTTTTTGTGTTAAGTGTCTGAGGCCAGATTGGAACTCAAGTCCTCCTGACTCCAGGGCCAGTGCTCTATTTACTGCACTACCTAGCCTCCCCGAGGTTTTAGTTTAAAAAGATTTTTTAAAAGTGACCAAAATATTAAAGCAATTTAGGCATTGAGATACTGGTCTTCGGGTTATATCATCTTATTTCCAGGAAAAACTATTTAATCCTGTTATGCAAATTTATGTAACTGCATTGGCATTGACAATTGAGATTGTTTTCATCAGATCATGGATGATATTTGCTCCTGCATGCTCAGAAGTATGACTGATATCAGTCAGCTTATGGAAATCCAGGACCTATATGTAAATCCTGCCCACAAACCTCTGCAGGACTATTTTTTCCACACACACACAAATCAGGAATTTTCCTTCTTACAAAGGATACAGGGGATAACCTATCCCATTACATACCTTCTGTTCATACACAAAGAGCAGGATGGCCATGATCACCTCAATCAAAAGGATGAACAGGAGCAGGACAAAGAACTGCCAGAAAAGAGAGAACCAGATCACCTACTGGGACTACGATGGGACCAGCACTAGTGGGACCATGTTGTTCTTAGTGGTGGTTTGGGCAAGAGGATGCCAGACATCCCTTCCCACTCTGAGAGTCTACAATTTTAAGATCCAGTCATTCCATGAACTATCTTTACCTATGTCCATTTATTTATTTAACCCTTTATTTAACCCTTTGATTCACTGTCCCACCAATCACTTAATATTTTTGTGCACAGTTTTGTTCGTCTAGAGTTGTTCTTTTATTTAGATATTTCTTCCTGTTTGTCCCATATTCCATCTTGAAGGCAAGAATTTTATGGTGTTCATACAGGGAGTGTTTAATTAACAAATGCTGACTGCATGGATGTGGCTGATTTGTATTTCTTTATATTTGGGGAAGTATTATGTCCCTCATAAGGGCTGGTGTGTGTGTGCGCGTGTGTGTGTGTGTGATAGAGACAGAGAAAAGAGAGGGAAAGAGATGGAGGCAAGGAGAGAGAGAGAGAGGGAGAGTGAAAGAGAGAGAGAGAAAAGAGAGAGAGAGAGAGGGAGAGGGAGAGAGAGGGAGAGAGAGAGAGACAGACAGAGACAGAGAGAGAGAGAGAGAGAGAGAGAGAGAGAGAGAGAGAGAGAGAGAGAGAGAGAAATGTATTGGATTGGGAGCTTTAGAGGACAGGAATTTCTACTTTCTCTCCCATGGCTCTAGTCAAAGACTTTACAAGGGGTGGAATGACTGATTAAATAATGGATCTCAGAGGAAGCACAGGATAATTAGGCAATTTTAGTCAGTTGGTTCACACCATGATTTGAGTGGCCCCTGTGCACAGTGCCTTATGTGGGGAAATAGAGAAAGAATCACAGTCTGTTCTTAGGGAGCACCTAGTCATATCTATTGAGTCAAGAAGCTGATCACTACCAGGAATTATTTTATTAAACCTTTCTGGTTAACATTGGAACCATATATTCAGTCAGTCAAAAAGCCTTTACGAAGCACCTACTTACTATGTGCCAGGTGCTAGGGGCACAACAACAAAAATGCAACAGTTATATCATACTGATTGCCCATAGTAAAGGGCAAATATTAAGACATTTGGGACAGAATATTTTCCCCTGCCAAAAGACTAGAACCATTGTCAGGTTCTCTACCACAAGTACTGACCTTTACCCAGCTTCCTGAATAAGGCAAGGAAAGTCTCTGTATAATTTATTGTTGTTCAGCTGTTTCAGTCATGTCCTACTCTTTGTGACCCCATTTGGGGTTTTCTTGGCCCAGATACTGGAGTAGTTTGCTGTTTTCTTCTCCAGCTCATTTAATAGATGACACACTTAGGCAAACAGGGTTAAGTGACTTGCCCAGGGTCACACAGTAAGTATCTGAGGCTGGATTTGAACTCAGGAAGATGAGTTGTACTTACTGCAGGCCAGGAGCTCTATCCATTGTGCCACCTAGCTGCCCATATGAAGCTAGATTAAAAAGACAAAGTTTATTGAACCCTAAAACCATCCCTGTTATTCCACATGGCATCAGTCTCCCATGACTGACACTCACCGATATGAGAAGGCATTTGTTTTCCTTAATTGAACCCATGCACCCCAGGAAGGCAACCACCATGATGATAGTTCCCACAATGATGACGACATTGCCCACGGTGAGGGAGGGAAGGCTGTAGAACAGGGCTCCAAAACTATTTTTGATCAGGAAGTAGATCCCAAAGCCCAAAATGGTGCAGCCACAGACCTGAAACAAGCAAGAATATCCTTGAAGACAAGGGGATGGCCACCAGTGTTCTTCTTAGGCTCTTTCTTGACTGGAGGCCAGATCTACCCTTGTGCCCCCAAGGTGTTCTTGTCAACAAGAATCTGGTTAGTGACTCCACATGCTAGAAAGGGATGGAGCATCAGAGAGAAAGGAAGATTGAGAAAAACTGTCATTTCTTAGGGGAAAGTTCTCACCCAACATTTATTCAAAACATCCTAGAGAGCAGGGCAGACTTGATCCCCATAAAAACACACCCATTCCCAAATATTGGCTATCCTAGGGCCCCAAGTTCATCCTCCCTGAAGTATCCCCTATGATGAGTCTTCTTTTAGATACCTTGATTTGGGACAGGCAATGGTAGACAACTTCCCATCTAGCTCTTCCTACTATGCAGATACTTCGAGGACCCAAGGTACCAAGTGGTATCCAGTATATAAACTGTGTTCAAGTCTCTTTGGCTTTGATCACTGAGTCTGACACAGTGAAACCTTCCAGAGCTAGATGCCCTACTTTTTCTATAATTCAGTCATTCATTCAAAGAATCCAGAATGGTTCCTACAAAGGATTTCATTTCTGAGTCTATGGCTCCCAAACAATGTCCCATAGCAGAAATAGAGTATCAGAAGCCAAGAAAAATGGGATTAATTCTCCAGGCCTTTTGAGATCATGGGGATGATCCAGTTATTAACATTTTTAATGATTTTGGGGCTATATTCTCTCTCTCCCTCTCTCTCTCTCTCTCTCTCTCTCTCTCATTCCCTTTCTCTCTCTCTTTCCCTCTCTCATTCCCTTTCTCTCTCTCTTTCCCTCTCTCATTCCCTCTCTCTCTCTGTCTCTCTCTCATTCCCTCTCTCTCTCTCTCTCTCTCTCTCTCTCTCTCTCTCTCTCTCTCTCTCTCTCTCTCTTTCTATCTCTTCCTGGATTACTAGTATTCTGGGTAGGATAGTTAGAGTTAATTTTTCAGGATGGTGAGAGAGAAGCAAAGCAAAGAGGCACCACTCAAAAAGAAGCCAAGCCAACTAATAATGCTTACCCAGAACAGCAGGTTGAAGAAAAATACCACATATTTCAACACTTTCAAGCTACTCATGCCCATGCTGGGGCAATCTTGCCCTAGAGAAGAGAAATTGGGAGAAATAATCAGTAAATCAACAAACATTTATTAAAGGCTTACTGTGTGCCAGGCACTGTGCTGAACATATAGCCAAAGCAAAAAGAAAGGCAATCCTTATCTTCAAGAAGCTTACATTCCAAGGGGGGCGGGGTGGGGAGATAACACATAGAAGGGGGGAAAGGCATACCTGTGGGGCATAATGGTGAAGTACACAGAATGAAGAGTGGCTGGTCTGGGCCTTTCTTCTAAATAGAGATTCTATGGGGACCCCATCAATGGGAGAAATATGCTTCAACAATGGAGAAACAAGGAAGCTGAGGCATGGCGGCCAAGTTCAGAGAACAAAGAAACCTCATCTCCATAGAATGTTTTTATGTACTTTGGGATATTCAATTTCCTGATACAGAGACCATAAATCTTCCTTGGACCTGAGTCGTTAGCCTAGCTGCTAAGTACCCCCTAACATCCAGGTTCTCCTAGACTCTGAAATCAGGGACATATCACAATGCTTTGAGAATCAGAAGGTTGCAAAAAAAAAAAAATCTCAGAGGTTATCTAGTTTAACTCTTACCCCAAAGCATGAATTCCATATGTAATATCCTTAACTTTAGTGGTGAGGGACTCACTACCTTCCAAGGAAGTCTATTCTATCTTTGGACAGCTCTAATTATTATCATAGGAAACTCTTTATATAGTCAGTCTGATTTTTTTTTAAAGACTGGGTCTTCCCATCTCAACCAGGTTAGACATACAGGAGCTACACAAGGTCTCAATTCTACTGCTAATCAACATGGAAGCTTTGACCTGCTCCATTTATAAACTAGGCCAGTTTGACTCTCCTTAGATAATATGGTGGTACCTTGATCATCTTGCTGAACTCAGTGTGACCAGCACAGCTCAATGCAGCTCAAGAGAAGTTGGCCAATCTCAGCCTCTCTGGTAGTTGGGTTTGAGGGAGACTCTCACCATGCCCAGCCAAACTGACTCTGTAGCTTCTTCATGTGTTCTGCCACCTTAACTAAAGTGGAACAATTCTAATCCCTTTTCCACATGAAAATCCTTCATATATTTAAGATAGATATCATCTTCTACCCTCTCCTCACCAAGTCTTCTTTTCTTCTAGGCTGTACACCAATATATCCTTTAATTAGGAATGCAGCAATAAGAATTACTCTCAAAACTAAACCATATAAAACCAGGCCTTTGAATTTAGCTGCTTGGAAACTACTTTCTTCATTTCAAGAAATACCAATTGACCCTAATGTATGCTCAGCCCAGTGAATCAGAGCTTTTGCTATAGGGCTACAAATGGGGATGTTCCCATACTCACATGGGGGGTGGGGTGAAGAAATGGAGAAATGTAGAGGGTAGATAAGGCTGGGAAGAAAGTAAGTTCTGCCACCTGGTTCTTTAAAAGCCCTTAGATGCATATACAAAAAACCAGTCAACAAACTGATTCCTTTCCTGCACATCAAAGTGGATAAGATTGTCTCTGCCCTCCCACTTTTCGTCTACCCTTATCCTCTCTATTCTGCTTTGCTATCATGGCACCATGAGCCTCCCACTCCACTGTCTTGCACAGTCCTCTGGGACTCCATGCTCCAAAACAGTAGTTTCATTTTCTCCAAGGACAAATATGGATCCATAGGTGCTATCAGAAGACAGGCCATCCAAGAAGGGTCAGAGGAAGACGTGATAAGTAGTGGTAGTTGGGTATTTCTTTCTGAGTTGTGCCAAGGCAGCCTTTTGTTGATGTGATCTCAGCAATAGAGACACTGGCTATATGCCTAGGGCAAATGTACTCAGGATGGCAGGGGAGACACCCATCCATCACAGCACGGAGAGCCTCCGACGACTTGTCAAACCTGAAGCCACAAGCTATGTCTGGTGATTCACATGGGAATTAATGATATTACTGAGAAGAACTTAGAAAGCATTTCTAGAGATTATGAAGTAGCAGCTGTTAAAGAAAGAAGTGTGGAAATAGAAATTCCTAGTTATTTGCATAAGAAAAATGTAAGAAAGAAGCTATTGGGATGGGCTAGGAACCCCTTCAGCCTACAGGGGACTTTAATATGAGGGTAGGGTTACTATCTAAAGCCTTGATTATAGGCACAGAATTGGAAATCAGAAGACAGTCTGAATGCCATCTCTGGTGTTTACTATCTGTGTGACCTTAGATGAGACATTTAATTTCTCTGGTCTTTAGTTTCCTCATCACTAAAATAGGGCATTGACCTAAAAGATCCCAAATGTCTTTTCCTGCTTTATATGCTCTGATACTATGATTAAGATCCCAGAAATCAGTAGTAAACACTAATTGTCTTGCTCTTTATTGGTTAGAGGAAACCCTTATTTGAAGGCAGCATTCACAAAAGAGAAGCCTGGAGTATATAACAGAAATGAAGTATGTCATGTCTGGACAGGAACAGAACAATTTGACCACATTATGAGACAATTGCTTTTGGCTGGACTGAGACAAAGAAAGGGACAGACTGGCAAGATACCTCCATATATTTGTGGGGGACATCTATCAGAATATAGTATCTCCACTGGCACCAAAGAAGCAGAGTTGACTTAGTGTTGACTGAATAGCCAGTAAAGCTGTACCAATTGCTCAGATCATGAAGTGTCCAAGGCACTCAAAATTTCGTAGATGGTAGAAGTTGCTAAAAGTAAGTGAAGCCAGAAATACATGGTCTTGAATTTGTATACACACATGCACAAAATGTAGGTAACCAGCAAGGTGCATTAAAGATTTTAATGTAAGTAGATTGGTTCAACTTTATAGGTATCACTGAAACTTGGTGAGATGAAACTTATTATTTGAATGTGGCTCTGGAAAAATACACACTATTCAGAAGGAGCAGAATATCTTAAAGGGAAGAGGAGGTAAAGAAGAGATGCATATTAAAGAAAACATACTTAAGGAGAAGCAGAGCCAAGATGGCAGAGAAAAGGCAGAGAAAAGACTCACCTGAGCTCTCCCAGATTTTCCTTCCAAACAATTTTAAATGTAATCTCAAAACAAATTCTGGAGTGGCAGAACCCACAAAAGGCTGGGGAGAAACAATTTTCCAGACCAAGACAACTTAGGAGGTCAGCAAGAAAGGTCTATCTCACTGAGGTGAATGTGGAGTACAGTCCAGCACAGGCTGAGCCAGCTCAGACTGGGTGCCAGCAAACTAGCAGTAAGCTTTAGTGGGGAAATGAATCAGTGGCAGCAGTGGCATCTTCCAAATCTCTCAGCCCACAGATGATATGGAGGTTGGACAACTGGTCAGCAGGAGATTAGAAGGATCCCTTTGTTGGTACCAGGGGCATTGCTCATACTGGATCTGGGTCACAGTCTCGGGTCTCAGTCCCAGGGTAAGGAGGAGCACTAGCATACCAGAACAGTGAAGCAGGGACCCTGGTTACAGTTGCAGGGCAGAAAAGAGTGTATGGTCTCTCACAGACCAGAGTATATGCCAGGAGAGGAGTAAAGCTACCTTTCCCTAGATCATACAATCTTGAAGAAATGAAAACTTACAGGTCTCCAGAATTATTTATGGAAACAACTTACAAACACCCTGAAGCTTAGGATAGTACCCCCTCCACCCTGGAAGAAGAGCCCCCAGTTTAGCATAGAGTTAAAAGTCAAGAAATAAACTGGAAAAAATGAGCAAACAACAGAAAAATATCCTGACTACACAAAGTGACTATGTTGATAGGGAAGATCAAAACACAAAGTCAGAAGAGGACAATAAAATCAAAACTGCTACATTCAAAGCCTCAAAGAAAAATATGAATTGGTCTTAGGCCATAGAAGGGCTCACAAAGGGTTTTAAAAATCAAGTAAGAGAGGTAAAGGAAAAATCAGGCAAATAAGTTAGAGTGATGCAAGAAAATCAAGAAAAAAATAGTCAATATCTTGGTAAAAAAGGCACAAAAATACTTAAGAAAATAACACCTTAAAAAACAAACTAGGCTAAATGGTAAAAGAAGCACAAAAATCCAATGAAGAAAAGAATGCCTTGCAGAGCAGAATTGACCAAATGGAAAAAGAGGTAAAAAAAATTCACTGAAGAAAAGAACTCCTTAAAAAGTAGAATTGGGCAAATAGAAAAGGAGGCACAAAAGATCACTGAGGAAAAGAATTCATTAAAAATTAGAATTGGGCAAATGAAAGCTAATGACTTTATGAGACATCAAGAAACAAGAAAACATATGTAAGATCTAGGAGCCAGGAGGAGGAAGCAAGGTGGAGAGAATTTAAGCTCAATGGAAAGAGAAACAAACAAACAAAATTATGCCCTCTGCCCACTCAGAGGGAAGAGATGTTTCAGTAAGAAACCACAAACTTTCTACAGAAGTATGGCCCACTACGATTTTTTGGACACCTTCTGGAGCTCTATGCCAAAAATAAGAAAGCTGATAGATTTTTGATTGATTTTAATAATTTTATTCTTTCAAAGGTAGATAAATTGAAGAAGGAAAAGCTATTCTGGAGTTAATTCTTTTTTTATGTTTTTTTTTCAGAATTTATATATTTTTAGTTTTCAACATTCATTTCCACAAGATTTTGAGTTCCAAATTTTCTCCCCATCTCTCCTCTATCCCCCATCCAAGGTGGAAAACATACTGATTACCCCTTTCCCCAGTCTGCCTTGTCTTCTATTTTCTTCTGGCCCCCTTCCCCCACTTCCCCCTTAGTAGGGCAAAATGGATTTCTATACCCCATTGCTTGTATATCTTATTTCCCAGTTGCGTGTAAAAACAATTTTTTAACATTTGTTTTTAAAACTTTGAGTTCCAGATTCTCTTCCTTCTTCCCTCCTCACCCACCCCCATTGAGAAGACAAGCAATTCAATATAGGTTATACATTCTCGAACTAATTCTGACCAACAAAGAGGAACTGATTATCAAAGTAGAAATGATGGCAACTTTGTGGGAAACTGATTGCTCCGTCTTAGAATTCATGATGGAGGAAAGGAAACCTGGGCAGAGGTTGGTAATGAATTTCAAAAAGTTCAGGTAGAAGACTGTGGCAGCCCAAGAGGGATGAGAAGCTCAAGTGTGAAATTCCAGGGCTACCAACAGAAACAATACCAGTCCTTTGTGCTATTTTAACATTTTTATCAATGACTTACTTGGATTAAGGCATAAATGATAGGCTCATCAAATTTTCAGGAGACACAAATCTGGGACAGATGATAAACATATTGGATGATAGGATCCAAATGGATTAACAGACTAGGACAGTGGAACAAATTAAATGTTAAGCTAAAATTTTATGTGGCTAGATGTAAAGTTTTATACTTGGATTCAAAAAAATCAACTTCACAAATACAAAATGGGAGAGGGGTGTCAAGACATCAGTTCATCTGAAATAGTGAACTAAAAGTTCTAAATGAATTAACAGTATGATAATCAGTGGCCAAGAAAGCTAATTTGATCTTAGCTTTGCTGAGGACATAGTGTCCACAAATAAGAAATGATGGTCATTGAGTCAGTCAGAGTGATAAACAAGCAGTGGTTAAATGCTTGCTATGTGCCAGGCACAGTGCTAGGTGCTCAGGACACAAAGAAAAGCAAAATCAGTCCCCCCTCTCAAGAAGTTCACATTCTAATGTGGAACAGACAACATACAGATAATTATGTCCATATAAGGTGTCTACAGCACTGGCCACACTCTCATTCATTTCCCTTCAATCACTGTCATAGCAGAGGAGTTGGAGCACTCCTTGCTCTCCATGACTGATTCCAGGTTCTCCCTCCACCTCCTTGTCCAAGTAACCTCTCCTTGCCGGAAGTTCACTCCATCCATATTGGAGGAGAAAGTGAGGCTGGTGACCTTGCACAGCCTTTCCTCACTCAAATCCGTCAGTTGAAAGTCATGTCATCATCTCCCTGATGTCATGGTCCTCTTCAAGAATGAATGACAAGCCACACATAACCACAACAATTTACCACCTAATCAAAATTCTGTGAGCTGTTGTTTACTGACTTCAAAAACATTCTCCTTCTTTCCTCACTGAGTTCTGTGCCTGGCTTACAGTTTGTCTCTTCTTCTCCTGCTGCTAGGGGTATGCTAGAGGTCTTGAAAATATATATATCAGTACTCCCTCAGCACCCTTCTCTCACAATTCCTCGATTTATTCATTTCATATGGTCTCCTCCTTAACTCCACCTCAGCTACACACAAAGATGGTCATACTCTTGATCTTGCCATCACCTGCAAATGTACCATTTTCATGTTCATAAATTCTCAAATTCACATATCTAATTCATTTGTCATTCCATGAAAACCCAAAATCCCGTTCTTTGTCCAGTCCCTTTATTCCCTCTCTTCTTTCCCAGGCCCTTGCACTGGCTGCAGTCTCTTCCCTGCTCTATCTTGATCCCTTGGTGAACCAGTTCAATTTTACACCATGCTCTTGAACCCATTTCTTCTTTATTGTATCAATGATCAAGCCTCAGCTTTGGATAGCTCTCACCATCCACTGGTTTTTTCCCTCATACATGTGCCACTGAATAAAGCTGGATGAAATAATGAAATCATGCTGGCTGAATATACTAGAGATTCATATTTCAGAATTTCAACAGGACTCACTATGGCAAGGCCATTCTTGTACACCTCCCTAATGAATTCACTATCCCACTCTTTCTAGCAACCCTTTTAAATCTTTTTAGCCCTCCCCAAGTGTTCCATAGCTCTCCTTTCCTGCACCCTCTCAGCTGAGAACCTTCAAGGAAAAAGCAAGGTTATTCATCAAGAGTTCTTAGTCAAAACTCTCCCTTCTCTCCTTCTCTTCTCCTTGTATCACCCAGACGCCTTCTCTCACTGCAGACAGAAATTAAGCCATCACTTTACAAAGGCAAGCCTCTCTACATGCACAAGTGACCCCATTCCAGTTCTTCTCTAGCAGATTGCTCCCTCCATTATGCCAGTCTTTCACTTATCTTCATTCTCTCGTCTGCTGACTACTTTTTTACAAAATATCTGTATGCTTCATCCTCAGAAAACTTCACTTGATCCATCTATCCCCACTAGCTAGCAACAATAATGACTATGATGACGATGATGATGATTGCTAGTGTTAATACAGTACTTATTATATGCCAAGCACCGTGCTGAGTGCCAATCTTCAAAACTCCTAGGAGGTAGGTGCTATCATTATCTTCATTTGATAGTTGAGGAAACTGAGGCAAAGGTCAAATGACTTGCCCAAGCTCACCCAGTTGGTAAGTGTATGAGGCAGGAATTGAACCCAGGTCTTCCTGACTCCAGGCCCAATGTTCTATCCATTGTTCTAATCTCTTCTTTTTGTGACTAAAGTTGAGAACATTGCCTGTAATTAATACCTCCACTTTCTTTCTTTTTACTGTCTTCCTTGTTTGTTATAATCTGACTTCTGAGCTCATTCTACTGAAACTGTTCTCTTCAAAGTCACCAATGATTTCTTAACTGCCAAATCTCATGACCTTTTTTCAGTCTTCATCCTTCCTGCCCTCTCTGCCCCTTCTGGTGCTGCCCTTCACCAGTTTCTCCTTGTTACTCCCTTCTCTAGCTTTTCATAACTCTACTTTGCCTTGGTTTTCTTCTACCTGTCCTTCTCAGTCTCTTTTGCTGATTTTACTTCCATCATACCTGTTGTATATGCCCCTTCTCTCCTCTGCCACTGCCACCACTCCCTTGGAGTAACCTATTACCTCACACCTGGACTACTGAGGTAGGCTGCAGGTAGGCTCCCTGTTTCAAGCCTCTCTCCTTTCTAGTTCATTCTCCACTCAGCTGCCAAGGTCAAAGTGATCTCCTTAATCCGACCATGCCATTCTTCTTCTATTCAGTAAACTCCAGTAGCCCCTTTCTCCTCCAGGATCAAACATAAAATATTCTATTTGGCATTCAAAGCCTTCACTACTTGAACCCCTCCTAACTTTCCAGTCTTTTTATAACTTACTGTCCTCTGTGTAACAGTGACAATGATCCTTGTTGTTTCTCAAATAAGATACTCCATCTGCTGACATGTCCCGAGGACATTTTTAAAATTTCTTTGTTTTTTTAAGGCAATTAGGTTTATGTGACTTGCCCAGGGTCATGCAGCAAGTAAGTATATGAGGTCAAATTTGAACTCAGAGCCTCCTGACTCTGTCCTGACTATGCATTTTCAGTGACTCTCCCCATGCTTGGAATTCTCACCCTTCTCATCTCCACCTCCTGGCTTTTCAATTTCTAGCCAAAATCCTATTTTCTTCAAAAGGCCTTTCCTGATCCTTCTATTTTTATAATTAATTAATGTTTTTAGTTTTCCATAAGATTTTGAGTTTTAAATTTTCTCCCCCTCCTGATCCCTCTTAATGCTAGTGCCTTCCTTCTATTGATTATCTCCCATTTATCCTGTATACATTTTGTTTCTACATAGTTGTTCTCATGTTGTCTTCTCATTAGACTGGCAGTTCCTTGAGGACAGGGACTGTCTTTTACCTTTCTTGGTCTCCCCAGGCCTTGGACACATAGGAAGAGTTCAATGAATACATACTGACTGAGTCACCATGCCCCTTTGTCCTCTCCATCAACCTTCTCCATTACCTCTTTGCCAACCTCCTCACTGGTCGAACAGAAGACCATGTCTTGGAGGAGCTTTCAGCACAGATCTCTAGCCTCAACTCTTTTGTGAAAGGATCAGCCATACTTCACTTCATTCCTTTCTCATTAGCTGCCTCACTGTCCACACTAGCACCAGCTGCCTCCCCTTGCATACCCTTTCCTTCCCCTTCCAGCGTGGAAATGCAAACTGTGATCAAATCAGTTCTGCTATTATTCTTGGGCAGAGAATGTCAATCCAGTGCCACTCACTATCTCTGTAACTATCCAGCCCAAAGTGCCTTAGCCCTGGATACCCCATTAGCAATTTCAGGGTAGGGACTGTCATCACTTTGTATTTTTACCCCCAGTCCATGCTATAGTGCTTGGTAGACTGCTTTTTCATTCACTCTCCTGCTTAAGACCTGCCAATTCCTCATTGCCACTAGAATGAAATAGAAATGTCTCTGTTTGGAATTTAACACCTTTAACAAGCTGGCTCCAGTCTACCTTTCCAGATATTGCTCATTAGTCCCCCTCCTAAGCTCTTTACTCCGGGTAAATCGATCTCATTGCTTTTCCCAATATATGACATTCCATTTCCAATGCCTTTAAGGGCACATGATAACTGCCTGCAAACATCTGAAGAACTGTTATTTGTAAAGTTCTATGTACAACCGAATTATTACTATAATCATCTATGCCTTGTGTCTCTTTCTGGTGCTCCCTTATTAAGTGGGAGTTCCCCACATGCAGGGGCCATGTCCTCTTTTCTGAGTTTTTCAAAGGGCCTAGTACAGGGTGGTATACTTAGTGAGTGCTTGACAGATGTATTTTTGTTGACTGATTAACTTTAGAGTAACAGTCAAACCACAGTTGGCTGCTATTTCCTGTAACAGAAACTGTCAGGATGAGTGTTATATAAATTCACGGCAAACCTACCCTTTTACCCTTGCTAAAAACCAAGAAAGAAACCGAACTGAAGGGAAGAAAGGGGAGGGAAGGCTGGGTCTCCTTTACCTTGGCACAAACTCTACTTCTCAGTCCCACCCTCTCTCCCACGGTAGGAAGAAGACCTCCTTAGAGCCAAAGAATAGGACATAGAGCAGGTAAGTTGCAAAAGGAGAAAATACTTATAGTTGATAGCTGGCAGGAACCTTAGAGAAGTCTAGTCCAACCAGCCATTTTGGTAAGGGTGCTGAGAGCTGGAGAAGTTAAGGGACTTGCCTAAAGTTTCAAACATAGTAAAGGGCAGGACAGAGATTTAAAAAAACATACCAACCCTAGAAGCTCTGACTCCCAATCAGTCCATTGCTTTTGTCATTCATTATACTGACCTTTCCCCCTTTTATAAAATGACTTTTGGGGTCAGAGGAGGGTCCATAAAGTGACTGGCTGCTCTCTGAGGTTACCTGATGGGGGTCCTTTCATTGTATACCAAAATGGAACTCACTCTGATACAAGAATCATAGCATTTGGTCGTTTGGCCCTTACTGTCCTTAAACCACAGTTTCAAGAGTTCACATTCATTTCCAAGCAGAGAAAATGAAATGGTCCCGGTCAGTTAGCAGCCAAAATTCTGCTTTTATTCACAGTTACATAGTTTCTTGTATGCTGTGCATTCTATTCTTTAACCACAGAACTACCCTCAGCGGAACCTTCAGAACCTTCAGATAGAGCATATCCTTTAAATCCTGTCTGTCCTGTTCATTTTTAAAAGATTATCCATTCACACATATTTCCTGAGCTTTCACCCTTACAGCATCTAGACTGAGGACAGTCTCTGTGTAATTTCCCCCTCCCCCCTCCTCTCCTCATCTCTCCACACTAATTGGGTGAGGTTTGGTCCTGAATCCACCAAGGAGTTTTTAACTGTACTTCTCAACCAATGCACTGGGAATAATCAGATTGGGTCTTTGTAGGTTCTTTACCCAGGAAAAAAGGCAGAATTTGCACCAGGGTGTAGTGGTGTCACAGGAAAACAGAACCTGGTGAGAAGGAGACCTGTTTGCTAATGGATTGCTCTCCTTTGGTGCATGCCTATAACCGTAGTTATCAGTTTGGAGGCATGAGATAGAAATTGTTTAAACATGTGCTTGTTTCCATGGTTCAGAGATTTGAGATTCCATTGGTGTGAATACTCCCTTCATGGACAAGAGGACATAAGCACACTACAATTTATTAGACAGCCTTCATGATTTACTGTGGCCAAGAAAGAATCACCCTGTGACCAAACGTCTGGCAATGAGCCTCTGAAAGTCAGTAGGCAGTTCCTCCGTTGATAGACACACACAAAATTCATCCTTGAGCCCACATTTCCAACTGGGTAAGGCTGCCAGAGCTTTCGCTCAGCTGGCATAGCCTTAGACGGTCTGGTAATATATTATGCCTCAGTGAGGCATCATTTAGAGACAGTTAGATAGTAAAATGGAATGAGTGTTGGACTTGAAGTGAGGAAGGCCAGAATTCAGATCTTGTCCAAGATCCTCACTAGCCACACTGCCCTGGCTAAGCAGCCTCTGCGTGCTTCAGTGTCTTCATCTCTAAAACAGGGTTCATAACAGCAGTTATCTTACAAGGTCGTTGTAAGGATAAATGAGGTAATCTTTGTACAGTGTTATATAAATGCTAGCTATCATTATTATTAGGAGAATCTTAGTGGATGTTCAATCTAGATAAAAGATTTATTAGAGTTAATTGATTTGTTTTATACATTTAAAAAAATCCAAATCTGTAATTTCATCAGTTGGTGGAACTCCCAGTATGCAAACACCTTTCACCAATGGAGATGGCAACCTATGTAATGACTACAGACTTAATGAATACCCTGAGGCAATGCAAGTCTAAGTGACTTGCTAATGGTCCCACGGATGATATATGTCAGAAACAGGGCCTGAACCTGGGTCTCCCTGCCTCTAAGACTGGGCCTCTCTCAACACAAGAGCCTGTGCATGTACCTCCCTCTGCCACCTTGAAATTCCTCTGAAATGGGGGCTTAGCAGTCAAGTGATATGGCATGAGTCATACAGCAGTAAGTGGGGGAGGCAAGGGCTGCCCGATTACAAGGCTAAACCACCACCACCGCTGCTCTGAGCTGCTTCATTCATGAAGCTTATGAACATCAGTCACTGGCATCCTAAATGTGTCTATTTTGATCCCATGTACCCTCTCTAGTTCCTGGGAACCCAAAAGGGCACAGAGAACTCTCCTCTCTAGACCTGGTAAAAAAAACATCTTGCTTTTGGCAGTTTCTAAAATCTCTCCCCAAGTCACTAATTCTGGCTTCTGAAAAATTTCCCAAATCATGGAGGGAAATGTGAGCAGATTATATTCTCTGGACCTGAAGGGAGATTCATTTGTCACTAACTTTCCTATAACTTTGTTCTCTCCTCTCACATTCAGGGTAAGAGTCTCTCACAGTTTGGAAGCTTAGGAAATCTCCTTGGTCTTTCGTATGGCATACCCCAATTCTTGGGACAGGACTAAGAAAGAAACCTCATGAAATTGTTAGTAGATTGACCTTGTGAAATTGTCAGCATGCATTGCAGACCCTGAAATGTTCTCTTATCCCCTAATTAGGAGATCAGCTAATGGGAACCCAGTTAATTCTAAGTCCATTTGGGCTGGACTCTCAAGTTTAGCTTGGGCTTACTTGTCCAAGGAGTTTTGAAGATATGGTAAACAAATAGTCCTTTGGAGCCTAGATTGAGTTCCCCTTAATTAAAAAAAAAATGGCCTTGGCCTTACAGTAGGATTGATTGCAGGCTAGAAAAAAGGATAAATCTTACCGTTACTGGGCAACTTTTGTCTCCGTGTTCTTCAGACAGAGCTTGGTGCCTCTTCCCTGGGGTGTAGGCTGGGGCCCGATGATGCTGATTTCCGATGCTGTTAGTGAAAAAAGGGAAGTGAAGCCCTTCACAGATTTGTTGAGATGACAGGAAGTTGAGGCCAGAAAGGAAAGGAAGTGACTTTGAATCCACCCACCCTTGGCTATAAAGAGACTAAGGTTTTATGGTGACCTTTGAAAATTCTTTTTTTCTGAAGTCCTCCACCCCTACACACACACACACACACACACACACACACACACACACACACACACACACACACGAAAATGCATATGCACATTGCCATAGAGGGTCCTTCTTCAATTACTGGACCACTGTCTTGGTTCAGGCTAGTTTCAGGGTATAATAGAAACCTGAGATTTAGAGTCAGGGGATTTCTTTTTGACTTTGGCACAGACACTTATCAGTGTGACCCCAAGCCATTTGTTTAACCCCTCTGGGCCTTTGTTTCCTCATCTGCATAGCATGAGCAATGCTTGGAGCAGTCACAGGGATATTGTGGGAAAAGTTCTTGAACAAGCATTTATTAAGCACATCTAACAGGCACTGTGCTCAGCACTTTACAAATATCATCTCATTTGATCCTTACAACAACCTGGGAGGTAGGTTTTATTATTATCTCCATTTTACAGTTGAGGAAACTGAGGCAGACGAAGGTTAAGTGACTTACCTACGGTCACACAGGTAGGAAGTGTCTGGTTCTGTATTTGAACTCAGGTCTTCCTGACTCCAGGGCCAGGGCTCCATCAATTGTACCACCTATACAAATGCACCTTAAAAATGTATTATAACTTTTTTTGTGTGACTCCCAAGGACTTTCTCACTTGATTTATATTCATTGCAGTTTCAGGTTTGTTGCTGCTTTTTTGTTTGTTTGTTTGTTATTGTCTTTTGTTTTTTTAAGAGGACCAATGACATCATGAGGGTGATGTCTTGACTTGCCTGTGAATTGGATTTAAGTGAGGCAGAGTTTGCACAAAGTTGTCAGCCTCACTCTCTCCTGTAGAGTCAATGAAGGCCAATGGCAAGACCAAAGTCAAGATACATTTCCGGTTTGAGAAGAGGGTACAAAACTACTGGGCACACTTAGAGAGTCACTGCTCTCTCCCCTGCCAGGACACTCTGCCTCTACCAGGAAAGTGACTGATATTCATCAACTGTAGGAAATAAAACAATGTGGTCTAGAGTCCTAGTGGTTTAGCTGTGTAATCAGAAAGTCCAAAATTCAAGTCCTTCCTCAGCCACTTACAAGTTGTATGATACTTGGCATGTTACTTGACTTTTGAGCAGGATTATGCCAAGAGGACACGTTTGCCCCACAATTATTGGTCTGACCTTCCCAGAATCCCTCCAATTTGGAAAGGCTTTTGATTGGTCTCTAATTTCCAGGGCTCTATAGCTAGCCATCTATCTTGCCCCAGATTCTCTGTTTCCTAAACTCAGAAATTAGAACTACTCCTTTGAGTTAAGGTAGTGAAGGTCTCTATTAAAATATAAACCTACTGACAACCATCAACACATTACCTTGGCTTAACTGACCAGAGAAGTTTGGAAAGCAGACTCATAAAGATTAAGAAAATAGGATGATGCATTTTAATGTGTAAGTAAATGCTCAAGGAATGGCAGGTCAGAATTAGACCTGGAAAAGGAGATTGAAGGCATATTGTAGACGGCCCTAAGTACTGGGCTGAAGACCCCCACATGAAGGGATCAGGAGATGGAGGATAAATTAGCAAAGGAAATTGAGGACTAGTCAGATACTAAGAAGATATAGGAGGAGAACTGGGATAGTATGAGGGGAGACAAAGGAGATGAGAAGATGTATGATCACCCAGTAGTGTCAAAAGTTGCTAGGAAGTAAAGAAAATAGACTAAGAAGGGGCCATTGGATTTAGCAACTAAAAGATCATGAATATAGTTGAAGTATGCAATTTCAGCTAAGTGGTGGAGATTAAATCAATACTGCAAAAGTTTGAGAAGTGAGTGGCTGGTGAGGAGATGGAAATAAAAGGGAGGAGAGATATAAGACAGTGTGAGAAGATGATAAAGTTAAGGATATTTTTGTAAGGACTCAACATTTTTAGAGCCAATTGGGTAAAGAAGAGATTAAAGATAAGAGAGGGAAAGAGGGAATGATGGATGATGGTACAAGCTCCTAGAGCATACAGAAGAGAATCCAATGGAGGGTACAAGTAAAGAAAATGGAGAATGACAAGAGTTCTCAGAGAGTGGGAACTCTGCTCATTATCAAGTGGAGGAAGGGGTTGAGAGTACAGAGAACACAGTGCAAGGGGAGGTCAGAGGAAGAAAGGGACTGGGGATTTGTAGGATTGAACTGAAAGGGATAAGAATGTCAAAGAGGTAGCAGGGGAGAATTATTTTTGGTCCAGAAGATGGAGACACTGAATCATAGGGATTAGGAGAGCAGGAAGCGTAGATTTACTAGCCATAGGACTAGGGATCTGTCTTCTGAAACTGTGATGGCCAGGGGTAGCCTTGCTATAGAGATTCCCTCTACAAACATTGGAGAGGTAGGGTTGATGGCAGTGGAGATATGGGTCAGAAGTCTTCATCCTAGGACTGAGGGCACATTCTAGGTCTCTGCCTAGGGTCCCAATATTTCTGGTTCTAGTCCTGGTATGGCCTTCATTGGGCATACTTGAAATCCTAATCTTTTCAAATTCTGATTGGGTGGCACTAGGCTTGAGGTCCTAGTTGTTCTGCCTCCCTAAGGCCTGACCCTGCATAGTTTAAGGCCTTTGTCTGAGGTCCCAGTCTTTCCAGCTGCAGGCTGGTGTCTGACCCTCCTCCAGGTCTCCTGGATCCAAGTTTTGTACTAGTTCTGTCCGTCCTTTGCCTACTTCACAGCATTACCTGAAGGCCAGTGCTGTCTGGTGGTCTGATTAGAATCAGACTGTGTCTTAGAGTGTGGCAGTGAGGATCAGGGCCAGACCTTTACTGGGGCATTTAGAGACACTGCCCCGTTTGAGGATTCTAAGCTCCTTCAGAATGGTTCTTTCTCCTACTCCCTGCTAGTTAGTTATATTGTTAAGTGCTCTAAAATGCTTAGGGGTGATTCATCCATCAGGCAAAGAGTTGAACTAACTTACCTGTAAGGTTCTTTCTGTGGTCTTGGATTCCATGTTTCCACTTTTGGGTTCCATTGGTATAAAATCCCAGCCCCGGGGGACTTGTACACTGTTAGAGTTGGAAGAGACCTCAGAAGATGTGAAGCACAGCTCCATTCTGAAGCATAAACCCCCAACAAATTCCTCAGCTCCCCTCAAAGATCTTCAGTAATAAGGAACTCACTGCCTCTCAAAGCAGTTCATTCCATTTTTGGACAACTAAGAAGCTTTTCCTTGTATTGAACAGAAACTTATTCTAACGTCTCTTATAGATCCTACTTTTTCCTTCTGAAACCAAGAAGAATAAGTATATTCTGTGTTAAATATGAAATCCTATTGAAAACTTGAGGATATAATCATACACCCTCTCCTTTAGGATTCTCTTCCCCAAGCTAAAGGTCTCTACTTCCTTCTGGGTCTTTACTTCTCCCTGTTAAGCTTTTTGTTGGAAAAAAAAATTATTCCTGATCTAACATCACCTTTCCTCTTTATAGAAAGCCTTGTAAGTTGTGCAAACCATGTTTGGTTTTACTGAATCACATGACGCGAATTTGGTTGCCATGGGCGGGCAGATTACTAGGTTATTCTACTGATTCAAAGAAGTCTTCTCAGAATAGGTGGACTTTGGAGGAAGGGAGAGAGTGAGGTCATCATCTAGCACCAGAGCTTTTAAAGGGAGAGAGGACTGGCATAGAGTGGGGAAAGTAGATAGGAAAGGGAAGAGTGATAAGAAAGGGGAACATGAGGGAGGAAGTGGATGGCTGAGTATATAGGACCCATCAGACCATAGTCATGATTCCTGGAAGAAGACCAACAGGTTAAGTGTTCTCATTTTCTCCAGAAGAGAATCAAGAAAATAATCAGGTTGGCGTGCCAATCAGCAAGGATCTTTTACACATTTCTCCCTGGCAGTCCATATATGGCTAGAGATAGTTGTTCCCTTTCAGAACCCAGAGCACTTTGACATCTCTGTGAGTTTTACACCAAGACAGGAGAGAAATTTGCTATTGACTGTCAAACAACAACTATAATTGGGGAACCCAGAGCTTGGGATACCAATATTATTCCCTCAAGATAGACCCACATGTACAAAAATATTTATAGCAGCTCTTTATGTGGTGGCCAAGAATTGGAAATTGAGGGAATGTCCATCAGTTAGTGAATGACTGTACAAGGTGGTATATGAATGTAATGGAATACTACTCTTCCACAAGAAATGATGAGCAGGCAGACTTCAGAAAAACCTGGAAAGACTTACATGAACTGATGCTGAATAAAGTGAGCACAACCAGGAGAACATTGTACACAGTAACAGCCACATTGTGTGATGACTAACTTTGATAGACTTAGCACTTCTTAGCAATGGAAGGATCTAAGGCAACTCCAAAAGAGTCATGATGGAAAATGCTGTCCACATCTAGAAAAAGAACTATGGAGTCTGAATGCAGATTGAAGCATACTATTTGCTCTCTTTCTTTTTCATAGTTCCTCCCATTGGTTCTGATTCTTTATAACATGACTAATTTGAAAATATGTTTAATATGAATGTATAAGTAGAGCCTATATCAGATAGCACACCATCTTGGGATGGGGGGAGGGTAAGGAGGAGGAGGAAATTTGGAATCAAAAGCTTATGGAAGTGAATGTTGAAGACTAAAAGTAAATTAATTTAAAAATAAATAAAAATGGATGGTGGATTCAGTCAAAAGCCATTTCAGCATCTATTAATATAATTATATAGCTTTATTACCTATATTAACAAAGTTTATTATATCTCTAGTCTTTCTTGTGTTGAATAAGCCCTGCATTCTTAATATAAATCAGACCTAGTCAGAGCGTATAATCTTTCTAATCTCTTGTTGTATTTTGCCTGCTTGTTCATATTTTATTAAAAGTTTTGGTATCAATGTTCTTTAGGGATATTGGTTTATAGTTTTCTTTCTCTACTTTGTTTCCCTGATCGAGATATCAAAACCAGATTTATATCACAGAAAGGGACCAGAAAGATACTTTCTTTTCTTATACTATAGTTTGTGTAGATTTGAAATAATTTGTTCTTTGAATGTTAGAATTCATTTGTAAATCCATCTGGTACTGGAGTATTTTGGGGGGAGGGGAAGTTCACATAACTTTTGCAATTTCTTTTTGTGATATTTGTCATCAAAATAATCTATTTCTTCTTTTGTTAATCTAAGTATTTTACATATTAAAAGTTCATCTATTTTCTCTTAGTTATTAGTTTTATTAGTATGTAATTGAGAAAAATGTTTTCTTTATAATTTCCTTTATTTCTTTTGATTTTTTATATAAACAGTTTGATTTTCCTCTCTCTTTATGAAAATCAAGTTGGCTAATTATTCACTCACCCACCCCCAAGAAAAGTATTCCTAGTTACATTTTTCAATTCAATGTTCCTTTTGTTTTCAATTTTATTCATCTTTTCTTTAATTTTCAGGATTTCAGTTTTGTTGCTTAGTTGGGGATTATTGATTTCTTGTTGTAAAAGTGTTTTTTTAAGCTGTGTACTCAATTCATTGATTTGTTCTCTTTTTTGTTAATGAAAAACATTCATAATTATAAAATTTCCCCTAAAATTGCTTTAGCTACATTTCATAAGTTATAATATGATGTTCCATCATTGCCATTTTTACTTTTTGGAGGGCAATTGGGGTTAAGTGACTTGCCCAAAGTCACACAGCTAGTAAGTGTGTCAAGTGTCTGAGTTCAGATTTGAACTCAGGTCCTCCTGACTCCAGGGCTGGTGCTCTACTCATTGTGCCACTTAGCTCCTCCAATCATTGCCATTTTTAAATGAAGTTTTCTATTGCTTCTACAATTTATTCTTTGATTCACCGGTTCTTCAGGGGCATGTTACTTAGTTACCAATTGCTCTTTAATTATTTCTTTAATGGTCCTTTACTAAATGTAGTTTTTATTTCATCATGATCAATAAATAATCTGTTTAATTTTTCTGCCTTTCTACATTTTTGGTGAGTTCTTTATGCCACAATACATATTAGATTTTGTAAAGGTGCCATGTGAAGCTTAGAGGTGAGTAAATTCTCTTTTGTTCCCATTTGGTAGTCATCAGAGATCAATAATCTTTAATTTTTCTACTGTTGTGTTTAGGCTTTTAATTTCTTTGTCTTTTCATCTTTATATTTGATTTGTCTAGGTTTGAAAGGGGTATGTTTATGTTCCAAACTATTATTTTTTTTTATCTAGTTCTCCTTCTAATTTGATTAACTTTTCCTTTAAGTATTTATATGACACGCTATTAGATGGGTATGCCTTAAGTATCACTATTGATTTTTTTTTTTTGCTGCCTTTAAGCATAACAAAATTTTCCAGTTTATCTCTTTTTATCATGTCCATACTTACTGTAATCTTATCTGAAATAATGATTTCTACCCTTGCTCTTTTGAGTTCAGCTGACATATAATAGAGTTTGCTCATTTTAACCTTATATGACTCTTTGTGTCTCAAAGTTTGTTCTTATAAACAACGTTATCAGGCTCTCTTTTCTAATCCACTCTACCCTCTTCTTCCATGAGTTAACACCATTCACATTCACAGGTATGATTGTTAAATGCATACTTCATCCTGACTTCTATTTTTTCCTTATCTTTGCTCCTACACTCTCTCTACAAATAAGAAGGTGGTAAAAGAGAGGGAATTTGCCTGACACTTGTGATTTGCAAATTAAATGGACTGTTTCTTCTCTGTTAAAGCTCTTCTCTTTCTCTTCCCCCACTCCTGATACCAGGTTTTTACTCTTTCTTCCTTCTCTCCTTATATAGCTCATAGAGCCACTATCTTAGTGACTACGAAGTGTGTGGAATCTAAGACATGGGTCTGATCATAACATTCTATTACTCAAAAACTTCAGTGACTCGCTATTGTCTGGTAGAAAAAGCACAAGCTCTTCAACCTAGCATTTGAAGCTCTTGTTGATTTGATCTTCACCTACCTTTCCAGACTTATTTATGTTACTCCCTTTCATGAACTCAGTGTTCCAGGTAACTGGCCTACTAATCCACTCCTACAGTTTACTATTCTGTTGCTGTTTTCTGTGGCTCTGCACAGACCTTATGCCTGGAATGTACTGTTTCCTCACCTCCACCTTTTAGAATTCATCATTTTATCCAAGGCTTCGCTCAAATGCACCCCTGTTCTGGGAAATCTTTCTTGTTTTCTTCCCTATCACAGTTGTTAGTGTCTGCTCCTTCCTGAAATTATTTTGCATTTACTTGCTTGTGCACATGCCACATTCACCATTAGAATATAAGCCCCCTGAGGGGTGGGATTGATTCTCTTCATCACCTAGCATTGTGTCTTTCACATGATACTTGAGTTCCTCATCAGATTGCAGAAGAAAGAATAGTAAGCCAGCCTACCTAAAGCTGAGCCACTCATGGCAAATTAAGAATCGAATCTATTTGCTTCAAAGGAGCCCATTTTGGGAGGTATAGTTTATATACCTCTGCCTTTCTACATTTTTGGTGAGTTCTTTATGCCACAATACATATTAGATTTTGTAAAGGTGCCATGTGAAGCTTAGAGGTGAGTAAATTCTCTTTTGTTCCCATTTGGTAGTCATCAGAGATCAATAATCTTTAATTTTTCTACCGTTGTGTTTACTGTTGTGTTTCTACTGTTGTGTTTAGTTTCTACTGTTTGTGTTTATATTTATAATATAATATATTATATATATTATATAAATATATATTTATATAATATAGTCAATATATACATAAGGAGGTATAGTTTATATAACTGGATTGGAATTAGGAAGACCTGAGTTTGAATCTTGCCTCAGGTACTTGCTAGTTGTATGAACCTAAGCAGGCTTCCCAGCCTCTGTTTCCTCATCTGTAAAATAAGGGTGATGACACAGCCCTGGGCTTGGAACCAGGAAGGCCCATCTTCCTTATTAGCTGTGTGACTCTGGGCAAGTCACTTAACCTTGGTTGCCACAGTTTCCTCATCTGTCAAATAAGCTGGAGAAGGAAATGACAGAGCTCAGCAGTATCTTTGCCCCAAACAGGGTCACAAAGAGTCAGACATAACTGAAACAACACAATAACAGCACACGTTATCTCCATATACACACGTAGAACATTTTGCATACCTTTAAAGCACTGTGTAAATGTAATGATGACTATTGTCACAAGGAACTAAAACACGAACAGTCTTTGCCTCAGGTAAACTTATAAAACCAAGGTTCAGTTTTACAAATGCCATGAGCTATTTTCATCATTACTCCTGAAAAGAATAAAACATGTGAGGCTTTTAGTGAATAAAGAAAATCTTAGTATTATTTTGATGGTGTTCTCCCTCAGTATGTAGGGAAGTGGGTGGAGCTATATAATATATGATATGTATATTATATATATATATAAAATACAATAATAATATGTAAGTAGATTTGGGCTCATCAGGTGGTTGTTGTGGTTTTATTCATTTATGTCTGATTCTTCATGACCCCATTTGGAGTTTTCTTGGCAAAGAAACTAGAGCAGTTTGCCATTTCCTTTTTTTGGCTCATTTTACAGATGAGGAAACTGAGGCAAGCAGGGTCAAATAACTTGCCCAGGAAGATGAGTCTTTAAGACAATTAGAGATGTCCAAATTTGGAGTGGACTGCATTGGGAGGTAGGGAGTTCCTTGGAAGTGGCTATCTTCAAACAGGCTGTATGACCGTCACTGTTACAAGTGTTAGAAAGGGGAGCTAAATATTGGACTGGAGTTATATGAGGTCATATCAAAGATGACCTACTCCAAGGGTAGACAGTTCCAAATTTGTAGATCACTGGTGCTTGGGGAATACAACACTCAGGTTTTCTTGTCTGAAGGTAGTCTAGCACTGTGGATTTGCATAGGGAAGAACATACTACATAATATATATATGTGTATATACATGTATATATACACACATACACACATATACATATATATGTATGTGTATGTGTGTACATGTATATATGTGTGTGTACACCATATATCATTACCAAACATACCATATATACTAGTTATTGATACAACTTTCTCCCTACCTGACTTCCCACTGACTTGACTGGCTAGCTACTACAGAAAGGGGAGGAAGGAATGAGGGCAGGTAAGAGGAGACAGAGGAGAGGAGCTGACTCATCTCCCCTCTCCCTTTCATAACCATAGTGACCAGTGTCAGCAAGAGTGCTTTAGGGGTCTCTTTAGCCACCCATGTTTTCTGACTTTGTGGCCTTAAGGCCACATGTGGTTCTCTAGGTCCTCAAGTGCAGCCCTTTGACTGAATCCAAACTTTACAGAACAAAATGGATTTGTCAAAGGGCTGCACTTGAGGACCTAGAAGGCTATATGTGGCCTCAAGGCCGCAAGTTCCCAACTCCTGGACTAGACAGTGCTTTCTCTTTGCTTAATGTGGCTACAAGAAAGATGTCTGGACTTCTAAACTTGACAGATTATTAAGCCCTTATTGCTTCTATTTCACCAATGTAACTCAGCTATGATCATTTACCAAAAAATAGGAAATGCTACAGAGGAGCTTCCTTAGACACTTACTACATGGCACAGGCTAGGAAAATCTCAAACTGTCTTCAGTGCATCTAAAATACCTGACTATGTCACTTTACCTATTTCCTCAATAACAGAATGTTTGAGCTCTTTATGTGCACGTGCACATATTCATACACACACATATCTATTTAAGCCAACTTTGGTGGATGCTTTGTTTGTGTGAAGCTCCTGGCTCTTCATGGGATATTGTCCTTGGACAAACACCTCTGTTTCCATAGCATCATTGGAGAAGAACTGTCTTTCTGCTCAAATATCTCTTCAAGGCCTCATGGATGTCTCTGTTCCTTAGGCTATAGATGATGGGATTGAACATGGGAGTCAGGATGGTGTAGAGCAGAGAAAACACTTTGTGGAGAAACTGGGATGGATGGGCTGAGGGTGCAAGATATGTGGCAATTAGTGTCCCATAGAACGTGGTGACCACAGTGAAGTATGAGGAGCAGGTGGAGAAGGCCTTGCGACGGCCAGCGCTGGAGGGGATTCTCAGGATAGTAGTGAGAATGCAGGAATAGGAAGCTGTGATTAGGAGAAAAGGGATCAATGTCACAGCAGTAGAGGTGGCAAAGGCAATGGTCTCCATCAGTGAGGTGTCCGTGCAGGAGAGTTGGACAAGGGGAGTAAAGTCACAGAAGAAATGGTTGATTTCAGTGGGTCCACAGAAGGTCAGCCTCGACAGGAGTATGATGGTTAATGCTGTGAGGAGAAAGCAGCTAACCCAGGAACTGGCAGCCAGAACAACACAGACCTGGCCATTCACGAGGACAGTATAGTGAAGAGGCCGGCAGATTGCTAAGTAGCGGTCATAGGACATCATGGTCAGCAAAAGACACTCTGTGGCTGCCAAGGATCCAAAGAAATAAAACTGTGTGAGGCAGCTGGCCACTGATATGGTTTTCTGCCCGGCGAAGAAACCTGCCAGCACCTTTGGCACGATGTTCGAAGTGTACGCGATCTCTAGGAAGGAAAGGTTTACCAGGAAAAAATACATGAGGATGTGAAGATGGTGGTCGAGCCCAACAAGGAGGACAATGAGCATGTTCCCAGTGACAGTGAAGATGTATGCAGCTAAAAAGGTTGTGAAAAGAGCAAGATTCAGCTGCCAAACAGTTGAAAATCCCAGGAGCACAAATTCCACAATGACTGTTTGATTCTCCCAGGGTAGATGGGGCATAGCTGACTTATCTACAGAGGATCATAATGATGGAATGTGAACTTGGCAATGATAGTGAGCCAGAGTCTTCATAGGACTTTTTAGTTTTAAATTCACTGAGGTCTTAGTATAGATTGACAGATTGCTTATCTTATTAAACAAATGAGCACAGAGATGAGTGTGTGAAGAGGCAACTAGATGCTACAGTGGATACAGCACTGGGCCTGGAGTCAGGAACACCTGAGTTCAAATCCAACCTCAGATACTTACCCTGGGCAAGTCACTTAACCTCTTTCTGCCTCAGTTTTCTCAACTGTCAAATGGGCATAATAATAGTACCTGACTTCCAGGGTTGTTGTGAGGATAAAATGAGATTATAATAAAGTGTTTACCACAGTGCTCAACACATAATTGGAGCTTAATAAATATTTATTCCGTTCTATCTATGTGTAGGGCACTGTACTATATACATAGGGCCCTCAGACTGAAGCAGGGAAAGTGCTGTTTTTAGATCTCCCATTTTTAGATCTTACTAATTGCTTTTATTTTCAGGGTTTAATATAGAAATTCAATTCAACAGATATTTATTAAACTCTTACTTTGTGTAAGACAATGGGGATATGATGACAAAAAAGGAAATTCCCTGCCCTCTCTCAATGGAACACAGCATGAACTCAGACAAGTAAAGAGAGGGTAATTTAACAACTAATGGGATCAGGAAGGGTTCACAGAGGAGACTAAGCTTAAGAGGAACCCTTGGAAGAACTCTGAAAAGTGGGAGATAAGGGAGATAAGACATCTATTTCAGACACAGAAGGGTTGCTTTTGAGAATGCATGGAGGTGATGGAAGGGAGATGGAACATCAAGTTTAGGAAACCAATTTCAGGTCTATTTTTGCTGGGACATAGTGTATAAAGAGCAATGATTTGAAAAGAGTTGGTGAGGAGCAGACTTTGTAAGGTCTTAAGTTCCAGGTTATCTTTTATCCTAGAGGCACTACAGAAACACTCAAGATTTCTGAATTTAGGAGTGACATCATCACTTCCCTCTGTGCCTTGTGACAATTACTTGGCATCTTTTTGGACTGAAGAGGGAAAAGACTGAAAGTAGGAAAACCAATTAGGAGTCAAATGAATTAGTCCAAGTGCAGGGTAATGAGGGCCCACACTAGAGTGATAACTCTTTGAATGAAGCCCAAAGACTGATGTGACAGACGTGGAAGCAGAATAAACAAGAGCTGGCATCTGATTGGCTCTGAGAGGTAAAGCAGAATAGTTGCTGAACATTCAGTAAGCGCCTACTATGTGTCGGGCACTGTGCCAAGCTCTAGCTTAGCAGAAGCTAATCAGGTCCCTGAGGTTACAAAAAAGGATGGCTAGAAAGAAAATGATATATTTGGAGGAAATTTGCTTATATATATCAGGCCTATATATATATATAGGAGGCATTTAATAATTATTCATGGACTATAGACTTAACTACAAATATAACGAATTTTTTTTTTTGACACATTGAGTTTGAGATCTCTACATATCAACCATGTGGAGATATCCACAAGGCAGATGGTACTGCAGAATTGTAGTTCAGGAGTCTGGGGCTGGATATACAGATCCTCAGGTCCAATCATACCACCCTCCTCCCCCCTACTCATTAAACTCCCCTGTTACATCTGGGATCAAATACAAAATCCTATTTGTCATCCAAAGTCCTTCATAACCTGGCTCCCCTCACCCCATCTCTCCAGTCTTCTTATACCCTATCCACCTCCCTCCACATACCCCCATAGCCTCCTTCCTTTTCCACAAACAAGACACTCCCTCTCCCTGCTCCAGGCATTTTCTCTGACTGTCCTCTGTGCCTGGAATGTTCTCTCTTCCCCTCTCTTCCTCATGACTTCTTTGGTTCCCTTCAAGTCTCAGTTAAAATGCCATCTTCTGTAGGAAACCTTTCTCAGCCCCCTTAGTTCTAGTGCCTTCCCTTTTAAATTTCCTGTCCTTCTATATGTTGGACATATTTGTTTGCTTGTGGTCTCCCCCATTAGATTGTGAACTCCTTGAGGGCAGGGGCTGTCTTTTGTCTTTTTAAATTTTATTTTATTTTATTTTTTATCCCCAAGGCTTAGCACAGTGCCTGGAACATAGTAGGTGCTTCATAAATAATTATTGACTGACTGAGTCATACGCACACACACACACACACACACACACACACACACACACACACCTGATAGTTGAACCCAAGGAGATGGACAAGTGTACCAAGGGCAAGGCTGTAGGGGGCAAAGAGAAGAGGACCCCAGACAGTTACCCTAAGGCAGTGGGAGGTGGAAGATGATCCAGCAAAGAAGACCAGGAGTGGTCAGACAGGCAGGAGGAACCAGGATTGAGCAGTGTCAGAGAATCCAAAGAGGAGAGGTTATCTGGGAGGAGACAGTGGTCAACATTGTCAAAAATGGCTGTTTTTGCTGTTGCTATTCCACAAACAAGACATTCCATCCCTCTGGCTGCCCCTCATGCTTGGAATGCCTTCACTCCTCTGCTCCCACTACTGAAAATCCCACCTTCTACAGGAATCCTTCACCAGCCCCTTTGAATTCTAGTACCTTCCCCCTGTTAATTACCTCCTATTTACCCAGCATATAGCTTGTTTTTTGTCTCCCCATTAGCTTGTGAGCTCCTTGAGGGCAAGCACTGTCTTTTGCCTCTTTGGTGTCCTCATTGCTTAGCAGAGTGCCTGGCATATAGGAGGCATTTAATAATCATTCATGGACTATAGACTTAACTACAAGAAAAGGCAATTGTTATTACAGTTAAATATCGTTGATAACATTGGAGAGAGCAGTTTCAGTCACACAGAATTATTAGAAATCACATTACAAGAGTTTCAGAAGGGAGTGAGTAATGGTAGAGTGGAGACAGCAAAAGCAGACGACTATTTCAACTTTAGCAATGGTTAAAGATGTTTGAGAGGAAAGAGAAGAAAGTGGCATAAGAGCCACAATGAACCATCTCTACCTTCCTGGATTCCCTCCTTGCAGCTCCTGTATTTCAGAAGAGAAGACAAGGAAAGAAAGGAAGGGAAACACAAAGAAAAGGCAAAAAAAGAAGAGAGAGATGGAGAGAATGTGAAGGGAAGAGTCAGAAAGCAAAAGGAGAGATCAGTTAACAAGCTTTTATTGAGTACCTTTTATATACGGAGTTCTGTGCTAGACACTGTGAGGGACATGAGGAAAAGGAAGATAGAGTGCTTGCCCATTAGGAGTTCACAGCCTAGTTGGGGAGATAAAATTTATACATGACATAACTAGGATAATTAAAGAAAGGGATGAGAAGAGGAGAAGGGAAGATGAAAGAGAAAACTCTTTCATAGAGGATGGACATTATACAAGGTCTTAAAAAGGCAGTTTTCTCCTTTCCACTTCAAAAACTCCTTTTTGGGTTTTTTTTGTCATGCAATGGCCATCTGCCAGGCCAACTAGTTTCTAACCTTCCTCACTTATATTATTTTTCCCATTGAGGGGGAAGGGAAGATATATCCCTTCAGTGGCACAAAGGCTTTGCCTGAGGAAGCCGGGAGGAAAAAGGTCTATGTGAGTTGACATTTCCAAGAAACTGACTGGTCTGATAAACCCTAAAAAAAATTGAAAGATCACACACTATGTGTTGGAAGGGACCTGGGGTCATCTAGCCTAAGCCCCTCATTATATAGATAGGAAAATGAAGCCCAGAGAGGGATTCAGGTTCTTAATTCAGTGCCACCCTCACAACATCATACTGCTCTTTCAGGAGAATTCTTTGGCTCAATGGCGTATTCCTATGAAGGGAAGGTATCCCTCAACATTTTAATATACATGGAGCATGGTAGCAGTGAACACAAAGGGTAGACTTCAAGGGGAAAAAAATGTCAAAGGGAAATCTGCAATCTGGAGGTGGTAATAGAATCAGAGAATATTCCTACAGTTTTGACTTGATGTTGGTTGGGGTGATTTATGAACTTCTACATGAATGTGAGCCTCAGGTCTTTCCTAACTAATGTAAGTTCCTTCCTCTTCCATCAGCTCCTTCCTTAAGTTATTGTCTACATAGCAATCATCTAGTATGGGGTCTTCTGACATTCAGGGCCAGATGGGTGGTTATCAGTGGGGATAGCTCTTTCTCTGCATATCTCCACAACAGTGATGGTGGCAGGCAAGGAGAAGTCTTTTCCTTATCTCTTAACTTCTGTACTTTGTGGTAGTCTAGTGTGACTGAATTGAACAGATGTAGAAATACGGGCACAGTGTTCCCTTGTAACTTTAGTAGAATTTGAGTTAGGATATGCATGTGTACTGGGCAATACATGCGTGTCCATGTATTTCATTATGAGAGTGTTAAAAATGCTTTGCCCAGATACTGAAGGCAGCTAAAGCAGAGGCACAGAGAGGACTGACTATTGATCAGAATAAGACTTGGGGATCACAGGCATGCTATACACCAGCATCCCAAGAAAAGGCAAAGAGTCAAAAGCAAAGATGGAAGACCAGGAAGATAAATATGGCTCCAAGGGATAAGTGGAAGGAGAGTATCATGATAAGGAGAATCACCATAGTTAGCAGGGAACTTGGAGGTCTCCTATCCAACTGCTTCATTTCACAGATGAGGAAACTGAGGCCCAGTTACAAAGCTAGTCAGGAGCTGACTTGGGCCTAGAACTCAGGTCTTCTTGCTTCAGTGGTCTTTTTACTCCATCACACTGCCTAAGAGCTTCAGGGAATCCATCCTTGCTTGAGAGCACATCTATAGGAACTGATTCTCAAGAGCAACATTACAGAAATGAACAGCTTCATTTATTACACTTACATTATCTTGAACTCTGAAATCCTCTTCTCTGCTTGCATTCTTCTACCCTTCATTCAAACTCGTCCATATCCTCATATCAGTGTAAGCTACTTTTCATGATCACGTCGTCTTTGACCCCATCCTTTGACCTTTCTCATCATTCCAATCCATTACACCAGTCCTGCCTCCATTCTCCTCCCACACCCAGCCCAGACACCATGCTCAGCCAATTCAACAATGCTAATTCCCCCTTGACCCTTCCGACATATCAACCCTGGATCATATTCTCACCACCCATTTTATCTGTCCTCACTCTAAGTCTCCAAGGGATTGCTGGGGGAAAAAAATCACAGAACATGGTGTTAATTATCTGATCCTAATCATTAAGTCATTTCAAAGTTTGTGTTCTCCTTGACCCCTCTATAACTTTTGCCACTGCTGGTTACTTCATTCTACTAAATAGTCTCACATCCCTTGACTTGGGGAATGCTGCCTCTTCTGATTCTCCTGGCCTTTGTGGACTTCTCTTGCTTTTCCTGACCTCTTATGATGTCAGAACATAGGAAGACCTTCCAGCTTCATTCACTTACTCACTGTGTGACCCTAGGGAAGTCAATTAACCTTTGTCTGCCTCAGTTTCCTCATCTGTAAAATGGGGATCATAATAGCACTACCTTACAGGGTTGTTGTGAGGATCAAATGAGATAATATTTGTAAGCACTTTACAAACTTTAAAGCATTATATAAGTGCTAGTTAGTATTATTTTTATTATTATTTTCTAAAAGGTTCTGTCTTTGAGCCTCTTAATATATCTTCTCTCTCCCTCAACAAGGTCACTAATTCCCAGGATCTTTACTATGAGCTCTGTGAAAATTTCTTTCTAAATCTTTATCTCCAGACCTAATTTGATATTCTGTAGGGATCTGGGGTCCATATCCTACATTATTACTTAGTACTGACATGATCTTGTGCCAGTGACTTAACTTATTTGAGTTTCAAATTCTTCACGGGCCAAATAGAGATAATAACATCCCCTACCCCACAGGGCTGTCGTGAAGGTCAAATGTGCTAGATATGTGTGAGCTGTTACTATTTCCTGTGGACAGCAGCCTTTCTTCCTCCTTAGACTGTTTATGATCTTGTAATGAATTCTCTAATACATTTAAGTTATTATTGTAAGCCCTGGTCAAGGAACCAGTGCTTTTATGTTTACATATGTTGGGTTCATTCTTGGAGACTTCTCACTGGTTAGTTAATTCTTCTTTTCTCCATGACTCCCACTAAGGGACTCCCTTGAGAACTAGAGAACCTGACCCATGTCAGGGTCTACTTGAAAAACATAAAGGGTCATCTGTTTCTATGCCATGTCATCATTTGGGATGACAGTGCATCAAATACAGGGCAGGCTTTCGTTAGCTGCTTACACCTAGGCCTACTGAATAATAAACTCTCCTTGTCTCTTCAGCAGACCTCCATTTCTTGGGGACCTGAACAGTTCTCCAGACTTAGAGTACTACCCTTGAATTGAGGCTTCACAGGAAAGCACTCAGACTGGCAAAGTCAAGCAGCAACAATCCCTCCCTCTCTCCCCCCCCCCCCCTGCCCTCAATGTACATAGTTCACGTAATTAACAGAATCAGTGAAGGGCAAGGTCCTGATCTGATCCTCTGTTTTGTGGTTCTGCCCTTTACTCTTCCTTAGTTATTGTTGTTCGGTCGTTTCTGTCATGTCTAACTTTTGTGACCCCACTCAGGGTTTTCTTGCAAAGATACTGAGTAGTCTACCATTTCCTTCTCCAGTTCAGTTTTACAGATGAGGAAACTGAAGCAAACAGGGTTAAGTGACTTGCCCAAGATCAAACAGCTAGTAAGTGTCTGAGGATGAATAGGTAGATTTGAACTCAGGTCTTCCCGACTCCAGACCTAGTGCTCTATCCACTGTGCCACTTAGCTACCCTGCCTTAACTCCCACATTGATCAGGAATTCCTTACTGCCCATTTATGAATTCTGTTTATTGCTACCTCTGACACCTCTTAGTTCCCTCTCCTCTCCTGGAAGGCTACACAGTTCCCAGGAGGAATCATATGGCTCTAAAGTCTTGACTGTTGGGACTGTGGCCTATCTATGTATGACTAGACTTTCTAACCTCTAGTTCTTCCTTTTGCTCTATCTTTTAAAAACCAAGTCTGAGTGCAGTCCATGTGTATAAACTAGTTTTGAACATTAATCAACTTTAATGTCGTATCAATGGGGCTACACAAGACAAGCTAGGAAATCCACATCCTCTAAAGAAGTTTGCCTTGTCAAGGAAATTTCACACTTTCTTAATGAAATATCACGAATGTTTTTTTTTTTTTAAAAAGGTCTTCATCAATGGGGACACTGATAAGGTGCTCCTTCTGCCTTGTGTATTATAGTTACTTTGTCTTGGGCTGCCCTATTGTGTTTGTGTGTTATTTCACTACTATAAGCTACTTCAGGGCAGACTGTCCTGTCTAAACTTTTTAGCTTCCCAGAGCCTAGGATACCACATGCTTTAAGAAATATTTGTGGACTGAATATACAAATCATGCTAATTCAGTTCACCAGAAATCTGCCACATAACCACAACTGACCCTCACTACCTTACATAAACATGTCCAACATCCATTGTTTGTCCATTCTTCCCATACTCTCCAAGTTTCCAACCAATTCTCAATCCTTCTCTCTCGGCTAGTGACTTTATTACCTATCTTACTTAGGAAAATTTAGGTAATCAGTAAATTGATTTGCCATATATATGGTTTATCAACTGCACACCTCTTAAAATCTCCACTTAGCCTCTCCCAGTTTTAAAGGATATAGGAAACACTGCGGTACAGGAGAAAGCAGTGATGCTAGAGTGAGAGGCTTTGGGTTCAAATCCTGCCTCTCATACTACTTTTGTGACTGTGACGAGTCACTCGTCCTCTGGGGACCTAAGTTTCCTCATCTGTGAAAAAGAAGGAAGTCATCTGATGTGATCTCAGAGATCCTCTATTAGCAGGTGTGTACAAATAGCCATCGCAAGGAAACCTTTTCTCTCCCACCGCTCTTTAGTGTTAAAGCAATCAGATTTTTAAAATCCAGCTTGTTCATGGAGGTCCCTTCCAGGTCTAGTCCCATGTCCCTCTTTTGTAAGGCTAATCCCTTTATCTTCACCCTTGAATCCACTCCTTTGAGGAATCACTATAGCAACTCTGACCTCAAGGAGCCAGAGGCAGTTAGTGGTATAGTGGACAGAATGCTGGGTCTGGAGTCAGAAAAACCTGAGTTCTAATCCAGTCTCAGATACTAGCCATATGAACCTGGGCAAGTCAGAACCTCAGTTTCCCCACCTGTAAAATGGGGGCAATAATGCCACCTACCGCCAGGTTTGTTGTGAGGTTTAAATGAGATGATCTTTGTAAAGTGCTCAGCACAGTGCCTGGCACACAATTGGTGTCCAATGAATGCTTGTTTCCTTCCTATCAGGGGAGACATGCACATATACACAGATATACACAATAGATGCCTGCTGGGGGTTTTGTGTGTGTGTGTGTGTGTGTGTGTGTGTGTGTGTGTGTGAGAAAGAGAGCATTAGCAGCTGGGGACATCAGGAAAAGCCTCCTGTAGAAGGCAGCACTCGAGCTGGGTCTCAAAGGATATTCAGGGTTCAAAGGAGGAAAAGAGTTCATTCCAGAAATGGGAGACAATGAGAGATGGTGAGTGGAATGCCATATATGAGAAATAGTAAGGAGACCAGTTTGACTGGACTATGGAGACTGCAAAGAGAAGTAATGTGTAGTAAGGATGGAAAGGTATGTTGGGGCCCAGTCGCAAAAGATTTTAAATGTCAAACAGAAGCATTTATGTTTGGTCACAGGAATCATAGGGAGTCACTGTTATTCATCGAGAAGGGGAGTCATGCAGTCTGATCCCCTCTTTGGGAAAAACCCTGACAGCTGGGTGGAGGAAGGATTGGAGTGAGGCAAGTCCAGAGGTGGAGTCTGTTATGATAGTGAGGTGAAAGGTGATGAGGGCCTGAACTAAGATGCTTGCTACATGGGCGATGGAGAAGGAGAGAGATCTGGCAGCTGATTGGATGTGTGGGGTGAGTGAGAATGAATAGCCAAAACCAACAGTGAGATTGCTGAGGATGGTGCTGTCCTTGGCAGATAGGGGGGCACTGGGTAGAGGGTTGCATGGTGTGGAGCCAGGGGAAAGGGGGAAGATGGTGGGGTCTGTTTTGGTCATCTTAATTTTGAGACACCTGTGGGATATCTAGTTCAAAATGTTTGACAAGGAGTTCGTAATGAGGGATTATAATTCATGAGAGACACCTGGGATGGATACTTAGATCTGGGAGCTATCTGCACAAAGAGGATATTTCAATTCATAGGAACTATTGAGGTCATCTAGTAAGAAAAAGAAGAGAGGGGAGCCCAGACCAGAGCCATGGAGCATACCCAGATAGTTAGGAGATGTGACATGAATGATGAACCAGCAAAAGAGGAAAAACAGTCAGAGAGGGAGGAGGAGAACCAAGAGAGAGCAATGTTATAAAATCCCAGAAAGCGAAGAGTGTCCAGGTTTAGAGAACAATCAGCAATGTCACACACTGTTCAGAGGTTAAGTAGTGCGAAACTTGAGAAACAGGTATCATATTGGATAATTAGGGGATCACCAGTAACTTTGAAGGGACAAACTTCAGTTGAGCCATAAGTCTGAAAGCCATATTTCAAGGGGTTAAATAGTCAGTGAGAGGAGAGGAAGTGGTGGCTGATTGTAGATGGGTTTTTTCCTAGGGCTTTGAGAAAGGAAGGAGAGATATAGGATGAAAAAGGGAGTGGGGGAGTGAAGCCCCTTTGCTAAGTGAATGATCTTTAAGATAGGTGAGGCCTAGACTTGTTTTTAGGCAGCAGGGAAGAAACCAAAGGACAGGGAGAGATGGAGGAGCGCCGTGTGAGAAGGGCTAAGTGTTGGGCTCTTTGATGGAGAAGATGGGAGGGCACAGGATTGAGGACGTATGTAGAAGGGTTGGCCTTGATGAGAAGGCCACTTCATCAATAGAGATTAGATTAAAGGAGGAGAGATTGGGGGATATTTGAAGACAGGGACCAAGTCCCTTACATAAAGTAGATACTTAACTAATGTTTTTGAATGGAGAGTCAAACATTTTCTCAGGTCATTAGGTCCACCTCCTGGGTGTGCCAGGATAAGGATTCCCATTTGACTCAAGAAATGGTGACAGCCACACTCTCAGAGACCCCTGGATAGGGAACTGTTAGTGCACATGCACAGAAGATGTGTGTAAATAGCCATTAGAATGAAACTTTTCTCTGCTATAATTTTCTGGTATTAAAGCACTAATATTTTAAGTGATCCAGGCTGTTCATGGGGTTCCTTTTTTTTTTTTTACTACACTAGTCTGGCAAGCTTTATAAAAAGATTTCAGTCAATAAGAAATTGATGCTTGCCAGCTATCATCAGGGAGTCATTTTCTGTCCAAGCAGACATAAACTTGGTTTTAATATAGAATTTCAGAGGAAACTATTCCCCCCTGAATGTTGTTGTGCTCTTTGAAATTGGACCATGAACAAGCAGGCCTCAGACTCAGAGCCTTAACCTCAGACTGAAAGGGTTTTTGTCTAGGCTGCTGGTCATGGGCTTGGTTACCATGGATACTGAGCACTGAACAATTTGCTTCTTCATTGAAAAACTGTGGACATAGACTGACAAAAAGAGTGACTATATGCCTTTTCTGGAAATGATATATGATTTATATGATTTTCTGGAAATGATGAACAAATCAGGAAGTATGATTAAGTATAAACAAAACAGTTAAGGGAAGAAGTAAAAGATAAAATGTCTCTTATATGTGGGAAAACTAAAAGGGGATGTCATGTAGGTTACGAGAACAGGAAAAGAACAGGCTCAGGAAGCCATGACGAAGGGAAGACGCCAAGGTTGTGTCTCCAGGGCTCTTACAAAGGAGAAACAAGCCCGGGGCACCCAGCCAAGCAAAGGGAGTACCCAAGTTGGGTAGATGTGGATTCTGTTGTTTTAGAGAAATCTCCATTGGGTATATAGATTGCCATACACAACTTCTTTTGATACTCAGTCTAATTGTTATCAGCCAGCAAGTGAAATCTCTCTCATTGCAACAGAAACCTCTCCCCTCTGATTCAATTTCCTGTGGAGGAGAAGGAAACCCAACAGGGATGGACACTATGGTTAGATAGCTGGCTGGCCAATCTGATTTTCCGATTTGTGATAAAAGTGAAGGGCAGTAGCAAGCCAGTCTTCTCATCTGTGATAACGATAATAAGAAAGAAGCCTCACATTTATATAGAACTCTACAATTCTCAAAATGCTTTCCTCATAGTAAATTACTGACTGTGCAGTCGGTAATTTAGCTGTTATTAACTTCATTTTTTGGATAAGGAAGTTAAGACTTAGGTAAGTGAAGTAACCAAGGTCATATATCCAGCAAGGAGCAGAGACAGGTCTTAAATCTGTTCCTGGCTCTTTCCCCCTATACCAGACTGCCCTCTGCAAGATGAAGAGAGAGAACTAAATAATTCCAAGGATCTTTTCGCAGGGCCCGGCACAAACCAAATGCTTAATAAATGCTTTATTTCTCTATCTTTTAGCTCTAACATTCTGGGATTCTATGGCTTAATATATCATTTTTTCACAAAACATTCAAATTTTAAACAGGAAAATTTTCTGCCTTAGTCCAAAGAGCTTGTGGAGGAAATGTTTTTGCTTCTACATTTGGACATAGAGGGATTACAAGGTAGGTTATAAACCTGTACAAGCCCTCAAACAAGAATGCAAATTTCAGGCAACTTAGTAGACGACTCGCTAAAAGTGAGTTATTTTGGGTCGGGGTGCCTCTTTCCACCCCCTTCTAAAATGATCTGCTAAGGGATAGCCTGCTTCTTTTCCTGTGCTTAGAAACAGCCCTGTCATGGATGCATTTATACTTCATCTATGCTAATAGAGGATTGCCAGCCTAACAAGATTTGGGGGACCTTTTTCTCTAGGTAAGGAAAAATTCTGCTTTCCAAATACAAATGTGTAATAATACAATGTGAACCTCTCATATAAACAGTGTTAGGTAGGAGTGAATTGTAAAATGTTCTAGAGATCCATTTCTTCTCTGCTTTGTATTGCTGGGTAGGTTTTGCTTTTGTACTGTCAATCACTCAATCAATCCATCAGCAGGATTAAGAGCCTATTATGCACTAGGCACTGTGCTGGGAGCTAGCGATGCCCACAGACCATGAAGCAATATGTACTGTCGAGGAATTTATGTTCTATTGGAAGAGACTATGTGTATGTACATATATATTCAGAATAAATGTAAAATGAATATGAGGTTATTAAGTACAAGGCAGTTAGGGAGGGGAGAGGTATTTATGCAAAAGGTGGTGCCTGCAGGAAGCAGATTCTATGAGGCAGCAATAGAAAGTGAGGGCATTGCAGGAATGGGGAACAGCTGGTACAAAGGTGTGTAGATGGGAAGTAGAGCATGATGCATGAGGAACAGAGAGCCCATTTGGCTGGATTATAGAATGTGGAAAGGTGAGTGATATATTAGGTTGGAAAGATAAGATTAAGTAAGGTCACAAAAGGCTTTCAAAGTCAAGGAGAAGAGCTTATATTTATTTTATCCCAGAGTTAATGTGGAGTAATTGGAGTTCATCAAGTGGGAGAGTCACACATCAGAATTGTGATTAAGGCAAATCATTTTGGCAACTGTATGGAGACTGAATTAGAGTGGGAAGACTCTTGGGTCAGGAAGACCAAATATGAGGCTATTGCAATTGTCATGGTGGAAGGCCCTGAACTAAGGTGGTGGCTATGGGAATAAAGACAGCTAGAGGAAATATCCCCCTGAGACTCAGCATACAGCATTTGTCTTACTCCTTTCCCTCCATAAGAAATGCCTGAACCTAGTAAGATGTCACTAAAAAGGCCAGAGGTCTGACTTTTAAAATGCCCAGTATAAACCTGCCCATCTGAAGCCAGTATAAGCCCTGTTCTGTCTCTGAGCCCCCAGCGTCAAACATCTCCCAAACCCTGTGCACACCATGGCTCCATTATAAAGAATTTAATTCAGATTGACACACTGACAACATGACCTGTAGGCTAAGTAGGCCAGGAAGAGATGGGGCTTCAACTAACCTGAAGGAAAAACACATAACCTCCATAAAGAAAGGAGTAATCAACCATCTTCATGCATTTTTAGGAACAATAAGGAAGAATGTAAGCACAAGGCTGGCAGCAGAACGAAATGAGTCAGGCAGTTTCTACTGGTGATTGATTTGTTGGACCATTTTCAAAAAACCAGTTGGGCCACTTTCAACAATCAGTTGAATAAGTTGATTTAATTAAAGTCAATCAGTTTAGCAACAACCTGTCAGGGCAGCTTAGCAATTAGTCAAGTTTAGCAAACAGGTTCAACTGATTTTTCCACTGAAATTGCCTGATTGACTGCTTAGTTCAAATTAGAGCCTAATCTAGGAAAGGGGAGATTCACAGAGGAGGAGCAAGACATGAGCACAGCAGGACTGAAGATGCACATACCTTTCATTGCCCCAAGAATAAATACTCCTATTTCTGGGATGCAGATGAAAGTCCAAGTAGCTTTTCCACCAATATACAGCAAATGAAGTGAAGCATCCAGGATCCTGATTCTACCTAAAAACAATAGTAAGAAAGTCTTATGTTTGTATAACACTACAATTTACAAAGTACTTCCCCCACCTCTGTAACTGTCCTAAGATTCAAAAAGAAACTCAGTATGTCTTGGGCAGATGTGCTATTATCCTTGGGAACAATTGAATTTTGGCATCTTTTCTTCCTTCTCTATCTAAGTTGTGTCCTCTGTGGGCAAAGTTGGTACTTCCCCTGATGCTGTCCCTAATGGCATTCTCAAAATGACTCTGATGGGGAACTGTTGTTTATCTTGGTATGAATCCATGTTGGCATAACTAGAACTAACCTCAGAGGGGAAGTCTTTCATTTTTTGTTTTAAGGTTTTATTTCTACTTTTCCAATGGAAAGACAGATGTTTATATTGTGCTTTGGTCATTTTAAAAATTTGATCTGAACGTGATCTCTTGAAGGGAAAACAAATAAAAACTTTTCCCCCTAAAACCAAAGGCTAAAGATAAACAGGAAACAAAACCCAGTAAATTTATTAATTGAGTCCTATTGTCATTCTGTCTTAAAGGTTTGAGTCTTTTGTTTTTTGGGGTTTTTTTGGATAAAATCTTTCATTTCCCTAATAACTCTCATTATTTGAAAACGCTGAATGAGATTGGAACCCGGTTAGAAAAAGTGAACGTGTTATTTATATTCTGAACAGGCAGTTATATGATTAAAAAAAAAAAAAAAGCATTACACCAGACCCCAGAAGTCTGTGCTTGTTTCCTTATCTTAAAAAGGTGAGAGGGTATATTTATGGCCTGCCTCCCCTCATTCATGGTGGTTGAGAGGATCAAATGAGATATTGTGAAAATACTTTGTACATTCTAAATCACCATAGAAATGGAAGGTAATCTTGCTATTGTGAAATTCCAGCACATGTTCTCTTACTAACAGGCAGTAATGATGACAATCAACTAACAAGATTTCGTTAAACTAAGAGGACTCCAGCCATGCTTCATTTTACTCTCCACCATCTTCTCAGCAGCTTCCCTGTTGTTCCATAAGAAGAGAGATCATAAATGGAGGGCTTAATGCTTTCAGATCAACAGCAACTATCTGCAGGTCCCCCTGTGCTGATTGGTGAATGCCTCATGTAACCCACTACTATTGGGACACCTTATATTTAGGCCCTGCTCTCTTGTCACTGGCCATCCTGGTGCAATACATATCTTCTATGACACTCCACCTTCTTTCCGGTTCTGGAACCATAATCCAATCAGTATTGCCACTGCTACTAGAAAAGGTATGTTAGTTTTTAGCCTATGGCTCCAGTCATCATCCTTGTTACTTCTCAAACCGAAATTCCTCTCTTATTCCCTGGCCCCCATTTCACTATATGTGACATCTGTCCCGTTAAAATGTAAACTCCCAGTTAGTAAGAATTGTCTCTGCTTTTGTATTTGCATGCTTTGCACTTAACATAGGGCCTGGCACATAGTAAACACAACGTAAATACTTTTCCATTCAGTCGTCCCAAACAGCAAAACTAATGTAGTTAACAAAGAACTTAAGCAGAACACTAATTAATAAATCATTAATACTTTCTTGGTCTTTAGTTTTAATAAAATGTCAGTTCCCTAAAGATAGACCCTTTCCCTTTTATTTGTCTTGCACTTAAGAGGCAATAAATAAATGTTGAATTTAATGGAATTAATACATTTTTCTCTCTGTATCTAGAAGTTCCATGCCCTCAAATATCAGGCAGTTCAGTGGATCTTTAGTGAACAAACAGCCAAACCCACAAAGTTTCAATTACGTTGACAGTTGAGAAACCATGACCTTCAGTAGTTTATCTTGAAAGATAATAAGATCAAAGAACCATAGGCCCATTGCTTTAGAGTAGGAAGGGACCTTAGAAGCCATAGAGTACAACCTATTCATTTTCCAGAGAAAGAGACCAAGGCTTAGAGGCTGATTTGCTCAGGTCACACAGCTAAGAACCATCTGAGAATGGGAGCCATTTCTTGACAACATCTTTTAAAAATGTGATGATCTACAGGCCTGTTCTGATGAAATTGATGACTTTTGTGGCTGTTGACAAAGCTTCTTTCAGGGCTGTTGGAAGAGTCTTTTCTGTTGACAATGCATATCTGCACAAAAAGCAGTGGCTGAGTGATGTTAATCTGAGGAGCTTCCTTTTTTATTAAAATAGAAATAGCAAATGTTTTATCAAACATCACAGAAGTTCCATTGGTGCAGAGAGTAGTAATCTTTGCTTTCCAGTAAAAGTTTTGTTTGGCAAAAACAAAGCAAAACTAAAAGAAATAAAAACAAACAACTTTTTTTTTTTTTACCATTTCCAAAATGCCAATGGATTTTGTAGATTACTTACAAAATAAGAATCCTTCTTTGATGACATCAGCATGCACAAAGTGAAGTACAATGCAAAAGGGAAAAGAATTGTTCTCAGAGAGTAACTGACACACGGGGATGGCAGTTAAGGGAGGAACGGAGTAGCACTGTGGCCTCCTTTGCCCCTAGTTCCATGGATGGCATACAGCTGGTGGTTTGGACATGCAGTGGGATGTGCCCTCAGAGTCACTTGGGGCTAAAGCAGTTATTCGACAAAGAGCTGATGTGGCACTCCATCAGTAGTGGGGTGAAACAACAAGGCATTTTTGGTGAATTGTTGAAATGACGTTATAGACTGAATTGCCTAATAAGGAATGAGGCAGGGAGCAAAGAAACAACTCTAACGTCCCACAGTGTTGAGGCCAATGAGGGAGGTGACATATCTGGTCTTTCAGCTAGTTAAACCTTAGCAAACATGCATTTCTTGGGACTTGGGCTGAACCAGTCAAACCGATTTCACTGGCTCATAATTTTCTATCCCCCTCTTTCCTGCCACAGTAGCTGTAAAGGAATAAGTAAATTGGTGACCTGCTCATTAGGTATTATGCTGTAGGAATTAGCTGCTTGGGTAGGTGGGGGTGGCAGCATATCTCTGCTGGCAGCCCCCCAACCACCTGCCACTGGAAGGGTTCCTATCTCTGCCTGCTGCCCAGTTTGGCAGGGTTCTGTTGTGATGTTAAAGTCCAAGAATGTCTCCATAAAGTGATTTTTATGAAGAAAAAGAAGAAAGAAAGGAAGGAAGGAAGGAAGGAAGGAAGAAAGAAAGAAAAATCTTTGCAGATATTTTCTATTTTTTACATATGTGTTGTCCTAACTTTATCCAGAAATGGCCTCAGGAAGACTTTACATAGTTGGATCTCTCACCAAGCTTTTAAAAAATGGTTTTGCCTCTAGCTGCTTCTCTCTCTTTGAAGAGGCTATATGATTTATAATCTTCCAGAAGTTTTCATTAATGTTTTACAAATTGTATTCTAAATAAGGATGTCATATCCTTCCTTCTACTTGGAAAGAAACATATATTTGCCAGCTAAAGAAAATTTGTTGACTTTTTAGACTCTTTTGTTCTCTCCATTATGGCAGGTGACTTAACTGACTAAATATAAAATTATTGTAATTGATTTCAGTGTCCTTTCATCTATTCACATCCTGTTTTTCTACATTGATAACTTATTTAAAAGGTCAGTTTAGAGCCGTTTTAATTGAAGAGCATATCCTTCTCTTATTCTATCCTTCTATCTTTGTATTAATTTTGACTCTAACAGTTGGTGGGGGGCGTTATTGTGCATAGAAATCTGAAATAAGTAATGACTTATTTTATGGGGATTAAAATACACGCATTTTCAATGATGTTATTTATTGCATGCCATGTCTAGTCCCTTAATTCTTTTTTTATCAAAATATTTAAGATAATACATATGTGGCCTCTTAATAATCTCCAAGTGTTTGTTCTTTTTCATTCCTTATAACTGACCCATATTTTCCAACATATTTTTGCTAGCCTTGCTTATTTCTGTCTTTGTATTGAAGTTCCTGCATATCAAAGTATATCAAAGCACTGAGGTCTTAGAAGTCCTCTCTACTTACAGAACATAGAGTCTTGGAGCTGTAAGGGACCTTGGAAATAATCCAGCTCCATCTCTTCCATAATAGATGGACATCCAGTCTCTTCTTGAATCCATCAAATTCTTGACCTCATTAAGCATCACAATCTATTTTGGGACAGTTGAAATAATTCTTATATTCAGCTACAACCTTTTCTGCTATACATTTCAACAATAAGTCATAGTTCTGGCCTCCGAAATTATACAGAATAAGTCTAATTGTAATGTAGTGGAAAATAATTGGACTTGGAATCAGAAAAGCTCTAAGCTTGAATCCCAGTTCTGATTTAATTTTCTCTGTGGCTCAGTTTCCTCATCTGTGAAAAAAGGATAACAATACCTAGAATCACAGATCTTAGAGTTGGTAAGGAATTCAGCATCCATCTAGACCAGTGATTCTCAACCTGTGGGTCACAACCCCTTTGGGGGTCAAATAACCCTTTCACAGGGGTCACAGGGATCACCTGAGACCATCAGAAAACACATTGTTTCTGATGGTCTTAGGAACCGAGACACCGCTCCTCTATCCGTCTCCAGGCAGGTCCGCCCACATGCAGATATGCCCACATATGAGTATTAAAGGGTCGTGGCATTAGGAAGGTTGAGAACCACTGATCTAGTCCAACCCACACACCACAGAATCCCTCCTATAGTACACTGATGATAAGTGATCATCCGGCCTTTGTTTGAAGACCTTTAGTGAAGCAATATCCACTGCCTCTTGAAGTGTCCCATCTCATTTTTTCATGTCTATGATGGTTAGGAAGTTTTTCCTGACATCAAGCCTAAATTTTCCTTCTTGTAACTTCCACCTCCTCCTCCTTGTTCTTCTAGAACAAAATGTGCCCAATCTAATTCTTCTTCCACATGCATTTAAATGCTTAAATGCTTTTCTGATTCCAAGTCCAGTGTCTCTTCTGTCTGCTCTCTGCTAAATATCCCACATAACTCACAGGGGTTTTTCTGAGGACTGAATGAGAAGATAAAGCACTTTATCAAGTTTAAATGTCAGCCCAGTAGAGATACAACCAAATTGGCAGGTGCTCTCAGCTACTCTGAAGCATTACTCAAGTGCACTGGAAGCTTGGGGTTAATGCAGTGACCTTTGTCCTATGTTCAAGAGTAACAGGTTTGTAGATTACCTGGGTTCAAATACTAACTTTGCTACTTACTAGCTGCATGACCTTGTGTAAACAAATTCTTTGGGTCCTCAATTTCCCTGCAAAATGAGTGGACTAGACTAGATTATTGCTACAGTCTCCTTCCAAAGCAAAATTGTGGTTCATCCAGTCAGTTCTTCCAGCTCAGTGGCCAATTAGGGAAGTCATCGTCTTAGAGGATGAGCCTATTAGTTCTGAATCATTACTAGAAGTCAGGAAGGTATGAGGCCTGGAAGACCTATGAATATTACAGCTGCAGAATCCCCAGAGAAGCCAAGGCTGACAACAAGGAAGTGTCTGCTGGAGAAAGTGGCTGTCAATATAAGGACTGGCCTCCAAATGACCCAGACAAGTGCTGGGAGGGGTTAGATAGTGAAGTGTGTAAGCAAAATAAAAAATATGTGATTAGCAGAATTACAAAACTTCTTTATGTCCTGATTAGGATTAAATCAGATGATTGTAACCGTATTTAAAGGACAGATTGATTCTATGTTAAGTGACTAAATTCTGTTTTAGTCATTGTGTTAATCAGCTCTGTGCTTCTTTTATGCTTTGCAGTCCTTTTTTTTTTCAATTGTACCTTGAGTACCTATGTTAATATTTCCCTTTTAGAGAACTTGTGGCTTCCCTGAAAGGCCCTTTGGGGGCCAGTCATCAAATTGGTAGTCCCTGTCCACAAGCAGAAACAGAAGCCATAATCTCAGTAACTATAATGAGCATAATCATTGGCATGTTGAGGGTTTAACCTCCAATTAAGGATGAGAAAAGAAACCCTCCTCCAACTAGAGGACAAATTTCCCAGAACTAAACTCAGTCCACAAATTACAATGTCTGGATACCCACCATGGTGGGCTCAGCCAAACAGTGCATCAAATCTCAACAAAGAAATCTGAAAAGACCTTTATGGAAAACAAAGCAAAACAGCAGGGCCAGCAGAAATGGAGTTGACACTAACTAGCTATAGAGATAGGGATTGTGATATAGGTGAAAAGCCAACAAAGGATATTGAAGAAGGGTGAGGAGAGACCAGACAAACAGAACTAGCAGAGGGTAGTATCACACACACACACACACACACACACACACACACACACACACACACACACACACACACACACACACACACACACCCCTTAGTAAGGAGAAAGTATCCAGAAGGAGAAGAGGATCTAAAGTGTCAAAAGCTGAAGAGAGGACAAGGATGAGGATTGAGAAAATGCCATCAGATCTGGCAATTAAGAGAATATTGGCATATTCTTTACAGACCATAATACAATAAATATAGTAATTGATCAGTGCAAGGAATCCAAACAATGCAACAACAAAGACCAAAATAGAGATTTAATAATGAAGACCTTAAATAAGGAATGGTTTTTAGAATAAATCATAGAAATAATTAATATGGAAAGACAATGATAATGATGAAACTACATACCAGAATTTTTGGGATGCCCCTAAAGCAGTCCTCAGGGAGAAAATGATATTCCTAAAGACATACACTGACAAAATAGAAAAGGGAAGGGTTGATAAACTGAATATTCATTTTTTAAAAATCTGAAACAACAAATAAACACTTTTAAAAAGTACAAAAAAGAAAGAGAAATTGGAGAAATAAATAAACTAGAAACAAACAACAGAAATAATAAAACTGAGAGCTGGTTCTCTGAAAAGACTAATAGAATTGATAAATTTTTAGCTAGCCTGATTAAAAAGAAGAGGGTAGAAAAATGAAATCAACAAAATATAGCAAATGAACAAAGTGAAGTTGTAACAAAATCAGAAGCAATAAAAAGAACAATCAACATGTAACAAAACTCAACTTGTTAGCTTTCCCTCTTCCTCAATTCTCTATTAAAGGAAGTGAGGTCAGGGTACCACCATCCTTCAAGGTCACTCAGGCTCACAACTTTTGACTCCTCATATCACTTCCCTCCATACCCAATCAGTTGTCAAGTCCTTCATTTCTACCTTCCCAACTTCTCTCCTTTATCATTATGTGATCTCTCTAAAATGAAGGTCTGATCTTATCACTTCTTTATCCAACAAATTCCCATGGCTCCCTATTAGCTCTAAAATCAAATGTCAAATCCTGTCTGGCTTTCAGAACCTTTCCTGACTCCTTCCCTTTCTGTTTTCTTACATCTCATTTCTCTCCATTGACATTGACCTGCTTGCTATTTCTGAAACATAATACTCCCAATTCCCACCACCCAACTCCTTGATTTTTCACTGGCTGTTCCCCATGTTTGAAACGCTCTCCTTCCTCTTCTCCTTCTAGCTTTCCCTCACTTCCTAAGACTTCTTAGCTAAAGTCCCATCTTCTGCAAGAAGTCTTTTCCAGTCTTACTTCAACTTTGGTACCTTCTGTAATATTAATGGGATATAAGATCTTTGCAGCCCATTAACAGGTCTCAGATGAAGACCATCAAGAGAAGTTTGCTTAGGGGAGGCTTGCTTGTAGGAAAACTTTCACACCTTTTGTTAATTTTTTATTAGGCACTGAGTCATGAAGGTTGTGAAGCCCTCTGACTCTAAAAAGAGTATACATATCTGAGGTTAGCATTTTGCTTTAGGGCTTACTCATTGGAAGAGTGTTCTTGTGATCTGACCAGATGAGACTCTGGGTAGCTCTTAAGGAGCGCCCCCAGCTTTGAAAAACCGAGATGTTGGTGCTTCTCTCTCTGGTAACTATGTATATATTGCCTTGGTCAGACAGTTGGAACTATATGTTGACCTGTGCTAATTTCTCAGACAGAAGCCCTGTCTGTTGGTCGTTAATTCTCTGCTTGTATTTTCTCTGTATTTTCTTTGTATTCTCTCTGAACTTCAGGGTGCTGACTTTTCTCCTGAACTAGTGAATGTAATTTAAAAAAAAAAAAGATTGTTGACCCCTTGAACAGCTATCTTTCCTAGTAAAGCAGATCTAAGAATCTGTGCTAGTAGCCATCCTGGGTATGCTAGTGTAGTTGCCATTATACCTTTTCTCTAAGATTACTCCCAAATTATCCTATAAATATTTTCATGCTTTTTTTTCCTATGATGTTGTTGTCATTGTATAAATTGTTCTAGTCCTACTCTCCTCTTTCTTCTTCAGTTCAAAATGTTCTTCCTGCTTTCCTCAGAAACTATGCATTTCATCATATCTTGTGGCACAATAATAATCTATTATATTCATGTCATAATTTGTTTAGTCATTCTCTAAGAGTTAGACAGCCACTTAGTTTATGATTTTGGCTGCTACAAATATTTTTGTACATATAATTCTTTTCCTTCTTTCTTTGATCTCTTTGGTAATATAGACCAGCAGCAGTGGAGCTGGATCAAACAGTATACATGGTTTAATAATTTTGGGGCATAGTTCCAAATTGCTTCCTAGGGTGCCTGGACCAAGTCATAACTCTACCACTAGTGTGTCTATTTTCTCACAATCCTTCCCACACTTGTCATTTCCCTCTTTTTTCATCTTTTCTGGTCTGATTGATGGGTGTGACTTTCAAAGTTGCTTTAATTTGCATTCCTCTAATCATCATTCAGAGCATATTTTTCATATGATTGTGGATAAGTTGGATTTCTTGCTTGGGAAACTGGGCTATTCATATCCTTTGACCATTTATCTATTAGATAAATAGTCTAATTTTTTTTTTTTAGTTTTCTAAATTTGAATCTGGGACATTAGACTTTTATCAGAGAAACTTGCTGCAAAGATTCTTTTTCATGTTTGCCTGACTCCTTTCTAATTTAAACTATGATTTGTGCAAACCCTTTTAAATTTAATCAAAATTATCCTTTGTTTTTTGACCCCCTCTTGCCATGAACTTTCCCCATATATTCATAAGTCTAAAAGGAAATTTCTTTCTTGCTCCTGTAATTTCTTTATGTGACCTTTTATATCCAGATCATGAATCTAGTTGGAGCTTATCTTGGTATTTGTATGAGTTATTGGTCCAAGCCAAATTTTTGGAGTTTTTCTCAAATAGTAAGTTTTTACTCCAGTAAGTGGGGCCTTCAGGTTTATCAAATCCTTTGCTTTTGTATTTGTTTTCATCTATATGTTATGTGTCTAATTTGTTCCACTGATCAAGCTTTCTTTTCTTTAATCAGTATGAAATTATTTTAATGATTACTATTTTTGAGTACAATCTGAAATCTCATACTGATAGAAGGGAGTCCTGTCCTTTCTTCCCACTTTTTTCATTATTACTTCTGATATTTCCGACCTTTTCCCCTCCATATGAATTTTGTGATTTTTTTCTGTCTAAGTAAAATAATTCTTTGGCAGTTTGGTACAGACTAAACAAGTAAATTAATTTAGGTATTATGATTTTTAATTATATTGCTTCAACCCACCCTTCAGTACTTAGTTTCTCAAATTATTTAAGATCCATCTTTATTTTTGCAAAGAGTGCTCTATTTTTAGATTCACACAGTTCCTAGGTGCAATCTGATATACAGACTTCCATACTGCCCAGATTTCAATATGAATTGTAGATCTTTTCCAGCTTTACGTATCTGGGACAGACAATACAGATGGATAATGAGCTGAGTCCAGAGTCATACAGGAGGGGGAAGGCAGACTGAATTGCTTTTAGGAAACTACAAAGCTCTTTTATTGACTCTGAGCTTCCAATAAAAGCAAAGATTCATCTAACATTTTTTTTTGCCAGTATTGTTATATGGCACTACAACATGGAACATTACTGCTTCCAAAGATCTAATGATAATCATCTTTTTGTTTGTCTGTTTGGAGGGGGGAAGGCAAGGCAATTGGGGTAACTTGCCCAAAGTCACACAGCTAATAAGTGTCACATGTCTGAGGCTGGATTTGAACTCACATCCTCCTGACTCCAGGGCCACTGCCCTATGCATTAATGATAAACATCTTATAGATAAAATAGAGGTGTGCATGGAGGATATGATCAGGCTACAACATTTAACTAATGAGAAACTCTGAGAAAGTGCAACACTGAAAGATGTCATCAAGTAATTGTATGATAGTAAAAGAAGGTGGGTTGGACACCTTGGTAATATTGAAGAATGATAGGCAGATGGCAGAATGGCTATACTTGTAACCCTCAAATGATGGGAAAGATCAAGGAAGCCTATGGCATGTTGGGTGTACCTGCTGGAATAAACTTTTGGAAGAACATGGAGAAGCGTCAAATAGGATAGGAGGTCATGAATGTGTTTTCACCTGTGTCATTGGAGAGGACTCTCTTCTCAATGACATTTCAAATCCACTTGAGAATTTGAGTTCACATCAGTCCTTCTTTCATTTTTCCTTTTTTATTCAATTTTATTTTCAATTGCAAATTCTCTCCTGCCCCTCACCCCCTTCTCTACCTATTGAGAAGGTAAGAAATACAAAATCTATTACTAATATGAAATCATGAAAAACAAGTTACTGGATTAGCCACGTTCCAAGAAAAAAGGAAATGGAAAGAAAAAAAATGCTTCAGTCTTCATGTTGAGTCCATTAGTTTTCTGTATGTAGGTAGATAGCATTTTTCACCATTAGCCCTTTGGAATTATAGTGGGTCATTGTGTTGATCAGAATAAGTTGATTTGATTTGACAGTTGATTATCATTACATTCCTGCTACTGTGTCAATTACCCTCCTGATTGTGCTAACTTCACTTTGCACCTGTTCATTTAAGTGTTCCCTGATTAATGGGAATACCCTCAGTTTCCAATTCTTTTTCACCACAGAAATAGTTGCTAGAAATATTTTTGTACATATAGCTCCATTTCCTTTTTCTTTGATTCTTTTGGGCATATAGACCTAGTAGTGATATGGCTGGATCAAAGGGTATGCATAATTTAATAATTTTTTGAGCATAATTCCAAATTGCTCTCTAGAATGGTTAGACTAGTTCATGGCTCTACCAAAAGTACCTATTTTCCCAAACCCCCTCCATCATTTATCATTTTCCTTTTGTGTTAGCTTAGCCAATCTGATAGATGTGAGATGGTGCCTCTGAATTGTTTTAATTTTAATTTCTCCAATTATTAGGAATTGAGCATTTTTTTCATGACTACTGAAAGCTTTGATTTCTTCCTCTGAAAATGGCTCATGCAAATCCCTTGACCATTTGTTTATTGGGGAATGGCTTTTATTCTTATAAATTTACACACTTCCCTATATATTTGAGAAATGAGGATGTTATCATAGAAACTTACTGCAAAGATGTTTTTCAATGGGAAAAGGAACCACATATACAAAAATATTTATAGCTGCTTTTTTTGTGGTGGCCAAGAATTGGAAATTGAGGGGATGCTGATCAACTGGGGAATGGCTGAACAAGTTGTGGTATATGAATGTAATGGAATACTATTGTTTCATAAGAAATGATGAGCAGACATACTTCAGAAAAACCTGGAAAGACTTACATGAACTGATGCTGAGTGAAGTGAGCAGAACCAGGAAAACATTGTACATAATAACAGCAACACTGTATGATGACCAACTTTGATAGACTTAGCTCTTTTCAGCAATGCAATGACCCAAGACAGTTTCTAAAAACTCATGATGGAAAATGATATCCACATCCAGAGAAAGAACTACAGAGTCTGAATACAGATCAAATCATCCTATTTTTTCCTTTTTTTTTTTTTCCTTTCTCATGGTTTTTCCCTTTGGTTCTAATTCTTCTTTACCACATGACTTTCATATGTTTAATATGATTGTACATGTGTGCCTATATCAGATTGCATGCTGTCTTGGGGAGCAGAGAGGGGAAAGAGAGGGAGAAATTTTAAAACTCAAAATCTTATAAAAGTGAATTCTGAAAACTAAAAAAAATAAATATTAAAAAAATGTCTTCCAGTTTCCTACTTTCCTTCTAATTTGTATTGGTTTTGTTTTGCAAAAGTTTTTTTTTTT
>CM053586.1:46864472-46893893 GCA_028646515.1 Pseudochirops corinnae | reverse complement strand
GGGGAGTTCATGCCTTCTTAACAGTGGGACAGTGTTTGCACCTTCCACACTTAGCACTTAGGTAAGTGCTAAGTATCCTGCTAAACTGATTACTATTACAGGGGACAGGTGCCAGCCTCAGCTTCAGGAATGTACACCTCATGGACAGATGAGTAGGGGAAGGTTGAAGGATCCTCCACAGTTACTGGATACCAGGCACAGGTGCAGTCTGGGCTGTGGCTGTGGGTAAGGAGAAGCAAGCACATGCCAGGTGAGTGTGATAGCAGAGAGGCTCCGGGGACTATGCCAACTGTGGGTACTTGTAGGAAAGAGGAGTCCCTGGTTTTGGTTTCCACTTCAGGGTAAGCTGAAGTTTGTAGCCTTGGGAGGGACCACAGGAAGCCAGAGTGTTTGCAGCCGTGCATGGCTGGGGCCCTAGCCATGGCTCAGAGATAGAGAGGAGTGCCTGAGGTCAAGGTTGGACTCCCAGATGGAGCTTAGAAAACAACAGTACATAAATCTGAAGCCTGAGGCATCATACCCCCACATCTTAGGAGTTAGAAGCTGACTAAAAATTTAAACCACTAAAAATAATGATAACTATAATAATCACAGTGAGTAAGATGAGAAGGAACCTGACTATAGATAGCTGCTATGGTGACAGAATATCTGGGTTCACACTCAGAAGAAGATAGTTCATTATTCTGTCTTGTATAAACTTCAGGGTTTTTGCTGGAGCGAGTATGTAGGAGGTAGCTGGTTTGCCTCCTACTGTCCTTTGGGGTAGAAATATTTGTATGTTTTCTTTTGATTCTCAAGGTCTAGGACCCTGTTTTACAAGTAGCAAGCATTTAATTTTTTAAAAATATTCGATTAAAGGGATAATTTAACCATTGCTTGAAGACTTCTAGTGAGGAATAGTCTGTTAATTACTAAAGCAATCCATTTCACTTTTTAGAAAAATCATTTTAGTGATGCCCTTTGTTTTTGTATCACAGTCACTTCTGGGGAAAATAGAAAAAAAGAGAATTCCTTCCTCACTCTGCAAAATAGATTGAACACTGCCCTATAACAATGAAAAACAGATAAGCAAAAATATATAAGTATTGTGACTATACCTTAGCATGTACACAAACTGCTGTTTCTGCCATGAGTATTGAGTTATACTTTATTAGCTCTTCTCCGGGTACTTCATTGGTTTTTTAGTTACTCAGAGTTTGATTTCCTATACATTTTTGTAATTGTTATGTATAGGAATATCTTGGTTCTACATATTTCACTTGGCACGAACTAATAAAACTTCACGTGTTTCTCTGAATTTATTAAATTTGAAATTTCTTGGTTCTAATAATATTCATATACATTTTTATCATAGTGCAATAAATCATTCCCCAATATGTATCCATTTTTTGTTGCTTCAAAGAATGCTGCTATTCATATTTTAGTATGTTAAATTTTTATTTATCTGTTTGACATTCTTGCTGTATATACACAATACTGATATTGTTGGTTAAAGAGCATGGGCAGAGAAACTATCTTCTTTTTTAAACAAATAGTGAAACTGAAAGCAAAATGAATGCTGAAAGAACCAATATTGGAAAAACAAGCTTGTCTCTGCATTGAGAGAGTATGGGACATGGAGGGCAGAAAAGGAGAACTCAGTAGATCTGTCCCAGTAGCATAGTGGGCATGACACTCTCCTCTGGCTTATGCTTAGCCCTACTCACATATCTTTTTATTGGTAATATAGCACATTCTTGTTGATCTCCCACAGGTACATCAATAATGCTCTAGTGTGTCTATTTTTTCACAATCCTTCTGATATGGATTAGTCCCATATTTCGGGTGAAACCCCAGGAGTTGTTTTGACTTGCATTTCTCTTAATATTATTGATTTGTAACATTTTTAAAAATTTTTTTCATATATATATGTGTGTGTGTGTGTGTGTATATATATATATATATATATATATATATGTATATATATATGTAATGTTTCATGTTGAAGTTAGTCATGTTGTAAAGGAATATAACCAACGGGCTAAACAATGAAAAAGAAGGGACAAAACAAAACAAAACACAAATGAGAGAGAGCAAATAGTTTTCTTCAATCTGCAGACTCTGTATGTGGACATCTCTTTCCATCATGAGTTTTTTGTAGTTGTCTTCTAACCTTGTGTTGCTGAGAGGAGACCAGTCTATCAATTTTATTGGTTTTTTCACAGAAACCTTCTTAAACATCATAAAAAGTATGTATCTAAAACTAAAATTGAGCATTATATTCAATGGGGATAGGCTAGAAGTTTCAACCATAAATATAAGAGCAAAGTAAGGGTGCTCACTATCACCAGTATTATGGGATACAGTTGTAGAAATCACAGTAATAGCAGTAAGACAAAAGAAAGATATTGAAGGCATACAGATATTTGCTGATGAGATGGTTTACTGTGAAAATACAAGATAATCATAAAAGCTACTAATTGAGACAATAGTTTTAGCAAAGATAAAAGCTACGTGATAAATTCACAAAATTAGATAGTATTTCTGTATAATAACAAAATCCAAGAGATAACAGAAATGAAAGTATCATTCAAAATAATTATAACATACACAAAATATTTAGTGACCAATCTACCAAAGCTGACAGAGTACTCATATCAATTAAATACAAAATACTCCTTAAATAAATAAAGAACAAACTAAGTAACTGGAATATTATATAGTTCTCATAGTTAGGCCATATCAATATAATAAAATGATGATACTATGAAAGTTAATTCACAGTTTTAATGTTATACCAGTCATTCTATATAGAAATACTGTGAGAACTTGATAAAGTAAAAATTCATTTTGATAAATAAAAGATCATGAAGAGCAAAGGAAATAATAAAAAAAAAAAGATAGGGATTAAGAAGATGATGACACTTTTAAACCTCAAACTATATAATAAAACAGTCATCAAAACCATTTGGTAATAGTTAAAAACTAGAGAAGTATATCAATGCTACAGATTAGATGAAGGAGAATCTGAAACAACAGAATTAAAAAACCTTGCATTCAGTATACCAGAAACCATGAATTGCTCAGAACAAACTCCTTAGTTGATTTTAAAAAGCTACTAGGAAAACAGAAAAATATTCTGAACAGAAATTAGGCTTAGAATAGTAGAACCCTTTGAGGGTTCTCAATGATGGTTCAAGCAGTTCACACCAAAAAAATTTAATGGTGATGTCAGCAGTGAAGAAATATCCAATTATATTACCAATATATTTTCCTCTGTGACAGCAAGTATGTTGCATATTTGAAGCATTGCAGATTTGTTTCTGAGACAATTAGAAACCATATAATTATATATACAATGATTTTTAGTGTTCAGAAAGCAATTATATCAACATGTTTCTGTCTAAAACAATATGTTTTTGCAGTTTCTCAACTAGTCATCAAATTGTTTCCAAATTGCTACCAAGTTTTGACATGTAAGCACAAACTGCTTACAATCAAAATAAATTCCATTGTTTCAGATTCTCCTTCATCTAATCTGTAGCATGATATACTTCTCTAGTTTTCAACCATTACCAAATGGTTTTAATGACAATTTTATTATATAGTTTGAGATGTAGAAATGCCATCATTTTCTTAATCCCTGTCTTTTTTTTTATTATTTCCCTTGCTCTTCATGATCTTTTATTTATCAAAATGACGGTCAAACACATTCTCATACTCTCATTTATGTTTTGTACACTGTGCGAGAGTAACTCCCTTGTTGCCCTGGTACCTTATAATCATGTCTTCTGTCCCATATTAAATATTCATAGCTAGTTTAGAATTTTATAATTTTTATTTAGAGATTTCAAATCATAAGTTGAATAAAATATATATATAATATATTATATAATATGTATTTAATAAATATATAATTCTAATATAATTCTAATATAATATATAGTTACATATATCATATATAAGGTAAATTTTAATTTGTAACTATTTGGGGAAAGTTATTTTTATAGTTATTATAAGAACATACTGAATAAATCTAAAACAATATTTTTAGTAGTATGTTAAATTGCACTGGGATGTGTTATAACCCAATTTTGTTGTTGTTGTTATTGAAAGAGATTCATTAAACAAAAAAAATTTGAGAACCACTAGCTTAGACCAACGTCTTATGTCATATTACACAACAAATTCAAAAAATATATGTGGCGTTAATATGAAATGTCATTCTATAAAAATTATAAAAGAACTAAAGTTTATCTTTAAATAGATATGGGTAGGAAATATATTTTTTTTTAAATTGAGACAATTCCCCCCCCACCCCAAAACTCCAAACCTCCTTTGGTTACATAATACTGAAAACATTCCATACAAACCCAGTGCTTCTAGGATAAGAAGGGAAGTAATCAAATATGAAATAAATCTTTGTATCAAATTTCATAGAAAAGAGTTTGATATACAAAATATATTAGACAGTAACATAAGCAGAGATGTAAATATAGAGATAGAGATAAAACCAAGAGCTATTCCTCATAGTTAATTGTCTTGAATGTAAAAGAATATAAACAGTCCTAAAAAGAAAATTGCAAATTATTAGCAGCTTTCTGAAAGAATGATACAATCACTACCAAATGCTTTTGATGACACAAATATGATAGTGATACTAAATCAGGAAGAGACAAAACAGAGAAAGAAAATTATAGACCAATTTCCCTCATGAATATGGATGCAAAAATTTTAAATAAAATATTAGTAAAAAGACTACAGCAACTTATCACGAGAATAATATACTTTGATCGGGTAGAATTTATTCCAGGAATGCAAGGATGGTTCAGTATTAGGAAAACCATCAGTGTAATTGGTCATATCAACAATAAAACTAGCAGAAACCATATGATTGTCTCAATAGATGCAGAAAAGGCTTTTGACAAAATACAACACTCATTCCTATTAAAAACACTAGAAAGTATAGGAATAAATGGAGTCTTCCTTAAAATAATAAGTAGCATCTATCTAAAACCATCAGCAAGTATTATATGTAATGGGGATAAGCTAGAAGCATTTCCAATAAGATCAGGGGTGAAACAAGGATGTCCATTATCACCCCTCTTATTCAATTTGGTACTAGAAATGTTATTGGTAGCAATTAGAAAAGAAAAAGAAATTGAAGGAATATAATTAGGCAAAGAAGAGCCTAAGCTATCACTCTTTGCAGATGATATGATGATATATTTAGAGAATCCTAAAGAATCAAGTAAAAAACTACTTGAGACAATAAATAAATTTGACAAAGTTGCAGGATATAAAATAAACCTACGCAAATCCATGGCATTCCTATATATTTCTAATGAAATCAACAGCAAGAGATAGAAAGAGAAATACCATTTAAAGTTACTATAGACATTATAAAATATTTGGGAATCTACCTGCCAAAACAAACCCAGCACCTATATGAACACAACTACAAAACGCTTTTCACTCAAAGTCAGATCTAATTAATTGGAAAAACATCAATTGCTCATGGCTGGGTTGAGCTAATATAATAAAAATGACAATTTTGCCTAAATTAAATTACATATTTAGTGCCATACCAATAAATCTACCAAAAAATTACTTTATAGAACTAGAAAAAATAGTAACAAAATTCATCTGGAAGAACAAAAGGTCCAGAATATCAAGGGAATTTGATTGTATAAACAATACAGAGAAAAGAGAGAGAGATCAGATGATTATAGGGGACATGAATCAGAGACTATGAATCAAGACTAAGAAGAGAGAGAAGATGGTTAGTGAAAAGAATGAAAAAAACTTTTTTTGGAAAGGGGAACAAAAATGAGATAAAAAACGTGAAATAGGACTAGCTGAAGAGGAATAGAGGAAGGGTGAATCTATCTGGATGAGAGGAAAGGGTAGGGAGGGAAAAAACATAACCAGATAAAAGCAGCAGAATGAAACTAATTTTAAATTCCTCTAAAGGGAAAGGGCTAACAATAAGAAGAGGGGATAAGAAGGAGGAGGAGACAGGCCATGGGAAGGTCACCTTAAACAAAAGATTAGAATAATTGAAGAAACATAATACTAAGTCTATAACAGAAGGGGGGGATCATAATCTAAAAAAAAAAAAACCAATCGATTTTAGAGATTAATGGAGGAAAATATAAACCTCTTGTAATTTTAAACATGAATGGATTAAACAATCCAATAAAATGAAAATGAGTAACAGATTGGATAAGAAAACAAAATCCTACAATCTGTTGTTTACAAGAAACACATTTAAAAGCAAAGACATGCACAAAATAAAACAGAAGGGATAGAAAAAATCTACCATGCATCAAGTGACTCCAAAAAAAGCAGGTGTTGCCATCATGCTGTCAGACAAAGCAAAAACCAAACATTCAAAAAATAAAAACAGATAAAGAAGGAAACTATATTATGCTGAAAGGAACCAGAGACAACAAAGCAGTATAAATAATAAATTTATTTGTTTGAAATGCCTTAGCATCCAAATTCCTAAAATAAATATCTGAGTTTCAAAAAGCCATAGTAACATAATAGTGATAGGAGACTTCATTACCCCTCTCTCCGTTTTGGATAAGTCAAACAAAAAGATAAACAGAAGGGTGAAATATGGAACAGAATGTATTTCTGGAGAAATGAATAAAAAGACTTATGACATCTCCTCAATGGGACAGCAAAAGAATATACATATTTCTCTATGCCATATGGAACTTTTATAAAAACTAACCATGTCCTAGGATACAGAGATATTACAAACAAATGTAAAAAGGCAGAAATGGTAAATATATTCTTTATAGACCATAGTGCAACAAGAATAGAAATTGGTTCAGGGACCACAAACAAAAGCTTCACACCCAAATGGAAACTTAACATTGAAATTTTAAATAATGAATGGGTCATGGAATGTTCTTCTTATTGCTCCCTCACCATGTTCTGGAATTCCTCGCTTGCATCAAGATCGATCTCAAATTCCTCTTTAGGCCTTTCCTCATTTTCTCTGTTATCATTACTTTCCCCTCCTCTAAGTTTATTTTGTTTTTTATTTATGTATGTGTACCTGTTTTTTTACATGTCATGCATCCTGTTAGAATGTAAGCTCCTTGAGGACAATAACTATTTTGCTTTTATTTGACACAAAATAAATACTTAATAAATAGTTATTGGTTCATTGATTAGTCGATAATATTGATTTGAATACAGTTCACAACGCAAAAATGCTTGTTTTAAATTATTCCCTTACATGAACTTTATATTGCAGTCAAACTAGAGTACTAGTTAATTCTTGACCTTGACCTTGACATTCCATCACCAACCTCTGTGCCTTCATTAAGACTTTCCCACCTACCCAGAATACTGTCCACATCTCTGCTCTTCAGATTTTCAAGTTTCAGTGAAAGTGTTACCATTTTTATGTGAAACTTTCTCTAATTGTATTAGGTAGCACTGCCCTTTTCCTCCTCATGGTACAGTGATAAGAACACTGACTCTGGAGTGTCAGAACACAAGTTCAAATCCTGCCTCCACTATTTATTTTCTGTGTAGCATTGGGAAAATCATTTAGCTTCCCTGGATTTCAGTTTCCTCATCAGTGAAATGAAAGAATTGAACTTTGTGGCCTGAGATCCCTTCTAGGTCTAATCTATGATCCTATGACATTGATCAAGTTACCTTGTATTTTACTTATCTGTGTACATATCTCATCCCCCTTCAGCAGAATGTAAGTTCTTTGAGCATAGAGACTGTTTTATTTTTGTCTTTGTAGTCCTCAGTTGCCAACACAGTGTCTAGCACACATAGTGGGCACAGAATGTTTGTTCAGTTAAATTAGGCGGGGTGGGGTGGGGCAGGGTAGGGAAGCTTACAGAGAATTTATGGAAAGACAGGGATGAGAATCGCCTAGAATAAGAGCTTATGGATGGATTGATTAGTACTATTATGGGGTATTCAAACATTGATGATACCAGGAATCCATTGAAAAATAAGTACCACTAATACCCAGAACATTCCTTTGCAGAGTAAACACTGATGAAACATTTGCTAAGTTAAATTGAATTTAGCTAACCCTACTGGGTGGTGGTGTTTTTCAGAACCTGGCTATTCCTGTGTCTCATCAGTCAGCCAGTTAGTAAATCAACCAGCCAGATCTTTATTGATCTACATTATGCAAAGTAATGTATTATAAGCTTACACCTACACTCAGGGAGTTTAGGAGTTTATAGCTTAATAGGAATGAAAAGACCAATAACTATGGTATCAAGAGCTAAATAAATACAACAGTTTTCAAAATGCATTATTTGGGAGGGTTAAAACATGGATTATGCTGGTTGATTGAGAGAATGGTAGGGTCAATCAGGGAACATTTTTCTGGAAGAAATAATCTTTTGCTGTTCCTATTTAATGGGATTTTTATAAATTTGTTTTTTGGACAAGGGCTATCTAATTTAATGTCAATTTATTGTGGAATAATCATCTTTTCCTTGGGGAACTGGGCTGAGACCTACTTAATCACTTTCAATGAAAGGCCTATTGTTGAGACTAATGACTAAAACTGTGGAAGATCATCCTGGGAGTATGATTGCTGTCCTAGAACATGAGACCATCATCCTTCTGATGAGTACTGAATAGATCACAGTACATGTTGCCATGAATACAGCCTTGTGGTCACATAGAATAGACTGAGCCTAACATGAGAGATGCATATGGAATTCTCTTATGAAAAAGGAGCCTTTTTAAACTATCAGTGTTTCATCATATGCTCTCCCATGGGAATCCATACAATGGTAGATCAAGAGAAGGGGACTTTATGTCTAGAGGGTTTCTTTTGGGAACTGTATTAGCCTTCTAGGGAGTGAGCTTGTTGATATATTTTGTGCTTATTACAAATAAGCACCAGTCAATTTCCTTAATAATACCAGTTGAGTTGAAATAAATCCATATTCCCTTGATATTTAACACACAGCACTTAATGAAGACTCTTGGGCTTCAATTGAGGATAAACAAAAAGAAGTCTGACAACTTTTAACAATGCCCCCTGGAATTCATTGTAACTAATTGCTTAATTACACACCTTTATGTCCTTTCCCCATCCTTCTCCACCTCCTGGCTTAGATCTCTTAAGACAATTAAATAGTCAGCTATGTTCACATCCCAAATTTGGTTGCCTTAGGTTGGATTTACTAGAAGTAAGGGGGAAAAACTTTGTTTTCTCTCCCTCCTCCCACTTGGCACACAGCAGTAGGAAGAGTGTATTCATTTATTAGTTGTGCCACTGGTGGACAGAAGAAAAAAACTATTGATTTTAAAGCAGAATGTTTTTCCCAGAATACAGCTTTTCCAGGAGGCAGCTTTGGGGCAAAGCATAGCTTCAGTTTCATGCAATTGAAGCTAACACATAGGATATAGAGTTGGAAGGGAGCTAAGCACAATTCCTACCACATAGTAAATACTTAATAAATGTTTGTTGATTGACAGCTGTTTGGATGGTCCAGTATTTTCATTATAAGTAACGAAACTGAAGTCTAGAAAGTTTAAACAATTTACTCAAGGATCACTAGTAATAAATATCAGAGCCAGGGTTCAGAATCAGATTGCATGACTCCAAATCTAGTTTTCTTTCCACTACTCCAATGGTTGTCAAAATTTTTCAAGTATGAAAACCATTTAAAAAGTAGAATGATGAAGACGGCAGAGGAAAGACAGTGACTTGGCGGAGATCTCCCCAAAACTTCTCTGAATACCTTTAAATAATGCCATAAAACATTTCCTGGGGTAGCAGAACCCAAAAAAAAAATGGGCTGAAATAATTTTTCAGCCAGAGACAGTTTAGAAGGTCATCAGGTAAGGTCTGTTGCACCTGGGTAAGAGTGGAGCACAGGTCATGCCAGCACAGACCCACCCCAGTAAACTAGAAGCAGGCTTTGGGAGCCATTGTATTAATAGTGACAGTAGCTGCTCTAAGAACTCTCAGCCCACAGATGGTAAGGAGATCAAACAATTGGTCACAAGGAGATTACAGGGGTCTTTTTGCTAGTACTGAGGCAGGGATCTGTTGCTTTGCTTACACTCAGATCTGGGTTACTGTCCTGAGTGGCAGGCTTACGGTGAGAAGGAATACTAGCACATCAGAGCTTGTAGTCACAGTGGAGTGGGGACCTTTGTCACAGTTCCAGGGCAGAAGAGAGTGCTTGTGGTCGCTCACAGACAAGAGCACAGGTCAGGATAGTAGTAAACTGTAAAGTCACTCACGAGCAGCTTTCCAGATGACTGCTGCTGTGAACAGCTTTCAAGGTTCTGATTACATAGTATAGTGAACTTTCTATTTATTCAATAACAAATCAAAGCAAAACATTCACAGAAAATCAAAATACAGCATTCACAATGACATCATAACTTAACAACTTATCACTAAAATGGCCACATAGTTTTCACCAAACTGATCATATAGTTTTAAACAATTTAAACATTCATTTAATCAACCACAAAATCCTTAATTCGATCACAAAGTACAAAAGTCAAAGTTCTCCACCCCTAGATCACAGTAAGTCATAATCTTCTCAGTCAGTACACAGTATCCAAGTAAAGTCTTCTTTCAGCTTGACTCGAAGCTGATTTTCAGCTTCTGTGGTTCCTCTTCCATGGTCCCAGCTCCAACTGTCACCTGGGTTCAAAGGCAGGAAGCTCTCAGTTCCTTTTCCAGCTCCTTATCTGGTTCTTCATCCAGTTCCCATTCCATATTGAAACTCATAGTGTCCAGTCCACTTCAAGTCCTTCACAGTTTCTGTTTCTGGGAAGACAAAGCTTGACAGAGCCACAATAATATTCATGCACATTGCCAGCACCATCATCAGTTCACTGTCTGCCTGTGAAATCAACTCAGACCCACCAACAAGGTCTGAGAACTCAACACAAATCATCAGCATAGAAACCAACACAGACCCACAAAATCCAAGAGGTCAGCACAAATCATCAGTAAAGTCCCAAGATGTCCAAAATCCTCCTCCAGGACTTCTGTAAACATACAACCAAAAAATCCTTTTTCAGGGCTTCCAGTAAAGGTCCCAGGGCTTCTGTACAAAGTATCACAAACAAACATCAACATAGACAGAGCAGACAAACAGCGATACCATAAGTTTTCTCCTTCTTGACGCTGCCACCACAAGAGTCCTCTTCTCAGTTCTGCTCAATTCTCAATTCAGTCCAGCAGCAGCTGCCCTGCCTCTACATGCTTATCCCAAGAAGTTCTAACTGTCCAGCTTGTGCTCTTCCTTATATACAGTATAGCTCCTCCCCTTCCTGTTGCAGGAGTTCTGAGTTCTAGGGTTCACAAGTTGAGGGGTTCACATGTTCTGTTTCTTAACAGACTTGATACAAGGCTCAAAAGAAACTTGAATTGAAACAAGGTGTTAATTCAACAGCTGAAACAAGGTGTGAATTACTTCTGTGCTTGCCATTATTTATAAACAGACCTCTTCTTAGATTATACCACCTGAGAAGAACTGAGAATTTACAGGTCCCTTGAAGTATCTCTGAAAATAGCTGTACAAACCCCCTGAAGCTTGTGCACCTCCACCCTGGAAGCAGAGCCCTACTTTCACAAAGACTTAAAACTCAAGAAATAGAGCTGCTGCTCTTAGAAAGTACCCTTCCATCCTGCTTGACGTGGTGGAGGAGTCCTGTGCTGGGCTGTGTCATGAACTGGCTTTCAGAAAATGATGACCCATATGTAGTTGAAGAGCCCAGTGACGAGGAACCAGCTTTGAGCAGTTCTGAAGATGAAGTAGATGTGCTTTTACATGGCACTCCTGATCAAAAGTGAAAATTTATCAAAGAATGTCTTAGTGGTGAAAGTGAATCATGCAGTGAAAATGAATTTGAAAAAGAAATGGAAGCTGAGTTAAATTCTACCATAAAAACAATGGAAGATAAATTGTCATCACCAGAAACAGGTTCTTCCTTAGGAACTATGAAAACTTCCATAGTTCTTTCAAAGTATTATGATGACATATATTTTGATTCTGATTCTGAGGATGAAGACACAGTAAGATCACAAGTGAACAAGAAGAAAAAACAGCAGTGTCGGATTCCAACAAATGATAAATTATTATGTGATCCTGAAAAAGACAATAGAGATCAGGTCTGGATCGATGCACAAAGAAGAGGATATCAATTTTTTGGAATGCCACCCTCTCACCAACAACAGGCTGTTTCAAATAGTGATGCTTTCTTGAATTGTCCTGCCTGCATGACTACACTGTGCCTTGATTGCCAGAGGCATGAATACTACAAAACTCAATACAGAGCAATGTTTGTGATGAATTGCTCTGTCAACAAAGAGGAGGTTCTAAGATATAAAGTGAATCAGAAGAAAAGACAGAGCCATAAGAAAATGAAATCTGACAGTGAAGATTCCGCAGTTCAATCAGAGAATGAAGAAGTGTATCACCCAGTAAAATGTATTGAGTGTTCAACTGAAGTAGCAGTTTTTGATAAGGATGAAATCTTCCATGTCTTCAGTGTTTTAGTAAGTCATACATAAAAGCACACTTGAGAATTTGCACACATGCTATATATAAAATATAAATATGGAGTATATAGTCCTCTTGCTAGTGTGTACATTTAAGAAAATGTAAAATTATCATCTGAGGTAAAATTTTTAATATTGATAAGAACTGGTTAATATCAGGCCAGTTTGATTGAAAGCTAATTAGGAAGTCACAGTGTTTAGCAAGTAGCTTTATGTTTATTAGAGCTATCTGGAATAAAAATTTTCCTGAATTACAGCAAAAAAAAATAAAAACCCTCAAGAAATAGACTGGTAAAATGAGCAAACAACAGAAAAAATTATGAACATAGAAAGTTACTATGGTGACAAGGAGGATCAAAACACACACTCAAAAGAAGATAACAAAGTCAAAGCTTCTACATCCAAAACCTCTAAGAAAAATATGAATTAGTCTTAGGCCATGGAAGAGCTCAAAAAAGAGTTTCAAAATCAAGTAAGAGAGGTAGAAAAATTGTGAAGAGAAATGAGAGTGAGGCAAGAGAATCATTAAAAATGAATCAACAGCTTGGTAAAGAAGACACACACACAAAAAATACTGAAAAAATTCCACCTTAAAAAAACAGACTAGGCCAAATGGTAAAAAGTACAAAAAGCCAGTGAAGAAAAGAATGCCTTAAAAAGTAGGAATAGCCAAATGTAAAAGGAAGTATAAAAGCTTACTGAAGAAAATAATTCTTTAAAATTAGAATTCAGAAGGTGGAACTAAGATAGCGTAAAGGAAGCAGAAACTTTTGTAAGCTCCTCCAAGAATTGTTGCTAAACTCTAAAAAGTGAATTTGAATAGATCTTAGAGTGACAGAGCCCATTGGGAGATGGAGTGTGGAGGATTCCCAGCCCAGGAAAATGCCCACACAGGTCTGGACAGGGGGAATGAGGAGCACACAGGGGCTACACCAGCACGGATCTGAGAGCAGACTACAGCAGAGTGAGAAGGAGCCCCAGCCAGCAGACTCACCCACCCCCAGGGTGATTTGCAGCCATCTCACTACAGGACAGAGGATCACCGGAGCTGGGTAAGAGAAAACTCAGGGCTTGCAGCAGGGACAGCGGCTTCTCCTGGGGCTACCAGCCTACAACCTGGATGTTTAAAAATTACATGCCTGAACTTCCAGAAGTCAAGATGGCAGAATAGAACCTAGTTGCTCTGATCCCCTCTTCCTGACCCAGAATACCCAGAGATAAATGTCCCACCCAGAGTAAAATCCTGAATTAATGGATACAGCCTCAGGCTTGGGAGTCACTGAGGAAGGAGCAAGTGAGGCAGTATGGAGTCTAAGCCCAGGAGGGTGGAGCCAGGAAATACTAACAACAAAAGCCCAGGTGTGACTTAGCACCACCTGGGGAATCAGCAGACTGCAGCCCTGCCTCTGGTCTCCAGCTACTGAGCCTGCCCAAGCTGTAGCTCAGAGACATAGAGGTGGAAACGTGAAGGAGCCAGACCACTCCTACCCCACAGGTTACTCTGTGAGCCTCAGGGTAACTCAGGGGAAACACTGAGAGTCCTGGCCTTGGCCTCAGTCTACATACTTAAAGGCTACAGCTCACGAAGTTAACAACCAAACCCCTACCTCCCAGCCTGAGAATATACTTCTGCACCCCAGAAGCAGATATCCACTCTAAAAATCTAGGATATAGGCAATCATAATGGGGAAGAAGGAACCTACAAAATCTAGAATCATAAAATCTTTTTATAGTGAGCAAGAACAACCAAATTCAGAGGACAACATGGACTCTATACTCACATTGGAGACCACAGAAGGAAATCTGAATTGGTCTCAAGCCCAAAAAGCATTCTTGGAGGAGCTCAAGGGGGATTTAAAAAACCAAATTAAAGAGATAGGAGATAAATTTAAATCTACAGTGACCAAACTGGAAAAAAATCTCACTGAAGAAAACAAATCTTTAAAAAGTAAAACTGGAGAACTAGGATGGGAGGTCCAAAATCTAACTGGAGAAAATACCTCCCTAAAAATGAAAACTGAACATATGGAAAAGGACCTTCAAAAACTAATTGATGAAAATAATTAACCAAAAATTAAAATCAGTCAAATTGAAGCTGAGGACTCTATGATGTGGCAAGAGTCAAACAAAACATAAAAAAATTGAAAAATTAGAAGAAAGTGCAAAATATCTTACTGGAAAAATAACAGATCTGGAAAACAGATCCAGGAGAGATAACCTAAGAATTATCGGCCTACCAGAAAGCCATGATGAAAAAAGCAACCTTGACAGCATCCTCCAAGAGATTGTCAAAGGAAATTGTCCTGAGATCCTAGAATCAGAAGGTAAAATAGTTATCGAAAGAATTCACTGATCTCTCTCCAATTGATAAATGGTCAAAGGATATGAATAGGCAATTTTCAGAGGTAGAAATTAAAGATATCTATAAGCATATGAAAAATACTCTAAATCACTATTGATTTGAGAAATGCAAATCAAAATAACTTTGTGGTACTAGATCTCACCAGTCAGATTGTCTAAGATGACAAAACAGGGAAATGACAAATGCTGGAGAGGATATTGAAAAATTGGAATGCTAATGCATTGTTGGTGGAGCTGTGAACTGATACAACCATTCTGGAGAGCAATCTGGCACTATGGCCAAAGGGCTAGATATAATTGTGTACCCTTTGACCCAGTAATGCCACTTCTGGAGTTGTATCCCAAAGAGATCATAGAAGTGGGAGGAAGGCCCATATGTACAAAAATATTTATTGCAGCTCTTTGTGGTGGCAAAAAATTGGAAATTAAGGGGATGCCCATCAATTGGGGAATGGCTAAACAAGTTGTGGTATATGAATGTATTGGAATACTATTGTGGTATAAGACATGAAGAGCAGATAGACTTCATATTTACCTGGAGAGGTTTATACAAACTGATACTAAGTGAGAAGAGTAGAACCAGGAAAAATTTGTACACAATCACAGACACATCGTAAGTGTGATGACCAACTTTGATAAACTGGACTCTTCTCAGCAATGCACAGTTATAAGACAACTCTGAAAATCTCAGGATGGAAGAATATGTCTACATTCATAGAAAGATCTAGAAAGAACAGAGTTTAAATGGAGATTGAAGCAATCTGCATGCTATAGTTCTTTTCCATGTTTGGTTTTGTTTCTTCTTTCCCATTGTTCACTCCACTGGTTACAACCCTTCTATATGACCAGACTAATGTCCAATGTGAAAGTATTTGCAGATCCTATACTTGATTGCATGCCGGCATGGGTAGGGAAGAAGGGAGAGGAGGAAATTTGAAACTCAAGGGATTCTGGAACTGAATCTTGTAAACTAAAAGTAAATAAACAAATCAGTTTAAAAAAAAAGAAAAATGTGGAAATTGAGAACAAAGATGCTTTTCTAGAGCAACTGAAGGAGAGTTCTAAGAAGACACTGAGGAAGGAGGAATTTGAAGGACCAAATGAGAAATAGGACTTTGCTTGAAAATTCAGTTTTCTAGAAACATTACATCTGATCATTACTCTGAAGATGTATGCAGTAATTGCGTGTTTTTGCTTTGAGGCCTTTAGAATAGAAACTGAAAATCATTGCCTGGGAGCCTTTTATCATGCTCAGACTTGGGGAATAGAAAGCAGGAATGAGGAGAAAATCAACTGAAAACCTATCATTTCTCTCCCACAGATGAATTTTTTGGAGAATGCCACAATTATCATTAAATTTTGTATTACTTTTTTTAATGAACAACAACAGCAAAAATCTTTTCTACTCCTTTCCCTCTGAAAAAAGAATCTTGACTCTTGTTCTCCCTTTGCCCTCTCAATGTTCATTCATTTCTTATTGAATGAAATGTATTTCTGCATCCAGCTCTTTGTGTAGTTTATCCTCTTTGATCAGTCCAGGTGAAAGTGAGATTGAAGAGTTGCCTGTTCTGCTGTTTTTTCCTCCTTTTTTTTGTACAGTCTACTTGTGTACCATGATAATGTAAGTTAATTTCCCCCTAATTTTTCTCCTTTTTCTCTCTCTAGTACATTCCTTTCCCCCTCCCTTTACTTTCTTCTTTTGAGATCACCAAAACATAACAAGACCACTCCAAAACCTTGTCTTATTTAATTACCTCGACCACTTATGACATTAGGAACTTGGAGGTACAGTAATATAATCTCCTCCTATTGGAATGTAAATACTTCATCCTTACTTAGTCAATCTTGATTGTATTTGCTTTGTTTACAATTCTCTGGCCTACTATGTTGGTATTTCAAAGTTTCTACTAGCCTCTGATCTTTTCATCAAGAATACTTAAAAGTCTTCCATAGGATTATACTGTTATGCTGTATAAATTAATCTTTTTTGTAAATCTTTTATCTTTTGTCATTTGGAATATCACCATTCAAGTTCTTTTCTTGTTTATAGTAGTAGTTGCTAATACTTGTTGATACTAATTGTGACTCATTGGTACTTGAATTTTTTCTTCCTCATTGCTTTGTATTATTATTTTTTCCTTTAGTCAGGAAGTTCTGGATTTTAATTATGAATTTCTTGAAGTTTTCATTTTGGGATTTCTTTTTCTAAGCGAACAGTGGAGTTCTTCTATTTCCATTCTGGTTCTGAGATATCAAGATAATTTTCTTTCATGATTTCTTGAGATATGATGTCCAAGTTATTTTTTTGTTTGTGTTTGGCTTTATGATTCTTTTTTTAATTAAAGTTTTTTTAACCAGAAAAATCTACTCTCACTCCCTATTCTCCCTCCCACTGAGAATGAAAAACAAAACCCCATTAAAAATAAATATAATTTATTATGTTATTATCATAGAAAACAAATTTCTGCAATGTCTGTGTCTAAAAGAAAAATATATAAACATGTCTATATATAATGTGTGTATATCTATGCATGTGTACATGTGTTTATACATATGTATATAAATACATATACATGTATATATGTACATATACATGTGTATATATATATATATTATCTGCATACATGTATACACAACCACGTGTCTCATTCTGCCTTCTGAATCTCATATCTCTTTATCAGGAGTTTGGTAACAAGTTTCATTATTACTCCTTTGGAATCATGGTTGGTCATTTTACTAATCAGAATTCCTAAGCATGTCAAAGTCAATTGTGTCTACAATATTATTGTTGTACAAATTGTTCTCTTGATTCTGTTCACTTCACTCAATATCAGTTCATAGAAGACTTCCAAAATTTCTCTGAAACCACTTCCTTCACCATTTCTTAAACCACAGCAGCTCTCCATATCATCCATATGCCACAGCCTGTTGAACTATTTCTGAATTTATAGGCACCCCTTTCAAATTCCAATTATTTGCTCTCTCAAAAAGAAATGAAATATTTTGGTACATCCTTACTTAGAGTTTGTTTTGTGTAGGACTAATTGTTTATTTCATCTGCCCTTTGGTTTTTTTCTCTTCCTTGTCCCTTTTCCTTCCCCCAGTGGAATGAAAAGTATTTTTGAATCCAACTGTGTATCCTAACCCTTGCTTTTGACCAGTTTCAGTGAGAATTAGGTTCAAATGTCAACTACTCCCCCCCCCATCCCTTCCTCCTTGTCTGCATAGACTTCTACTTGTGTACCCCAGTTATTTGAGATATTTTCCCCAACCTTCCTTTTCCCCCTCCTGGGTATTCTTCTTCCTCTCCCCTTCCATTCTTATTTTAAGAACATTAAGAAGTTAGACAACCACTCCCAGTTCTATTTGATTAGATTTCCTCTATGACACTTGATGATGACAGGGATTAAGGGGGGAAATATGTATAATCTCCTTATATTAGAATATCAGCAATTTAGTTCTTTATTATTGTTCATTTACATTTACCTTTTTATGTTTCTCCTAACTCCTGTGTTTGAACATCAAAGTTTCCATGCAACTTTGATCTTTTCATCAGGAATGCTTGGAAGTCCTTTATTTGATTAAAGGCACATTTCCCCCGATAGGATTATATTCAGTTTTTCTGGCTAAATTATTCTCAGCTGGAAGTCTGTATATATTTGCCTTTTGCAATATCACTTTCTAAGCTCTCCGACAGGTAGGTAGAACAGTGAATATAATGACAAGCATAAAATCAGGAAAATTTGATTTCAGATATGATCTCAGACACTTAGTAGTTATGTAAATTTGGACTAACCTCTGTCTGCCTCAATTCCATTGTCAAAAGGGGATAATAATAACACCTACATCATCGGGTTGTTATGAGGATCAAATGAGATAATATTTATAATGCAGTTAGGACAGTGTCTGACACATAATAGGCAGTTAATAATAAAATAATGAAAGCTTATTTCCTTCTCCTTTCCTTTAAATAGTGGTGGCTGCTAAATCATATGTGACTTTGACTGTGGCCTCTCAGTACTTCAATTCTTTCTTTCTGAGTATTTGCAGAATTCTTTCTTTGACCTGGAAACTTTGGAATTTGGCTATAAAGTTTCTAGGAGTTTTCATTTTGAGATTTCTTTGAAGAGATGACCAATTGATTCCTTTAATTTCTTTACCTTCTTGCTCTGAGAGAACTGAATGGTTTTCATTTGTCATATCTTAAAATATGATGTGTAGGGTCTTTCATTGGTCATGGTTTAACCTTAGTGATTCTTAATTTTTTTCTCAATATATTTTCCAGGTTAATTGCTATTGCTATGGAGATACTTTACATTTTTTTCTATTTTTTCAGTCTTTGATTTTGTTTTAATATTACTTGACTCATGGAGCCATTGACTTCCATTTGGGCCCATTCTAATTTTGGGGGAGCTTATTGTTTGGGCAAAATTTTATAACTCTTATTCCAAACTATCAATTCATTTTTCAATTCTTTATTCTACAGCTTTCATTTCTTTTCCAATTTTTCCTCCAGCATTCTCATTTTATTTACAAATTTTTTTTAACTTAAAAAAAACTTTCAATTCATTCCATCCAGTAATTGTAGTTGAATTTGTGCCCAAACTGTGTTTTCTTTGAATCTTTGTTTGTACATATTTTAGAGTCACTCTCTTCTCTTAGATTTGTCTTGAGGAAAACCATCATTATATAGCTTTTTATGGTGCTATTTTTTTGTTTGTTCATTCTTTTAACTAACTTTTTTTTTTTTACTTCAGACTTTATTTCAGAGCCATCCTCATGGTACTTCTGGAGAGAATATTTGGATTGGTCCTCTGCTCATTTCTTTGGTTATCAAATGCTATGTTATTCTAGGTTCTCAGGGACAGATAAAATTGAAGATCCAGCTTTCAGTATGCCCAAAGTGGTCTGATCTATGCCAAAGTACTGTCAGCCATTTCTTTGACCAGAATTTTGCAAGCTTCTGACTTCTGAGTAATACCACTATGGGATTGTCCTGGTCAGAATTCCCATATACTACTGCTAGTCTCAGCTACCATCAGCCAGCTGGAAAGTTCTATGACAGTGTTGTTATTTGACTCCTGTTCTTGATTCCCATACAACATCAGGACAATCTATATGGATCTGCAACTTCTCAACCAAGTGAACAACCAACAGCCCCTTAGTCCTTTTACTAGAAAGTTCTATGCAGAGTTTTCATTGCTAGAACCTGTACCAAGTATTTGTAGATTTCTGCATATCTCCCTAGGCTGACCTGGGCCAGAAAAACTATTGATTGTGATTTTTTTCTTGGATTTTTAGAGCAACACTTGAATCATAACTTGTCCTGGAGGCTGGAATCAAGCCTTCTTCACCTATTCCTTCCATTTCCTTGTGGTGACTCTCATATCTCAGCCTCATTTATGTATCTGTGGACAAAGTTCTACCACAGAAAGGATGACAATTGACTCTTTGCCCCTTTTCATATTTTATGTCAACTCTTCTATTCAACCATTTACAGGTCAAGGCACAAGGCAGGAAAGTGGCCCCTGAAGGAGCAGATGGTTAAAAGGGATATTCATAGGAATATTTGCATCTCAGCATAAGGAAACGGCAGTTACAGATTTTATCTGTGTGTGTGTCCATCAGTGAAATTACTTCTACATGAGAACATGAGTTTATGAACATTTGTATACCTTTGGGAAAGGAAAAGAGAAGAAATGGAATGAATATATGGCACTTACTATGTGACAGGCACTGTTTTAAGGATTTTTACATATACTGACTCATTATGTATTCACTTTTAAAATAACATTTATGAAGAACAGTTTGCATTATACAGTACTGCATACTGTAAGAAGAAATAAGGTATGATTTAAAGATGGCAGGACTTGGAATTCTAAGACCTTGCTTTATGATTATGCCACACTTACTAGATGTATGACCTACAAAAGTCCCTTTACCTCCCTTTTCCTAAGTTTCTTCATCTGTAAAATGGGAATATTGAAATAAATTATCTCTAATATGCCATGCAACTCCAAAATTTGAGGATTATGTGAGACGCACAGAACTATTCAGGAAAGAGTCCTTCTCTACTCTCACGCTTCACCATCTGGATTTTTCCTCCTCACCTTCTGTGGAAAGAAAGTTACCATTTGGCTTTATTATCTCTGGCTACACAGAAAAAGAACATTCAACAACACTGTTGTCAAGCATGAGAATGAAGTATCATTTTAAGGTCATATAATGAGCAAGATGGTAAATTATTCATTTTCTCTAAAACTCTTCACAGTCCTTCGCTTCCCCCAAAGAAATTATGTGCCAGATGTACAGCCCACAGAAAAAGAGAAAATTCCCTATGAAGTAAAAATCCCTTATAAATTAATATCAGAGAACTCTAATACTTAGAGAATTCAGTGCCCCTCCTTCAGTATCCCCTAGGCATCTTGCAGCAGGACCTCATGCAAATTCAATTTAACTGTTCAGGGCCCAACCTTTAGGGTAACCCATGCCGCTACAGTGATTGTCTGAATTTTTCTCCCATCACCTCTCAAGAATCAGCAGGCATTGACTATAAAACTGTGTGAAGAAAAGGAGGAGAGTAGAGAGAAAAACATAAGAGATTGTACTAGTTCAGACAACTGCATTGAGACTTAGAGAAATGGGACTGAAATCCATCTGGGAGAAAGTGAATATCCTGAGGTCACTCAAGACAAGGAACCAGTCTTGTGAACCCTATACCTCTTAATTAAAAGATTCTAAGAAAATGCTTACCAGCAAAAGGGGTGGGGCCCAAAAGTGAGAAATGTAAGCCAAAACACTAAAGATATCAAGAGAAAAAAAAATCTCATTAAAAGTCCAGTGCACAAAGAGTTATAAAAACCAGAGATCTTCCAATGAAAAGGAAGAATTGAGTGATTAGATTCGGAACAAAAAAATACAGAAATGGAGAAAAATTTGACAGAGGAGAAGCAAAATAGCAACACAAACTTTATGCAAGTTAAAGTGACTGAGCTTGCAGACAGGGTGAGTAGAAATAACTTAAGAAAAATAGGTCTCCCAGGTGAACATGACAAATAAAAATACATAGAAACTATAATGCAGGTAGTACTCTCAGAAAACTACAAAATTTCTAAAAGGAGACAGCAAAGTATCAGTTGAGAGAAGCCACATATTGTGACTAGGAAAAAAAAACCAGAACACACGCTTTGAATGCTAACACATGCAGTGGCAAAATTTAACAGTTTCAAGGACAAATAAAAATTTTGGAAGTAGCCAACATGATGATCTTCAGATATGAAGTAAAAGAGATTTGAATAATACAAGATTATTCTGTAGTCATGAGAAATTGCAGAAGGGAATAGGATAGTATATTCCCTAAAGCAAGCTAGCTGAAAAACAAAATAACACACTCTGCAATCCTAAACTCAATCAATAAACAGTCAACACAAAGAGGTATTTGAAGTATTCATACAAAAGAATAAAATCAGAGACTATTCTGGGAAGATGGCAGAGTAGGTCAGAAAATTTCAAGCTCTCCAGATTTCCTCCACAAACAAGATGAAATAGCATCTCAAGGTGAACATAGAGTGGCAAAAATAACCAAGAATTGGGGCAGAATGGTGGTCCTCCTGGGACAACTAGAGAAGATCTGAAGAAAGATCCCAGGACAGAAGTTTGGCCTGAGTGAAGTGTAAACACCTTTTGCCTAGCTCTGCTGAAACAGCAAGTGTTGAGTCTTAGGGGCAGTCAGACTGTGAAGTAACCTCAACCTCAGCCACAGGAATTTTCACCTCCCAGACAGTGTGGGGAGTCAGGCATTTGAGAGGGAGAAGATTGAAGCAACCACTGCTAACAAGAGGGATGCCAGGACCAGCTGTGCTGCTGAGATGTAGTCCTAAGATGTGAACCAGCACATGCCTAGTGAATATAGAAGCAGTGGGCTGGAGCCACTACTGGCTGTGGGCATTTATAGGAGAGCTGAGTTTTTGGTCTTGGTTCCAGGCCAGAGGAGAGAACTGAAGACCATAGCCACCGGAAGGTTCTCAGAAAGCAAGAGCACTTCCAGCATTGTGTACCAGGGGCCACTTACTGTGGCTTGGAGGGGGAAAGGAGTGCAGAAATTGGATCCAGGACAAAGCTCAAAAAGTAATAGCAAGAAGGCCCTGACACCAGAGGTACCATCCCCCGCCCCCCAGGCTTAGAGGTGATTTTAATAACAAGCTGCTAATCTGTTTTTTTTTTTTTAATGAGCAGGCAAAGAAGAAAAAACCCAATCATAGACAGTTACTATGGGAATAGAGAAGACTGGGGTTTATTTTCAGAGGAAGAAAAAAAACAAAACAAAACCCAAACAAGCCTCTCTTGCCCCCAAGACTAATGTCAAATGATCACCTGCCCAAAAAGAATTCATAGAAGAACTCAAAAAGACTTCAAATGTCAAATAATATAGATTGAGTGGAAATTTTTTAAAAAGTAAGAACAATCCAAGAAAAAGAAGATTATGAAAAGAAAGTCAACCAACTGGAAAGAGAGATCCAGAATCTTAAGGAAGAAAAATGACTCCTTGAAAATTATAATCAGGCAAAAGGAAGCCAATGAAGTTATAAGAGTCTAAGAAATAATAAAACAAAATAAAAAGAATGAAAAAACAGAAGAGAATGTGAAACATTTTATAAGAAAAACAACTTGGAGAACAGATCAAGAAGAGAAAACATAAGAATAACTGAACCTCCTGAAAGCTATAATTAAAAAAAGAATCTTTATACAATAATACAAGAAATAATTAAAGAAAATTATCCTGAAGTATTAGAAAAAGAGAGGAAAGTAGAAATAGAAAAAAATTCACTGATCACCACTTGAAAAGGATCCTTAGAGGAAAATCTACAGGAATATCATAGCCAAATTCTTACATCCCCAGGTTAAGGAGAAAATATTATGAGCAACAAGGAAAAGAAACCAATTCCAATACGGTGGAGCCACAATTAGAATTACATAAGACCTAGCAGCAGTTACACTAAAAGACCACAGGTCTAGGAACACTTTATACTGAAGAGCAAAAGAACTGGAGTTATGTCAGAAAATATCATACCCAGCAAAGTTAAGTATAACCCTGAACAACAACAAAAAATGAACATTTAAGGAATTGACACTTTCAGGATTTTATTGCAAAAAGACCAGAACTTATTTGAAAATTGACATACAAGATCCAAAAGAAATATAAGGTAAACATCAAAGACCTAATTATAAGGGACTGAATAAGGACAAATTGTTTACTTTTTATACATGGAAATGTAAACTGTATGTCTAAGACTGTCATTAGTAATTGGGTAGTTTGAAAGAAAGAATAGGGTAGAGCCTAGTATGATGTGATTCTAAAAAGTAAAATGATGTAAGAAAAGCTAAAAAGAGTAATTACCTCATACAAATGAGGTGTGAGAGGAAGAACTGATACAAAGGAATTAGAAGGGAGAGGAGGGTGGGTAATTCTGGAACCCTACTGTCATTGGGAATGGGTTAAAGAGGAAGCAATACATACATACATACATACATACATACATACATACAATCATACACACAAACAAATATATACATATATATGTATAAAAGTCTTCTAAATTCAGAAAGAAATAAGAGGAGAAGGAGATAGGGGCACAGGATTACAGAGGCATAGGGAATAGGATAAGGGGGGTATTGAAAGGTGTGTAGATTAACAGGAATGGGATAAAGAGGGAACATATTTAGGCAAGTATAAAAATGTTCTAAATTCAGAAAGAAGTTCAGAGGGTAAAGGTAGAGGGTGGAGGGAAAGAATAAGGGAGGGATTCTTGGAGGAAGGGTGGATTAAGGAATAGGAAGGCAAGGTAGCAGGTAGAAATAAAGTAGAGGAGTGAGAAAGGAAAGGAGTAGGCAATGAAGAAAATAGGAAGGATGAAAATATACAAGTAATTATAGTTTAGAATATGAATGGGATGAATTTACCTACAAAATGGAAACATAGCAGATTGAAAATTTGAATTCAACAATATGTTGCTTTCTGGAAATGCTATAAAAATGAGAGATACACATAAATATAAAATAAAGGTCAGGAATAGGATTATGTAAAAAGCAGGGATAGTAATCATGATCTCAGACAAAGTTAAAGCTAAAATTAGATTTAATAAAAAGAGAAAAATAGGGAAACTTCACCATATGTCAGCCCTATTAATTAATAGTTTTAAGCCATATAAAATAACTAGACAGCATAAAAATATGACAGTATACCTGTCAAAACAGACACAGGAGTTCAAGGATGCCTTCATTTTCCATCTCTACAAAGTAAAAGGAAATAGATTGTCCTGTGATAATCACAGAGGGATCTCTCTTAGTCCTTGCCAACAAGATTCTTGATAGAGTTCTCCTCAGTCAGTTGAACCTTCACCTGGAAGAAGGCCATCCACCAAAGATCCAGTGTGGCTTCAGAAAGGCCTGAGGAATGGTCAACATGGTGTTTGCTGCCTGACAACTCCAGGAGAAATGTCATGAGCAGAACAGATGTCTGTACACATTTGCTGATTTTACCAAGGTTTTTGACGTCGTCAGTCATGAAGTCTGACAAAATTTGGCAAAATTTGGTTGCTCAGAGAAGTTCATTAGTATTGTACACCAGTTCCATGATGACATATTGTACACCAGTTCCATGATGACATGCTTGCACAGGTTCTGGATAATGGATAATGCTCTTGTGCTTTCCTAGTCACTAATACAGCAAAAAATGTCTGTATGCTTGCTCCCATGCTTTTTAGCATAATGTTTTCAGAAATGTTGTCAGATGCCTTAAATGAGGATAAAAATAGTATCAAGGTCAGCTATCACACTTATGGTAAATTATTTAACTTGAAATTAATAGTCTAAGACTAACATGGAAGGAGAATTAGTGTGTGACTTTTGTTCACAGATGATCATGGATTCACAATCTATAACAATTCTGAGCCTCTGAGGCTGAGACACAACAAAGTATGGATCAATTCTCTGTCACTTATGCTCATTTTTGTCTGACAACACCAAGAAAACAGGTTCTCTGCCAGCTAGGACCACACCATCCATACATGAGACCATCAGTTTCAGCAAATGGAGAAATCTTGAATTTTGTGGATAAGTTCACTTAACCTTGGTAGTATACTTTCCATGGGTGTCCCTATAGATGATGAGGTTGACATAGGCATTACCAGAGCTAGCTCCGCCTTTGGGAGGCTCCAAAGGAAAGCATAAGAGAAAAGAAATATTAGACTGACTACAAAACTGAAGGTCTACAGAGCTGTTGTGCTGAACTCATTGTTGTATGTCTGTGAAACCTGTGCTGTATGCCAGCACACTGTCAGGAAACAGAATCATTTGATTTGAATTGTCTTAGGAAGATTCTGAAGATCACCTGGAAAGATAAGGTACTGGATACTGAGGAAGATACTGAAGAGGTCCTTTCTCAAGCTGAATTGCTAAGCATTAAAACTCCACTGCAGAGTGCGACTCTGATGGGCATTGTTCAAATGCCAAACATACATTTGCCTAAAAGACTGTTTTACTGAGAACTCACATAAAGCAGACACTCGCATAGTGGTCTGAAAAAGTAACACAAGGACACTCTCAATCTCTATCAATCAGTTATGAGAAATGGAAGACACCAACACAGATCTGCCCAGCATGGTATACCCACATCAAAGAAGGCACTGTGGTCTATGAGCAAAACAGAATTGCAGCAGTTCAAAAGAAAAGTGTGATGTGCAAATTTAGAGACATCTCTTTTTCTAGTGTTGATATTCCCCACCTGTGGTACAGCTTTCCAAGTTCATATTGATCTCATTAACAGTCAGGCACACTGTACCTTGACCATAACATAATGATGTCATTTTCATCCTCTTCAAGCACAAAGAACAGCCAACTGAGCTAATTCTCTTTTTATAGTTTTCTTACAAAGCTCTCATTTCTTTTCTCAATTTTTCCTGTACCACTTTTATTTTTATAGTCTTTTAAAAATCTCTTTAGCCCTTCTAGGAATTCTTGTTAGGCTTATATACAATCTGTAGTTTTCTTTGAGACTTTGTTTCTAGACATTTTCAAGTTGTCTTTTTCTGAGTTTTTGTCTTGAGCTTCCTTAAAATAATCAGGTTCTTTTATTGTTGTTTATTCATTTTTCCAGCCTGTTTCTTGACTTTGGATTTTAAGTTGGCATTGGGGTCTCCTCACCTCAGGGAGGGGAGGGGCATAGCTTACTTGAGCTTTTGTATCTTATGATCTTCTGCTGTTTTTACAGCTCAGTGAAGACCTGTAAGTTTTTGGTGCCTCTAATCTGGGGAGAGGGATCCTCAATTCCTTCTTGGTCTGAATTTTGGTCCTTACCAAGTTAGAGTCCCTGTTCCCTCACTACTAAACTACTCACTACTCTCTTCACCCTTGAACTATGATCCATGCCTGGGTAATGGCTGATAAAGCTGTCATATGACACCCATTCTTGCTTTTAGTGATATACTAGAGGTCCCTGGAATCTCTTAATGCCCAGGTGTTCAGTCCCCTTACCACCTGTAACAGCAAGCATCCTAGCATACTTAGTAAGTAAGGTCTGCTGGCACAGATTCTTTGATCTGTTTTTCTAGGAAAAACTGCTCGAAAAGGGCTTAACAATCTTACTTTTGATTACATTCACTAGTTCAGGGGAAAGGTCAGCACCTTGAATGTCGGAGAAGTTACAAACGGAGAAAATATAAGCAGAGAAATTAGATGAGCACAAAGACCAAACACAATTAAAACAATATTGCTATATACTTTGCACACACCACTGGATCTAGAGAGCCTTTACATCTGAGCAGTCAGGGAGTCTGAACAGATGGCTACTCAGAGTCTTGACCAGGAAATCAAATGGTCCTTCTCATAAGCAAGCCTCTCAAAGCCAAATACTAACTCAGAATATATATATACTTCTCAGAGCCAGAAGGCATCATAACCCTCATGACTTAGTGCCAAATCAACGAAGTATGAAAAGATATGGAAACCTTCCTACAAGCAAACCTTCACCTAAACAAGCTTCTCTTTAGGCAAGTCCCTCCCCCAGTGGGTTCCACGTGAGGCCTATTAATGGGTAGGGAAGATTTTATCCCATTAACATTACACCACCCCTGAGTGTTGAGCCACCACAGTACAGTGTTATCACTACCACTGGATCTGCTTCCACCAAATAATGCACTGCTGGACAGCCCCTGTCTCAGTGTCTGCAGGCCTCTCTTTTTTGTTTTCCTAAGCTTCCCTGAGCTGGAATAATGACTCAGGGTGACTTTTAGTTGTCTTTCTTGCCATGAATGGATTTTTAGCTTGTTTTGGAAGCAATGTGTTGGGAGAGTGCAACAAAATGGTAGTTTCACTTTCCATTTGGAGAAAAGTGGGTATTAAAGGAAATAGAAGACTTCCAAGCATTCCTGATTAAAAGGGCAGAATTGAATAGACATTTTGAAATGGAAACACAGGTGCCAAGAAAAAGATAGAAAGGTACTCATATTTGTTTATTTGGAAGGGATATGTATAGATTCATTATTTACATACTAATGGGAGGATACAATACAAATGTCTTCTTGGAAACCTAATAACTTTAAGAATGATAGAGAAAGGTAAAAAATGAGAGAGGTCATGTGGGTGATTTTGGTATATCTTTTTTTTTTATAAACTTTTATTTATTTTTAGTTTATATGATTCATTTCCATGAGATTTTGAGTTACAAAATTTTCTCCCCATCCTTCCCCTATCCATCACCCCAAAACAGAGATCCCACTGTATACTCCCTCCTCCATTCTGCTCTCTTTCATATCCTCCCTCATCACCCCTCTAACTTTCCAGTAGAGCAAGATGTATCTCCCTACGCCAGTGCCTGCATATCCCACTACCCAGTTGCATGTAAATAATAATAATAATATTTTTTTTTAACATTTGATTTTAGAACTTTAAACTCCAGATTCTATCCCTTCCTCCCTTGTCACCCACTGAGGACAGGCACTGGAAAGACAAGCAATTCAATACAGGCCACACATGTGTAATTACATAGAACATTTTGTTATGTCTTGAATAAAATAATTTTTAAATTTTAAAAATTTTAGAGAAGAAAAAATGTGAAGGACAAGGAATATACTGGGAAATAAAGGAAGAGGAAGGTAAAGTAAAATCACTTTCATAGAAAAGAGGTTCCTTTTAAAGAATACATAGTCATAGATGAAGGGGTAGGGGAGAAAGCATCTCATGAACAAGGCTTATCTAAATAAGATGAGAGAGAGAGAGAGAAAGAGAGAGAGAGAGAGAGAGAGAAAGAGAGAGAGAGAGAGAGAGAGAGATATTTTGTTACAGAGATACATTAAACTCAAAAGAGAAATAGAAGGGGATAGGGAAAGGGGTAGGGTAGAGAGGGGTCTAAGAGGAAAGACAAGTAAGGAATTTGTCATAAAGAAAACAAATGTTGGAGAGAAGAAAATGAAAGGAGGATTAAAAGGAAGGGAACAAAGTAAAAACCTGGAATTGGTAGCAGGGTACAGAGAACAAGAGAGATAATG
>CM053586.1:46792518-46863972 GCA_028646515.1 Pseudochirops corinnae | reverse complement strand
CAATCAAATACAGGCTGAACATGTGAAATTACGAAGAACCTCTCCATAGTGAGCACACCGTGGGAATCTGATTACATGTCCCTTCTTCCTATCCTGCCCCCCCCAACCACTCTCCACCCTGTCCCTGTCCCTCTACAGAAATGTGAACATTATCCTTTTACTTTTTATTGCAAAAGGGCCATTTAGGATAATACCTCATTCAAATACTCTGAAGCAGCGGTTCTCAACCTGTGGGTTATGTTCAGTTTGTAACAATGAAAATACATCCCGCATATCAGATACTTACATTACGATTCATAACAGTAGCAAAATTACAGTGATGAAGTAGCAATGAAAATAATTTATGGTTGGGGGTCACCACAACATGAGGAACTGTATTAAAGGGTCACGGCCTTAGGAAGGTTGAGAACCACTGCTCTAAAGTAATACTTAGGGATACCATTTATAGGACCTCTTCCTATAGAAGAATTTCTGAGGGCCTGCCCTTTCTTATCTCACACTGCCAAACAACAGCAGCCCAAGCAGATAAATAAATAGACACACGGTTAATTGTTGACATAGACATATATTGATGGTGAGAATGAGAAAGTTTGGTTTCTGTTTTCCATAGGTAGGGGGAAAGAGGTAAGCATTGAGCTATAATTTCAATAACAAGGAGTGGTCTATAGCTTAGAAAATGAAGAATAAGGATTTAGAAATTCTCTCTTTTTCTCAGAGTGGCAGCCTCTTGGAGGAGTACTTCTACAAGCTTGATTTTTTAAATTGTTTTATTTTATGAAGTGGTCTTCCATATACATGGCCAACAATAGAATTTCCTTTTATACATACTATGAATAGCTTTCATTTGTGGGGATTTTTTGTTGTATTTTAAAATTTGAAAAATAGAGTTGTTTGTGATATTTAGAAGATTTGCCAACCACCATTTTAAAGTTAGCTTTTAAAATTTTGTTAGTCCTGCCACAGGCTCAGAGGAATACAGCCATGGTAACTTTGTCATTGACTACAAATCTTACATTATAACTTAAGTTGAGAATTCTAGGAAAGTCAGTAATGGTTTTGAACAATAATCGTTTACACATTTTAAGAGGAGGAAACTAAGATTCGGGTTAAGTGATTTGCTGAAGGCCACAAAGCTTATAAATAGTAGAGCTAGTTCTTGAGCCCCACGTTGTTACCCAAAGCCAGGGTGCTTGCCATTCTGCCATGTTCCCTCAGATGTATATAATTTCCCTAAAATTTTGGGCTAGAACTTCAGCTTTCTACTCCAAAATGAAAAGCTGCCTTAAACAGAGAGCATTAGTACCCGGTTTTTCATTTACAGTCCCAATGTTGCCCCAAGGGGAAGAATTTTTTTTAATTTATTTCCTTTTAGTTTACAAAATTTCAGTTCTATAATCCCTTGAGTTTCAAATTTTCTCCCCCTTCCCCCCATGGTAGCATGTAATCAAATACAGGTTCTACAAATACCTTCACATTAAACATTAGTCAGGTTGTAAAGAAGGATTATAACCGATGGAGTGAACAGTGAGAAAGAAGGGACAAAACCATACAAAATACAAAAGAGAGATAGCAAGTAGTTTGCTTCAATGTGCATAATTCTTTCTGTGGATGTGGACATCTCTTTCCATCATGAGTCTTTTGTAGTTGTCTTCTAAACTTGTATTGCTGAGAAGAGCTCAGTCTATCAAAGTTAGTCATCATACATACGATGTGTCTGTAATAGTGTACAAAGTTCTCCTGGTTCTACTCTCCTCACTCAGCATCAGTTTATATAAGTTTTTCCAGATTATTATGAAGTCCATCTGCTCCTGAGGGGAAGAATTTTTAAAAGATCATTTGATGCAGACACAAACCCTCAGTGGGACCACTTTAGTAGTTCCAGTACTATTTCAGCTGCAGCACCTTTTGGGAAATAAAAGAAAGCTGGATATGACAAAACCAAAGGCCAAAGGGACTAGAGAGTAACAGAAAAAAGATACCGACCTAGAGCGGGAGATTAGGATATATTCTAGAATTGTTGTGTTAGCATTTTAGTAATTTGGAAGAGCATTGATGGAGCTTGCTAACTAGAAAAACCTAGTTCCACTCTACTGAACCTTTCTGTATGTGACTGACAAGTTATTATCTTTTTAAACAAAACATTAAAATGATAACATGTATTAATACTTAAGCATTTGTTCAGCAACACTGTTTTGTGCAAAAGCAAGGCTTTTAAAAAACAATCCACAAATGTTTTTGTGCCTAAGAGAGAGCTTTTGGCTAATTAAAGTAATCTGTTCAGCAAAAAAAAGAAACCCCCCCCCCCCCCCAAAAAAAAACAACCTGTTTTTGAATTAAAATATTTCCAACAGTATCCTGGCACAAGTGTTGCATTATTTTTTTCCTCTCAGTTTTATTGCTCATAATTATGACTCACTATATATTTGCTGTGTGACCTGAAGCAAATTGTTTTCTCTGAACCAGATTACTCAGCTGTAAAATGAAGAGGTTGAACTAGTTGACCTTAAAGGTCCCTTTTAACTCTAAAAGTCAAGTAATTCTGTTCTTAAAACTAGATTGCAAAGTTAATAGCTATTAAAGGTTATTATAGAGTATTTCCTGGGTATACTCCTTACCAAAAAAAGCAAATTACAGAAGGGAATTTTCACATTTATTATGATTTGTACAGTTTGTTTTTCTAAAGACTGACATTAATTAAAAGTTATATTAACAAAAATAAATCATGTCTTCATGAGTAAATTGCAGAATAGTTGCTGATCTACATTGGTAGAAAGCATTTTCTTCACCATGTACCTGGTAAAATCATAGGTCTAGACCAAAAACAAAAAAGTGTTGCTGTTGAATGCATATAAAGTTCTTATGTGTGTTAAAAGTTTAACAGTCCTTATTTGAACTCATGCTTTAAAGGCAGTATTTTGTTTTTCAGTTTTTTATTCATGCATTTTCTTTTTCAGCAATTCAACAAACCTAGACACTACCCAATTATCCTAAGTGTGATTTACACCTCTTAAATTCATTTGATTTGCTATAGGTAATATCCCCAGATAGACCATTCTTGAGTTATTTGAGATAATAGCAGAAAGTGTAATAACCCAAGTGAAAACATACTCTTAAAACATGAAGTAAAATCTCATCCTTGTTAGAATTCTGCTTTGTAGTTGGCAGCCTCTGCTAATCTGATCATTTCTCACTAGCCAGCTATTACCCGATACCCTCCAGAACTGCTGAACCAGAGACACTAGGGAGATAGTCACTAGAGCGAGAGTTTGAAGGCCTGGATCTTAGGCCCATCTGTGCCACCAAGTCACTCTGGACTTCGGTAAAGTCATTAAGCTCTTTCAATCCAATATTCCTCATCTATCGTAACAACAATAATAATCTAGTTAACATCCAACTGAGAATTAAGATATACAGGCATTGTGGTAAGGAGATCCATCCTGCCCTGCTGGAAAGTCAGAGGGGCGAGGGGGAGGACATAGGAGAGAGCAGTTTGGGGGAGGAGTTATACAGTGGGATGGCTGTTTTGAGGTGTTGGGTAGGGGAAAGATGGGGAGAAAATTTGTAACTCAAAATCTCATGGAAATGAATGATGTAAACAAGAAAATAAATTAATTTATTTTTAAAAAACAATCTAGTTAACATTTATATAGTACTTTAAGTTTGCAAAATGTTTTATATCTGTCTGCTTGTCTCCTTGACCTAGGCTGTGAGTTAAGCATTTTTATTATCCCCATGTTACAGATAAGTGGAGAAGTTGAGAAGAGGTTAAATGATTTGCCCAAGGTCACACAGGCAGGGTCCCAGCTCATTTCTTTTTGACTAAAAGTCCAGTGCCTTATTTTCTCTCCCATCCAAAAGAATATCCATTCACATTTTTGTAGCATTTTAATGCTTGCAAAGTGTTTTCCTCACAACAAACCTCATGAAGTAGGTATTACTCTCCCCATTTTACAGATGAGGAAATGAAACCAAAAAGACTTGTCCAGGGTGGCTCTGAATAACTGGTGGAACCAGAACTCATATTCCCTAACCCACACCATGTTCCCTTTTCCATCCATAAAATTTAATTACACTAATGTAGTTTTATACTCTGAAACAAAGGTGGCGCAGGGGTTTAAGTGCTAGTTAGGTTAGAAAGAAAAGAATTTGAGCTAGAATTCAGAAGGAAATGGGTTTTAGGACTGTGGCATAGCTAGTTTAGCTTTTGTTGTGGTCATACCCAGAGAAGAGTGTATCCTGATGATTTAAGATTTCTTCCCCTCACTGTTTCTAGGGTTGCCACACTTAATTGCTCTGACCTCTAACCCTTCCCTTTTGGAAGCCTGTTGTAATTTCTCTCAAAGAGGAAACGTTGGGAGTATGTTGAGGACTTGGGAAAGATGAGAAGGGACTCTTTAGGTATCATATAGATACCTTTCTCTTGGTGCCACCCTAGAAATAACGTACTAAAGAGCTGCCTCATTAGGTGTCAGTGCAGGCTCTAAAGGGCTCTCCAGATCAGATGGATTGTGGTTATTTGCTGGCTGGATGGTTCACTCATAGGTAAATGAGAACTGACAAAGTATGTCTGATCCGGATGTTTCCAAAGTCCTCTTTCCACATCAGTTTTTAAAATTGTGTTCCTCTTTATTTCACTGTCCTACCTCCAATTTAGCTAAGAAATACATTTTTATGTACTAGGATAACAATAAAAACATTACTACATGAAGCATATTGCCTAATCTCTAACTGCCATCTTACAGGATGTTCCTTTTGAATGAAATCTGTGTGTTACTTGTTTAGTGGGGCTGTTTGGTGGAAGTTCTGAATAAAGTTATTTCAAGATGTTTTTTTTTTTCCCCCATCACATAGGGTCCCTAATTATAACATTCCAGCTTCTCACAGAAACCATGGGGCCCTGGTTCTGGAACTTCATAGGCTGTTTGGTTGATGCTCTGAATAAAGTTATTTCAAAATGTTTTTTCCCTCACACATAGATTCGATTATACAGAGTTCCATCTCCTAATTATAACAGGCCAGCTTCTCACAGGAACCGTGGGGCCCTGGTTCTGGAACTTCATGGTAACTGCTAGTATTAATGCGCCTGATGAAGTATGGCATGGACTCTGCAAAAGACAGCCCCTTTATCATGCACATAGTAACCTACAAATCAAAGTCTCAAACAGATTGGCTCTTCAAAAAAGAAAAAAGTCTTAATGCTTAATAATAGGGCAATAAAAATCTATCCTATTGGAAACATTTTAAAAATCATCCTTTTGGTGATTGCTTGAATAGAAAATTACTCTTTTTCACTAGTAAAATGATTAGACAAAAGCATGTCTGGTTGACAAAAATCTTTGTTTAAATGTTTGTTGCTTTTGGTGTATCTTCAACACTATTTTAAACAAAACCTTTCCACCATTAAATAGAATCATTTGAGTGTTTATATTTTGGGAGATTAGAAAATTGGCAGTAGGATATCCCTTAGATAAGGAATTCAGGGAAGATTCTGCTTTTTCCCCCCTAGTCTCCAATAACCCATTTCCATCTAAAGCCTATCCAAAGAAGTTTGTTTTTAGTACTTCATTAAAATGAAAAGGTATCTTTATTTTCTAGCTTTCTTTCACTTGCCGTTCACTGCGTTCCAATGCAGTTTTCTTCTCTGTCCTTTTCTCTGAAGAAGTTCTCTTTTAACAAGTGCTTTAAACTAGACTCAGTATTACCAGCCTTTTGGATCATTTTAGTTATCCTTCAAGCACAACTTGGGGATTTTTTTTTTTAAAGATACCACTTCTCCCAGAAAATTCAGTGAATTCAAAGAATCAGTACATCCCACAGCTCAAAATTAACAGCAGCCTGAAAATTTAAAAATATATATTTATTAGGAAAATTCATTTTCCAGAGTGAAAGCACCTTAATCTTCATCCTTTCTTTTTTTTTGCCACAGGAATAGCAATGGTTCATTTCCATAGTTTAACAGTAGGAAAAGTGTTGTGAATGAAATCTGATAGCTGAGTCTACCATAACTAGATGAGTCAGCTGGCTGTCTAGGGGCTTCCATTAGTTTTCCCACAGTAAGTACAATGGAATTGGAAATGTAAAACTTTCAATGTTGTTTCCACAGTAGGAACTGTGATATCTTGTGTCATTTGAAAGTTGTTAAATCCAGTTATTAAGTAGCAATAGTATGGACTTTGAGCTGGAAAATGACTAAGTCATCATCATACCTTTCTTTATGCTTTTTGGAGGGGGTAAGGCAGGGCAATTGGGGTTAAGTGACTTGCCCAAGGTCACACAGCTAGTAAGTGTGTCACGTGTCTGAGGCCACATTTGAACTCAGGTCCTTCTTACTCCAGGGCTGGTGCTCTATTCACTGTGCCACCTAGCCACCCCCATCATACTTTCTTAATCTAAAATTTTTTAGTCAGTAGTACTTGGAGAGCAGCTAACTAACTACATGCAGTGTAAGAATACAGAGGTCATTTTGCACATGTATTCATGTGGTCAACCAGTAAATCTATCTAGGTTGCCAATTATCATTCCAATCTAAAGTATTAGTATTCCTACTTTTGTCTTGGTAGTTTCTCCTTATAGCCTTCAACTTAGACCTTCCACATCTTTCCAAGAGTAATGGGGAAGAGAAGTAGAATGATGTTTTTAGTCCCTGAGGTTTGTTTTTTTTTATTTTCTATATCACTACTCTCAGTGAATAAATAATGAAGGAATGATTGATGAAGCACTCTGCTGGAGTACATTTTTTTTTCAAAGATGATGGTACATGCATTTTAATGTTACAAAATACCATTTTAAAATAGTTTCATTTTTTCTAATGATTGCTTCCTATATTTGAATGGTTGCTCACTTACAGAAACTTATTTAAACTTAATGCTGGTGTCATCATGTGAAGAGAAATTTTGAAATTTACCTCAAACATCCATTTGGGGTTTTCTTGGCAAAGACACTGGAGTGATTTGCCATTTCCTTCTCCAGCTCATTTTACAGGTGGGGAAACTGAGGCAAGCAGGGTGAAGTGACTTACTCAGGGTCACACACCTAGTAAGTGTCTGAGACCAGATTGGAACTCAGGAAGCTTGAGTCTTCCTGACTCAGGGTCTGTACTCTTATCTACTCCACCACTTAACCGCCCCTGTTCCGAAGTTTACCATACCCAGTTTCAGTTCCATACCTTTCATAAAATAAAGCATATCGTTGATGAAGGGATAACATAAAGAGGTCATTTATAGTTTTCATCCTCTACTTGTTAATAAGGATAACATTGCTATTTCCAAGTCTTGTTACTTTCCTTGGTCTTCAGAATTTTTTATTAGCAATTATTGATAAACCAGTCATTTGATTAGCTAGTGCAATTAATAGTCAAGACAGCATTTTCAAATGGACAAGCTTGCTTACTTTAGAAATCAGGCTGCAGATCTGCATCCTTCTTTTTGTCAGTCAGTATTTATTAAGAACTTACTATGTGCCACGCACTTTTGCTAAGAGTCAAGGATATAAAGAAAGGCAAAAAGCAGTTCCTGCTCTTAGGGAGCTCACAGTCTGATAAATGTCCTTTGTAATGTGATCCCATCCTTAACAAGGCTCATCTCCTACCCAAAGTATAGTCCATCTGCATTTGTCACTTTAAATGATTTTAAATGTGTGTACCTGTTCATACATGCATATGTCTCATATACATGTAAGTCTTGTGCAGTAGAAAAATTAAATGGCACAATTTCTAGATTGTTTTGAGAAACACTTTTCATAAAATATGGGGCAAGAAACACAATATGCCTGAAGACTACTGCAAAGAACTTTTTACTAGGTGGCACAGTGGATAGAATACCAGACCTCAAGTCAGAAAGACTTCCTGAATTCAAATCTGGCCTCTGACACTTAACAAGCTGTGTGACCCTGGGCAAATCACTTAACCCTGTTCACCTTAGTTTCTTCATCTGTAAAGTGAGGTGGAGAAGGAAATGGCAAAGCACTCCAGTATCTTTGTCAAGAAAACCCCAAATGGTGTCACATAGAATTAGACACAATTGAAATGACTGAACAGCAACATTGATAAACCACTTTGATTAACTTGTACTTTAATAGTCAAGAAAATATATTCAAATCGATAAACTTATTTAACAAAAATGTTGTTAATTCTCCTTCTTGTCAGTTTCTTCCGGCTCTCTTGGAAACTCAAACCCAATATATTAATTTGTTGCCATTTCTTAACTCTGAGAAACAAAAGTTACCCTTTTGCTAAAAATTAATGTTTCTCATTATTTTTATCCCCACTTACAGTGAATTGAAATCTTCTCTCAGTTGTTTTTTATGCCTGTGAATTGTTAGGAGAGGCAGGGGACCATACTGGCTAGAGGGCTGTCCTTGGAGTCTGAAAACTTGGGTTCAAATTCTACCTGACATTTACTAGCTGGTTATGTTACCTCCTGGTGCTCCAGGCAATTCTCTTAAGACTGTAAATTGCAAATGATTTGCCAGTTTGCTTGTAGATGGAATCTTGATGAAAACATTCCTCTGGACCATGGTCTTGTTGCATTTTTACCTTCCTTTATTGCTGTTCAGAGTCCTAATCACTGTCCTAATTTGATAACTACCTCAGGTTTAGTAGTTTATCCACATTTTCTTCCCTTGATTGATAGAAAGGCATAGATCAGTCCCTCCCTTCCCGTCTAAAGGACCCGTTTCACTCCTTAGGAGCAAAAAAGTACTCTGGTCATTTAGAAGGCTTCCTTTTTTTCCCTCCCATCAAGGACGGTTTGGCTTTAGATAATTTATTTGATGAGATGTTATTCCAGCCTTTGGTTGGGAAGACCCCACACAGCTCTCTCATTGATATTCTGAAAGCACAAGTCTGACTCACTGCTCACTACCTTTCTGAGGAAGCTGTAGTGGTGGGGCTCTTTTCTGAAGGGTAAAATGCCAGCTTAAAGTCCTTCACAGTCTGACTCACCAACTCCAGCTTGTCTTTCTAGGTTGCTTGAAACAAAAGCCTCTTTGCTGTGCCTTGTACATGACATCCCCTCCTCTGGCTCTGGGCCTTGCGCAGTTTCCCTGAGTCCTGCAGTGCTCTTTTTCTTTATCTCTACGTTTCAGAATCCCTAGTTCCCTTCAGAGCTCAGTGCAGATGCCACCTCTGGGAGACTTTGCTGATCTACCAGCTGTCCTCCACCCTTACCTGTCACTTTGTGTTTTTTTATCCATAACTATGTTGTTTCATCTTCCCCCCAATAAGAATGTAAACTTCTCATTCTAGCTTACACACAGTGCCTGGCACATAGCAGGCACGTTCAGAGATTTATTGATTTGAGACCAGTAAGACCATTGCCGTGTGGATATCCTCAATCAGAAACTGATATTTCTTCACTTTCCCTCTTTTTTTTACCGGCAACCAATAGAAAGTTTGGCTGATGTTACCTTTTTAATCTGAGCATGACTATACTTACATCCAGAATGGGACATCTAGAATTTTTAGATGAAGCTTTCTTTTATTCCTTTGTAACCTGTACAGAATTCAGACTATTCAGAGTGAAATGCCAGCTTCCCTCTGATTTCAGAACTCTTCCGAACTTGTTTATAACCACAGTCAGCCTAAAATGTTATATACCTCATTTTTGCCCAGAAAGTTTTCCATCCAGAGAGTGAAATTGGGAAAGTCTAACACTGAAGGAATGAGTATTAGTTTTTTTTTTCCTTTTAGGAGAGAACTAAAGTTTTTAGATGCTTTGCAGCCTCCATTTTTAAAAAGTGTAGTTTGTGAGAACTAGTTTTAGTGCCTTAAAATGTTGGCACATTTCTTCCTACAATCCCCATTTTAACAATAAAAAAGTAGTAATGTCAGAACTTGTTCAAAGCTACCCATTGAATGATTGCCAAAGCTGAAATCGAATCTAGCATGCTAAACTCTTGCCTGTTTTTCTTCCTTCAACAGCACAATTCCTTTCCTTTGTAACTCAAAGGAGATTAAGGTGACCTACTTCCTAATAGCAGCTCTAATGAATCAGCTCAGAGATTTTTATTCATGAAACAGGGGTAGATATTGACTGTTTTATAACTATGTCTACTACTCTAAATAGTTTTGTTCCCTTAGACTTTAAGTAGAGTCCTTCCTAAACGTGCTTTAGTTTGTATCCTTGGGAATTAGTTCAGGAGGGCTTTTCACTGGTGGTCAAGATTGGTGCCACATTTTTAGGAGTCAAATGGCCAGTCCCAAAGATTCAGCTCTCTGGCAGAAGAGAGCTGTCAGCCTCAAGTGAGGTGTTTTAAAAATCAGGAAAAGCAGTCCATAACTATCAGGTACACAAGTTGACACTGCTTTTCCTACATGTTATTAGGATGTCAGTGGTCTAAATGCAAGAACAACAACAACCTGAATGCTTTTTTAAAGATTTTATATGTGAGCATTTATAAGCAGGCCAAACCAGAAATTTTTTTTAGGAATTTTTCTTCAGGACTTTGCAGTGAAACCATTTTGCATGTTATATTTACTGTTTTAAATTCAAACTAGGGCCTAAAGTTTATTATGTGGTATTCCATCCGTTTTTATTTTGTAATTCTATACATTTTGGTCCTTCCCCTTCCAAAAGGCTGCTTCATAAGTCTATCCAGCAAAAAGCTGTAAAATGTATACCTCCTCGCCCAAGACTGAGCAGCTTGTCTTTGATCTCGGCTTAATTTCTAGACTACTACTCAGTCTATTGACAACTAAAGAGCTGTGAGCTCTTAAGATTCTAGTTAGTCTAATTCAGCCCATTTTTCACTAAATGTGTGTGTACCAGAGTTACTCTATGTTTAGTCCCTGCCTAAAGTCATTCTTCAAGCAGGAATGATCTTTTAAAAATTTTATTATTTACTTACTTTTAGTTTACAACATTCAGTTCTACAAGTTTTGTTTTGTTTTTGCTTTTTGGAGGGTGGAAGGGTGGGCAGTTGGGGTTAAGTGACTTCCCCAAGGTCACACGCCTAGTGTTAAGTGTCTGAGGCCGGATTTTAACTCCGGTCCTCCTGACTCCAGGGCCAGTGCTCCATTCACTGTGCCACCTAGCTGCCCCTTCCACAAGTTTTTGAGTTCCAAATTTTCTTCCTCTCCCTCCCTATAGCAGTATGTGATCCAATACAGGTTGTACAGATACCTTCACATTAAACATGACTAGTCAAGTTGTAAAGAAGGATTATAACCAATGGAATGAACAACGAGAAAGAAGCAAAAAAGAGAGAGCAGGTAGTTTGCTTCAGTCTGCAGACTACATAAATCTTTCTCTGGATGTGGATAGCCTTTTCCATCATGAGTCCTTTGGAGTTGTCTTATAACCTTGCATTGCTGAGGTGAACCCAGTCCATCAGTCAGTCATCACAGATACAGTGTGTCTGTAATTATGTACAATGTTCTGGTTCTGCTCCTCTCACTCAGCATCAGTTCAGGTCGTTATGAAGTCTTATCTGCTCCTCCTTTCTTATAGCATAATAGTATTCCATTACATTCATATACCACAACTTGTTTAGTCATTCCCCAGTTGATGGGCATTCCCTTGATTCCCACCACATAAAGAGCTACTATAAATATTTTTGTACATATGGAGCCTTTTCCCACTTCTTTGATCTCTTCGAGATACAGCCCTAGAAGTGGTATTGCTAGGTCAAAGGGTATGCACATTTTTATAGCCCTTTGGGCATAGTTCCATTCTCCAGAATGGTAGGATTAGTTCACAACTCCACCAGCAATGCATTAGTGTTCTGTCTTTCCCACATCTTCTCCAGCATTTATCATTTTTCTGTTTTATCGTGTTAGCCAATCTGAAACAGGAATGATTTTGCACTGAGAACTGTGAAGGAGGATAGTTTGAACCCAAAGAGTCAAATATACAGAGAAGAGAAGAATTTTAATCATTTTAACTCCACATTATAAACTTTTATAACTTTGATGTCCTTTGCCACTTTTGATGTCTCCTTGTCTTGGAACTGTTACTTCTTTCACAGTTCCCCCTAAGAGCTGTGGGTAAGATCATGAACTTACTCTAACACACTTTCAGGACAAAATGAGTGATAGGCCTTTGCCTTCTTTCTGAATCTTTTTTTACCCTTGTCCTTTTCCTGTAGAATCTTAGAACTTTTATGACTTTAAGTTGTACTGCCCTAGTTTTTCTGATAATTTCTTCTTAACTGTGAGATATTTGCAGTATCCCCAAAGCTAAATGGTAGCTGCTTTCAAAGAAAACTTTCAAGAAGTCATACTTGGGTAGATGATTAGTTAGAACAAGAAATATAATAATGATGTGTGATGGATTATTTTTTTTCCCCATTTCAACTGTGGCAGACAGTTTCATTCTTTAGAAGGCAGCAGGTTTGTGCAAAGTCATACATAACATTTTATCTTATTTATTGTGTTTTAATTGAAGCTTATAATTTTTCTAACTGATTTCTGGTATTGCATAGTATTTCATAATTTTATTTATGACATATAAGTAGCTCTTTTTTGTCAATTAACACTCAAAAAATGTTCTCTTTTTTTGGTGAGAAAGGTTAAACTTTGATGGGACTTTTCTGTTTGGTTGGTAGGGTTTGTTTTGTTTTGTTTCTGTTTCACACCAACTAAAATGAGTCCAAAAATCCCTTTAACTAAAAGTGAGGTTTTTATTGCTCTGTGAAATTTATCAAATTAGATTGAAGAGTTTTTATGGGTTTTTACTTGAATTTTCCTCAACAAATTATTTGATACCTTCTCTGTTTTCTTCCACCCCTTGCCCTTTTGGGCACTCCTTTTGGAGGTTTTTCAGTTGTGCATGATAGAGGAGAGCTGCTAAGCTTGCGGTTGATTAACTTGAAATTGTTTTGAGTAATTCTACTCTTTTGGCTTTTTGTACCTAATTAGAATTGATGTGACTGAAGTGCAAATCTTCATAATAATCATGCATTTGCTGGCAGTGATTGGAGGACCACCTTTTTGGCAATCTATGGTAATTTTGTTCACATTGTATTGCATGTTATGTATCCTGCTTGTGTTTTCAAATGCAGTATAATCCAATTAAACAATAACATGTAAAGTTATTTCATCCCCTTTGTTACCAGAAAAAAAACAACCTCAGGAACAATAAGACACCGATATTTTTCTTTAGGAGGTGGTGAGTGTCACCTTTTTGGCAATATGTTGAGCATTTGGTTCAGTGCAGAGATGACTACTCTGAAGGCCCTTTGAGAATCTCTGACCTTTCTCAGAGCTTGTAGCCATCTCATTTTTACAAATGCTGAAGTAAACTACAGGAGATACATCAGGATGCCTCAAAAGTGAAGATTGATTCAGACTTTTATTTCCTTTTCTGAACAAATGGAATCCATTAAACTCTCCCTTTAATCATTTAAAACCACAGACAGTATCGTGGACAGAGTATGCTTTTTCCCAGAATAGAATTAACATTTCCCTTGAAAGCAATGCCAAAGGACTTTTTTTGAAGCAGTTGTTAGGATTTTGATTTTTCCACCTTACCTAAAATCTGGCTACCTATAATAACATAGCATCCCTCTTCTCAACAGATTGATGGCACTGTATTCGACAGAAGTTTAGGCAAAGTAATTTCTGCTTCCTGATCACTGTATCTGTAACTGTACTGTTGCTTCTCCTCCCTCCCCCTGCCCCAGAACAAAGTAATAAATAATTTGGTGATTATCTTAAAAGCAAATTCTTGAGCTAGAAATAATCTTTTTTTTAAAATTCTGATTAATTTAAAAGCAAAATATAGGAAAAAATCAATTTGCTTAAGGAGAAGGTATGTCCCTAATACAGTGCCCTAAGCATTTACTACCAGGGATGAGTTAAAGACCAGGAAAGGCAAGTAGAAGGTAATAAGACTACAACCAATATATTATCTTAGTAGATTTTATTTAAAGCCATTCCATCACATTGTGTGCATAGTGCCCCAAATAATGTCGGTTAGAACTTGATTTTTATTATTTTAAGCCCTCAAATAGATTCCACCACTTTGTTTTTAATTTTAAAATGAAAACTCAGTTCCATGAAATAATTTCCCTCAGTGTCCTCATGCTATTAGCATAGTGGCCTGAATTTCTGTGCTGAGATTTTAAAGTGAGGTGCATAGAGGCTATGGATCGCTGATGTCAAGCTCCAGAAGAAATGGGCCATGCAGGCAGCATATTGACTTAGAAATCCACGTATTGACATCATGTGTTTTATTGTATTTTGTTTACTTTAAATGTTTAATATTTAAATATTTAACTTTAAATATTTCCCAGTTACATTTTAATCTGATTCTGAGGGATTTAAGAGTATTGCAGGCCCATTGTGGCTGTGTTTGATACCTCTGTAGATCAGTGCACTCCACAGGTTCCTGTAATTAACAGGAAGCTGCCACATTTGGGACTTTTTTTGACAGCTTGCCTTCATTATCAAATAATAGCGGAGGTGTTACTTCAGAACTTGACACCACGCTGATTCAGGATAAAGACGTGATGGCAGTGTGGACATTTATATGTGATGGAAGTGGAGCGTGATATAGTAGAACACAGAGATGTAATAATTTTCTTGTAGGTTCTGGTAGTTGATAGCTGTTGATAACCAATTGATAAATGGCTTAGCTACCTCAGAATCAAAGAAGTATTTGGGGAGTACAAAAATATGTGATGTTTTCTGAATCCATGTGAAATTAAAGTTATTTGAAGTGGTTCCTTTTACTTTAATATTGAAGAAAGTAGATTTATAGTAAAAAGAGCAGAATCTAATACTTTAAACACAGGAAATCTATACTTAAGATATTTGCCCAGGCAAGCAGTCCATTGAATAATGAGCTACTTTGAGAGGATTAACTGTTTCTTTGTTGGGGCTTTTTTTTTGTTTTTTAAAATTATATCTGCCCTTCTGAATTTGAAAAGACTCTTTTTTTTTTCCTGCTAGAGATGGATTTTCACCAAGATTAATAGAATGGTCACAGTGCCTTATGTTTTGGGCACTTGTTTTTCAAATGTAAGAAATTATTTTTCTTGCACAGCTGTGTTTGTATCAGTTGCAAAGTCGTGGACCAAAAGAAGACCATAAAAAAGATTTGTGTTTTGTTATCTTTTACTAAAGTTCTGCTTTAGTGCTACCTTGAGGTATAGTGGTGATCTTGAGAATTCTTGAAGGCTATTCCAGTGGAGTGCTAGCTCTAATAGACCCAATCAAGCTGGAAGAATTTTAATACGTGTCTGGGGAATGATTATTCCTCTCTTACCTAAGGATCAGCTTAGCCATTGGTGGAGAAGTTCTGCAGATTGTCTAGAGACAATGAGTTTTTCAATCACCACAACTCTTGAAAATCATCAACAAAGTTGTAAAGGAGTTGCCATATATGGTTTGTTGGAGAGAACCTCCCACAACTGAGAAAATTGTGATCCTAACAGTATGGAAGAAAGACTTCTTTATTGTTACTGAAAAAGTATATTTTATTAGCACTTCTCAGAACCATCTTCAAACACTCCAGTTTGGTATAAAACAAATTCAAGGCCTTCATACATTGGGATAAGTCTATTATAGAACTGCAGTCATGATTCCTCATTTGGATTTCCGATCCATTTCCCTTTTTAAGTCAAATTGCTGCTTTAACTTATAATAATGTTTATGTAGCATTTTAAGGTTTCCAAAATGTTTTTTGCATTTTAAACTGTTCAGTTCTTTAATGTTTCCCAGAAATCCTTGTGTGCAGATAAATATTTCTATGGGTAAAATTCCATTAACAGTAAGATTAGCCTCAAGTTGTAGAACCTTGTATGCCTCAATTTCATTGATTATATTGATGCACAAATTAAGCTAGTTTTAGAAATACTCTTACTATTTAAACAATTTGAATATAATGTTGGTTATCACTCAACACATAATGAGGACTGGTGCTGCCTTAAAATATATAATTCCCAAATTCTTTAGAAGAGAGTTGGTGGCTCTTTGTACTTAAATTTGCTAAACAAGTAGAGCTTTTGAGTTACTACAGTACACCATTGAAAAAATTTAACAAATCAGTTTTCCTATTCAGAGACACAAGACCAACTGGAGTCTAGAAAAAGTCAGTGAGGTTTTAGGATTTTTCACAACCCCTGACCCATTTTCAGTGACAGAAAATTGAGTAGGTCTCATTTTGATACATAAATTCAGCTATATCACAACCTAAATGTGCCCAAAAGAGTTCTCTTTTCATGTAGGGGACCTGCTCTACACTATCCAAAGTGCCTTAAAGGACACCTCTTTCCATATGAAAGTTTAGACACAGGTCCTCAAGTCCAGGGCTTCTTGAATTTTTCCCACTCAGTACCCTTTCAGTGTTTCTTAAACTGTGGGTTGCAAGTTTAAGAAGCGTTGCTCTAGGCTAGAGGTATTGTGTGAGAGCTTAGCAGCTCTCACCGTCAGTACATTTTCAGAGATGACAGACCAGTGGCTTTCATTGCTTCTAAGTTGCAAAAAAAAAAAAACCATTGCTAGAGAAATTAAGGCAAAGGAAAGTTTCAGGTGATTACTACTGTCATCATTCCCCCATTTGTAAGGAGAAAAGAGAATATGGGTTAAGTAGTGGTGCCTAAGTAGTGTGTCCCAGTGGAGACCCTAGGGGTGAGACTCTGAGACTGAAGGTTCACCTGACCCTAGTCCTTCCTCCCCTACGCCTCTGAAGCTGACTTCTTGCCTCCCTCATGCAAGGGCAGGGTGCCTGGGCTCCTGTATAGTTGTTCTTCTACAGAGAAGGTAAGAGAAAGGAGAACAGCTTCTATTTGCCCTCTAGGCCTGCTGCCTTTTTCTCTGCTTTGTGGCCCAGGCCATGTACTAATTTGCCTGGCTGTACTAATGCTCTATATTCTTTTTTCTTCTTTCATAGGGCACCAATATGAGCTTCCATGACCCTAAAGTGATTTCATCAAATTTTAAATACAGTAGAACTCTGTTATGGCACAGATCTTTATTACACAGATTTGGATGTATACCATGGGTCAAATCGTGTCCCCCAAAACATAAAAACTACGTACAGTAAAAGGCTGTTATATCAAGGTTAGCCTATACCATGGGTATTAGCACCAGTGTGGTGTAGGGGATTCCCTGTATTTAGCACTCATTTCACAATGGGGCAAGATGGCATTTTTATTTTTGCCAAAGGTTTTCTTTATCCTTGTGTAAGAAAACACAGTGATCAAAGAAATGCTAGGAGGTGAATTAGATTTCAGCCACGTTTAGCTGACTTGAGATGATCTTATGGTTTTTCTGAGTTGGAACAGAGTTACTTTTTGGAGCTCAGAGCAGCATTACTGTTCCTCCTGAATTGAAAATAAGTGTTGAATTGGGAGAGGGCAAGGTAAGGGGAGCAGTTCAGTGTGTTCTAGCACGTGCCAGATAGAATTTGAGAAAATGTTGTCATTTTTTAAACTGGACCGGAAGGTGGAATTCATGAAATGAAAATCTTCCACGGTGCAACATGAAACATCAACAGATGCTTTGAAAAAAAACAGCTTAGCAGTACAAGTTTGCAAGAGGTCATAGAGTTCTGTAAATAAACTGAGTTCTTCAGTATTTTGAAGGAATGGAGTAAGATGAGACATTTGTGAAATAATGACAGTTCCCTAGGCTTAATTTAGCTTTTGTCTACATTCTATTCCCTTTTGAATTGGGATTTATAATGAAATCAGATCTTAAGGGCTGCATTTTGTATCCTCACTCACACTCTTACTTGCTTTACACTATAAGAAAACAGGATAAAACATTGTACCTTATGTCACTGGTGATCTTTTAATTTTGCATCTCTATTCTTCTGCAAAAGCAATTAACTATTAGAATGTTTCTGTTTCCATTTTTACTATCACCATGTTTTAAAATTGGACATAATACCAAAATAAAACCTTTTATAATACATGGAAAAATTTGGGGGGGAACAGGATAGAAATTTGTGGAGAGAACTTTTTAAAAATGAAATATGGACTTTAAAAACTCACTGCAAGTATACCTCACTTTATATGATAGTTTCATGTCTGACAGGTTGTCAGGAGCACAAAGTCTCAGAGTTGAAAGGAACCTCAAAGGTCCTCTGGTTCAGCCCCCCTTCTCCTTGGCAGAAGATTCTGCTGTTAACTTTCATGACAAGTGGTCATCCATCAGTCTCTGCTCAAAGACCTTCAGTGATACCTTCCAAGGCAGCTCATTCTACCTTGGTCCAGCCCTAGTTATTAGGCAACTTCTATCCATTTCCTCTAGTTTTACCTTCTGAGGCACAGGAGAACAAGCCTGGTCCCTCTTCTGCCTTTCCCACTTTAAGACTGCTGTCAAGTCCCCCTGAGTCTTCTCCAAGCTAAATGGCGCCACTTATGTGGTGTAGCCACCGTAGATGCCTTCCTTAGCTTTGTCAGCATCTTTCTTGTAGTTACTAATGAATTTTAAAGTGTACACAACTATATTTTAATTGGAGATAACTTACTGATTAGAAGAACTATATAGTGAATCCTTGAGTAAAGTAAATTCCCCATTTTATAAAGCATGTCATATTAGTGCTTTTGTTCTTAGGCTCATATGAAAGTGAGGTGCACTTGGGTGAATTTGTCGGGGGCCTTCTTGCCTGCTTTTCTTTTTAGTTTCCTCCTCAGTGGCGTTTGGCTTTCACTAACAACTTCACTTCTGTGGGGTTAGGAACCATATCTGGGAGCCATTGTTTTAAATCCAGCCCAAGACTTTGTTCTCTCATGTTTGAAATGTTTCCTTCACCTGCTCTTATATAACAAGTGATTGGAGAAATACAGGTCAAAGGAGCAGGGTATGTGTCACAAAGGCCTAAAGAGTGTTCATTGGGAGATTCACTCCAGACTAGTTTGCCTTACACTGGAACCTAGTTGTAATTACTCATGAAAGAGCTTGTACTGTTGTCTTATTTTGCCAAAAAAGGATGTCAAGACAAATGAGACTTCATGCTGTTCAGTCTCATTCCCTGAAGTGTGGCAGCATTGTCTCTTATAGGAAAGAGCAGGAAAACATACTTGGTTATTGTTGTTTTAAATGAGAGCTGTTCTTCCTGAGGGACCACAGGGGTGTGGGAGAGGGTGATGCTTATAAATTTAGGAAAATTGTTGTAAAGTATTTAAATTTTCTGAATAAATATATTTGCTTATTTCATGTTATACATGTTTTGATTTTGTTCTCTTTCTCCTGTTAAAGATTCCAGTGCTGAATATTCAAATGAAAATTTTTCCAGCACTTTGTACTGTAGCAGGGACCATATTCGCCTGTACAAATTACTTCCGTGTAATCTTCACAGGTGGTGTTGGCAAAAATGGATCAACCATAGCAGTAAGTATACCTTTACTTGCTATTTCTGGTTTGTGTTTGAGCTAGGATTTAGAAGGGCTGCACTTCCATTTTTTCATTTGAAACTTTTTCTTTAAAAAAAAATAGCCATAGTTATATTAATTTACAGTTTCTTCCCTTAGCCTTAATAGCAAGCAAAAAATAATTTTAGGGGTGCATAGCTTAGTAAATTTGAACTCACGGGGGAATTCCTCTGATTTTGTTTTTTTCTTACTTAATCCCTGCTGCCATTGCTTTGGTCAGCTGAAGAAACAGCTGTCCAGCACAGCTTCCACACATTCCACAGATTTGGAATTTGAGGAGAACCGAGTCTGCTCAGACTTCTCAGCAGACTGATTTGGTTTCATGGGGGTGCGCCGCATTAACTCTTTCCTTCTCTTGATTCTGTCTAGGGAACAAGTGTCCTTTCTCCTTTTCTCCATATTGGATCAGTGATCACATTAGCTGTAATGATCTACAAGAAGTCAGCTGTTCAGCTCTTCGAAAAACATCCCTGTCTTTATATACTGACGTTTGGTTTTGTAGCTGCTAAAATCACGAACAAGCTTGTGGTAAGCACCATAAGACACCTTGTTTTTGTTAGTTTCAGTGTTGCTTGTGTACCATGTCTGCAGTTCCCTGGGAACTCCTTCAAGCTCGTTTCCCCTTCCTCCACATTCTCCAGTTGTATCTTAAAGATAAGCACGTCTTACAGGTATGTCCCCATCCATCAGACTGTGAGCTCCTTTGTGTCTCCAGCATCTAGAGGAATGCCTGAAACATTGCAGAGGCTGGATAAATGCTTACTGATGAGGAAGAACCTGGGCTCACTTTTGATGTTATAGTTGATATTTTCCCACTGTCTTGCAGCTACAGTTCCACATTTCAGTTCCTGGAATGTCACTGCATCCCCTAACTGAAGAGCGTGGATTGGGACAATACCTCATTTTGCTAATAGGGAGCACCACCTTTAGAGCAGGCTCAAAGTGGTAGTTGGCCTGGACCTGGGTCCTGAGTTAGAGTTACCATCCCTACCTGTCATGGTGCCATGTGCAGGCAGCTGATTTCTTAAGAAAGAACTTTTTTCCCTTTCCACATTTTCCATGTGTAAGAGTGAGAGACCTGCCTTTCCCCCTTTCCATCTTCACATACATCTTTGTTTTCCCAGCCAGTAAGTGTCCTCTGACTTTAGTGACCTATTCATGCCATTGTTTCTGTTCTGCATAGTACCACCACCCCCACACCCCCATTGTAGGGTGCTGGCTTGCATCCTGATCCTTTGTCTCAAGCCACAGACTATGCAGAGCAGCATAAGGTTAACTAACCACAGGGCAAGCTGGAAGGAAGGGTGCACAAGATGACAGCTTCATTTAGTGGCAATGGAAGGCTTTGCCCATTTGGGTCATTTTGCACCCTGACCTGGATTTGAGTTTCAGTTTAGCCATTTGATTTGTGATTTCAGGCGAGTCATTTTACTTGTGTATCAGCTGACTTATCTGTCAGATGGGGGCAGTAATACTTGCATTACCTACCTTAGGTTGTTGAGGGGGAAAAAATCATTTTGTAAACTGTAAAATCCTGAATTAGTATCAGCCAGTGTTATCATTACTGCATTCTTTGAGAATTGGTCGCAAGAGTTTTATAATCATGTCAGTCAGCAAGCATTTTATTAAGTGCTTATTCTGTGCCAGGCACTGGGCTAAGAACTGGGACCAAGAACAGCCCTGCTCCCAGGGAGCATAAGATAGGCACATAAAAGAGGTGGAGGGCATGCCTAGGAAAGACCTCCTGCAGAAAGTGGGATGTCCCCTGAGTGACATCCCTTGAGTGAAAGGAGCCAGGGAAACTTGAGAGGCTAGCATGAGGGATAGAGCATTCTAGGCTTGGAGTGTTATCTTCAAGGTTTGGTAAGTAGATCATGGGTGTTAGATTGTGGAATTAGTGGAAGAGAGGGAAAGGGGGGAAAGATTTTAAAGAGCTTTAAATGCCAACCAGACAACTTTATAGTTGATCCTATAAGTCATAGGGAGCAATTGGAGTTCATTGATAGGGGAGTGACATGATGAGACCATTACCTAGCACCTTGGAGGCCTTATTCAACCAATGCCTAAAAGAAGAATCTCTTCTACAAAATACCTCACAAGTGGTTATCTAGTCTTTGAAGACTCTCAGGAGAGGGAATTCATCGTTTCCTGAGATAGCCCATCCCTGCTTTTGCATAGCTCTAATTATTTGGGGCTCACTACCACCTCATCACAGCTGATGCCTCATCACAGCTTGGCTGTGACTCTAAACTTGCAAAAACAGGTCAAGTTTAAGTCACTAAGCTGTGGCAGATTCTCCCCAGCTAGAAAGGTTTTGAAGGTGGGCCCAGGGAGGGCCTGTTGTCTGAGAAACAACCTAGACGTCACAAAGCTCGTTTCCATGTGTGGTCATTTTTGAGTGCACGGCAAATCTCAAAGGCTTACTGAGTCATAGAGGAATCGTGGAAAATGACAGATAATTGAAATAGTGAAGCTTACTTCCTATGTAATAAGCTTTTGATTTTGTTTGTGCTGATGAATAGTCTCTGAAACCACATTCTGGCGCCACACTGTTAGCCCGCGTGACGGTGCATGCCAAACTCTCTTACTCACAGGTTGCGCACATGACCAAGAGTGAAATGAGTCTGCACGACACGGCCTTCATAGGCCCTGCCCTTTTGTTTCTGGACCAGTACTTCAACAGCTTCGTTGATGAGTATATTGTACTTTGGATTGCTTTGGTAAGTGTTGGAACCTTGTTTACCTCATTAACTAAAAGTAACTTCATTTTGAGGGGCCAGTCTATAATTTCTAACTGAAACCTAAGTTTTTTAGGCTTACCTAATAATGATGCACATAAGGTTGCTGTTTGTAATGAATGTGAATTAATTTGAAACCCTCAGTACGTGATGATGCCTCTAGGGCTTTGTAAAGTGTCATTTCTGGGTTTAACGATCATGTATGTCTGTTTAATACTCATATTTGGTCTCTACATTTAGTAGCTGCCAACCGTGACTAGTAAGGTGACTTGCAAATACGAACGGCCTAGTTAAAGGAGTGGAACGTGTAGACATTTTATGCATTTGTTTTTTTAGAGATTAAGTATGGTTTTGGTAAAGACAGATGCCTTGATACTTTTTTTCGCATGGCCCAGGGAGGGTCCAAATACTTTGCAAGATTCTAAAAAGCTTTTTTCCTTTCAGGTCTTCTCCTTATTTGATTTAATTCGCTACTGTGTCAGTGTCTGCAATCAGATTGCTTCCCATCTGCGCATAAATGTCTTCAGAATCAAGGCCTCCACAGCACATTCTAATCATCATTAGTGACTTAATTGTTATTGTAATGAGAAATAGGAAGCAGATTTTTCTGCAGGAAAGAAACAGAAAATATTGAGGAGAATGGGAGTGGATAAGAACAAATCTAATTTATAATAATCATTGTTGTATAACTTCTAGTCTTCGTTCTTGGTAACGCTCCTTAACTAGCCTCTGTGAGAAGGGGGAATTCCAAGTCCTATCCTGTCAAACATACATGTCGTCCTACTGGTTTTGGCCCAAGAAAGCATGCAGGAAATAATGCCTTGTCTTTGTCCTTACCTTTGAATACTGAATAAACTTGTCCTGGGGAGCAGAGCTGCAACAGTGGAAAATTTCTGATGTAAACTATTTACAGACCATAAGACTGCTACTTTATAATTTTAATAAATCATCATCTTTTAGTGAAATACTGGTTTAGTGTTCACTCAGATTTTCTTTACTAAGGAGCTCAGCTCATGGTACAGAGATGTCCCACTGGCTCCTGTGGCTGAGCTGGTGCTGGTGACTATGAGACTGGGTTGAAGGGGTTCCTGTGTTTACATACTGGGGAAGGCCGAGTGTTACTGAAAAACAAATGATGGCCTTCTGGCCTGGGGAGAGCCTCTTAGCATGAAGTATAATGTGGTATCTTTTGTCAATTACTTTTATTTTTTTAAATAAATATATTATCTAAAAGCCAACTTATTTCTCAATTTTATTCCAGTGGAAAGATTTTAAAAACTAAGTTTTAATGTTTGTTTTTTGTATGAAATTTAAGCAAAATTTATTTCTGCTCTTTAATAAATAAGGAAATTCTATTGAGTTGTGTTGTCTTCATCTGTACTGTGGCCCTTCTCTATTGTGTAAACATTTTCCTGACTTGTGGGAGGAGAAATTGAAGTTTTTAGTGAAAGGTTTTTTTTTTAAGTCCTTGTTATCCTTTCAAGAACTGGTCATGTAGAGATACCAAAGCCCTCCATAAATAAAGTACTTAGTGGGATTACTTTTTTTGCTCATTACTTAGAATAGCTGAGATAGAATAACAAATTCGATGCCCTTTTGTGTCCCTGTTCCAGTGGTCTTATGAGAAGAGTTTTCAGTACTTTAGGAGGGGGATAAGAGATTAGTACAAGGCCCTTTTACAGAAAAGCTTTAAACCATTAACTAAACTGCATTTTTTTGCCTTATCTGAATTTCAGTTCATGAGATCTGCGTTATTCATTACCCTACATTGTCAATAGCTGCATTTTTTTTTCAAAGCCCATGTGAGTTAAGCAGGATGGTTAATTCATCTGTAAAATGGGAGTGACAATACTCATAGGGTGGTTCTGAGTAAGATGCTTTAGTAATTATATATAATGGCATATAAATGTGAGATAGTCTTGGTGTAGGGTCTTTCCAAGACATCACTATTCTTACCGATAGTCCAGAGAGAGGCTATATTCTGTGAATGGCAACACTTTTTTCTCCCCAGCTCCTGCCCTCATACTTAGGGACTCCAACACACAAATTGATATTCTCTGAAACACTTTTACACTTCCCCCCAAGTCTTTAACTTGATCATTTCCCATCACCTACTCTTCTACCCCTTCTCAGCTATAGAGATGGTCCTATCCTTGCTCTTGCCATCACTCCACTTCCATGTTCATGAACCCCACAATTCTTTTATCCAATCAAAACCTACTGTCATTCCACCTCTCCCTCTGCCTAACAACTTCCTTCAGTTCCTCAGCCCATCAGTTCTTTCCCAGGCCTCCCTGCACTAAGTACACTCCCCTTAGTGAATCAGTTTAACTCCACACTCATTCTTTTGAATCCCTTGCCCCTTATCCTATTACTGATTTCGCCCTGCCAAGCCTGGGCCTTGGATTACTCCCACCATCTGCTGCCTTTGCTTCTCACATGTTTCCAAACAAAGCTAGTTAAAAATCACAAAACCGTGCTAATTGGATTCACAACAAATTTGTTACATAATCTCAACTAGAACCTCCTTGCATCAAGACAGCCTTTTTTAGGCTCTCCGTGGTTGACTCACTGTCCCACCCACCACAACAGCTCTTCCAGATCTTTACATCCCTCCTCACGCCTCCCATAGTTCACCCACCCTCCCAACTGAGAACCGTGCTTCTTTCACAGACGAAATGGAGGTCATTCATAGAAAGCTTCCTCTCACCTCTCCCAGATGCCTTCTGTCTTTTCCTCTCTTCTCACTCTTCTTAATTCTACAGACTGGCTCCTGATGTCATTCAAACCAAGCTGCCCTCTCCCAAGTTCCTAATGATCTCTTAGTCGCCCAGTCCAGTGGTAATGCTTGACATTTCTTTAGCCTTTGACATTGTCAGTCACCCACTTCTTGAGACCCTGTAGGCTTTCGCAACACTACTCTCTCCCAATTCTCTCTGACTGCTCCTTCTTCGTCTCCATTGCTGGCTCTTCATCCCTGTTCTGCCCAATAACTAGCTATCCCAAAGGGTTCTGTCTTGGGCCCTCTTCTCTTCTCCCTCTATACTTTCACTTGGCGATCTCATTAGCTGCCATAGATTCAACTATCGTCTCTATGCAGGCCTAAGTTCTCTGCTAATTTCTAGTTTTGCAACTTCAGCTGCCTGTTAGGTATCTTAAACTCAACATGTCCAGAACTTATCCTGGTATCTTTTCCCCCAAATACTCCCCTCTTCCTAATTTACCTGTTACTGTCAAGGGTTCCACCTTCCTTCTAGTGTCCCAGGCTCACAACCTACCTGCCATTGTAGACCTCTCACCCACCTTATCCAATCTGTTGCCAGGGCCTGTCAGTTTTACCTTCAGAACATCTCACATACAGTCGGTTCTGACATTGGCCACCTGCACTCTAGTGCAGGCTCTCGTGCCCCTGTACTGTCACAGTAACCTGACGGTTGGTCTACCCACAAGTTTCTCCTCACTCCAGAACATCCTCCAGTCAGCCACCAGAGTGATCTTCCTAAAGGGCAAGTAGAACTCTGTTAATCCCCCTACTCAATAAACTCCAGTGTTTCCTATCCCCTCTAGAATCAAATACAAAATCCTCTTCCCACCCTTACCTTTCTGGTCTTTGGTTACCTTACTCACTACGCTTTACTCCTCAGTCTAGTGACACTCACTGACCTCCTTGCTGTTTCTCAAACAAGAAACTCCATTTCTCATTTCTGAGCGTTTTCACTGGGTTTCTCCCATGCCTAGAATGCTTTCCCTCCTGCGCTTCTTGGTGTCCCTGGCTTCCTTCAATTCTTAGCTTAAATCCCATCTTCTGTAGTAAGCCATTTCTGGTTCCACTTAATTCTAGTCCCTTCCCTGTATGATCTCTGATTTCTCCTGTATCTAGCGTATTTACATGGTTGTTGGGTGTTTCCTCCATTAGATTGTGAGCTCCCTGAGAATAGGAATTGTCTTTTGCTTTTCTTTCTATCCTCGCGCGTAACATGGTGTCTGGTTCATAGGAGATACTTAACAAGTGCCTGTTTACTAACTGACATAGCATAGAGAGATTTAGGACCAGCTCTGATGTGCACATTCTAGAACCCATTCTTGGATAGAGCTGGCAAGTGTTCAGTTATGACGTCTCCATCCCAGACTCATTTAGGTAGGATCTCATTTAAAATATATCCTAATTGGGTCATTATGTCAGTGTGGCTCAGTAACTAATGTTTCATGCTCTATCAATTATTTAAAAGAACAGACTAGTCTTCAAAGTTAATTTGGCATATAATATGTCTAGTAGTAGAACAGCAGGAGGCGTTTCCTGGGCTTTAGAGGTCTAACATGTTTAACACTAAAGTGTGTTAGGGAAAAGGCTAAAGTTCCTACCATATTCTTGTCCTCCATTAAGCATTCGTGAGCACTGTGGACTGCTAATTATCTAAGACAGCGGTTCTCCACCTGTGGGTCACGATCCTTTTGGGGGTTGAATGACCCTTTCACAGAGGTCACCTAAGACCATCGGAACTTGTGGTGTTAGGAACCGAGACACTGCTCCTCTATCCATCTCCAGGCGGCTCTGCCCATATGCAGATACACCTACGTACAAATATTAAAGGTTGGCGGCATTAGGAAGATTGCGAACCACTGATCTAAGGGCTAGCATTTCTGTGGTGCTTTTAAGATTTGCACCCTGGAGAGGAGGTGCTATTATCCCCACTTTACAGATAAGAAACAAGCAGGTGTTAAGGGACTTGCCCAGAGTCACACAGCTAGTGTCTGAATCAGAATTCAAATTTAGCTCTTCCTGCCTCCCATGTCCAGGACTCCATTAACTGTGCCACCTAGGTGCCTTCATGTCAGTGATATAATTTGAAAGTCTAGGGTGGTAATTCCCAAAGTCAGTTCTCCATCCACAGGAAGGAAGCATCTGGGCATAGGATGGAACGTTCTGTCAGTTATAGACACAACCGTCCTCTAAATCATTTACAGCTCTTAATTTTCTATGATCCTCTTTTCTTAGGGAGAAGAAAGGCCATAACAAGAAACATTTAATAGTTGAACTGGGCTCATTTCACATCAATCAAGAGAGAGTGTCCAGAAACAGAGACTGACTAGATTAATGGGGAAATAGGATGAGTGTTCTTAGCCATTATCTCTGTTCCCTTACTTAGATTTTCTTGTTTCTCCTGGAAATTAATTGTTTCTGTAATGCCTAAATACCCTCAGCTTTCTCTAGCTTCATTCACCTGTCTCGCTAAACCGGTAAGTGAGTGTAGGGGCAAAGCAGAGTGTTTCACATTTGGCATTCTCATGAAATTTAGGTTACCCTTAAAGGCAGGGAGAGTACCCTAAACAGTCCCCTCCCTGCCCCTCTCTCCCATGGCCCATACTAGAGCCAGTCCCACCATTGTTGGGGAGCACCAGCCTAAAGTCTGGGTCCTGCAGACTCCAGGTGGTTGTGTTCATAAGATCATAGATTTAAAGGTAGGTACTAGCGTTCATCCAGTCCAACATCCCCTCCCACTACCCCATTTTACAGGTGAAGAAAATGAGACCCAGAAAGTGACTTGCTTTTGGTCATACAAAGTAAAGGTGGGAACCCATGTCCTCAGACTCCAAAGCCTCCTTTCCCTTTATCACCAACAGTTGAGACCTTTGCCTGGGAACAACTCCCTTGGAGTTCCCTTAACACTCTGTCCAAATCACAGCCAACATAGTGCCATTCCATCCCCCAAGGAAGGAGTGGCCACAGTGGAGGCATTCACTGGGTCCCACTCTCTTACCCCATAGCTCAGATAATACACTTGGGTGACAAAGAATGCAAACAATGCAGGGGCCTTAACGGGATTAAATCATCAGAACCATCATTGTGCGTCAACACAGACAACCAGGAGTCTGTAGCTGTTAGCATAAAGAGAAGTGTGGAACATCAAATAATTCTTTCTGGAAGAAATGATTCTGGAAGGCCATGCTCTCCAACTCTGCCCCTCTGTGCTGGGATTCTCAAGAGAGATGCCTAATAACATGAACATTTTCCACCTTTATTCACATTCTCACAGGCTTAGTTTGTTAAGGGTTTGGACCTCTGGATGAGAGCTGTTCTCCGTGCTTCTTGTACTGGATACTGAGAACAGTAGTCCCTAAGTAAAGGAGCTAAGCACCAGGTTCAGAATTTCTAGGACAGAGAATACCCAGGGGAGACACAGCAGCTATTACTTAATCACTCCCCGGCTGGGCACCCCCTTCCAGAAAACAAGAGGTTAGAGTCCTGGGATCTTTTCGTGGGAAGGAAAAAGCTGGGCCCCGTGAAGCTCCCAAGGTACTATCTCTAAGTACTGACTTCAAACAGGGTTATGCTGCCAAAAGTAACCCATCCTCGAACTTGACAATGCTGGTGTCCCAAGACCAAACCAGCTCTGGCTCAGGACAGAGTCCAAGTCCACTCCAGGCAGGGCTGGGCTGCAGGCTGAGTCACTCCTGCCTCCCACATCCCTTATTTCACAGTCTTTTCCTTTGGTTTCTTCTGTTTCTTCTGTTTCTCATATTCAGTGATTTTCTGTTGGAAATACCCTGTAAATCCAGACATGCCTGTCAGATAACACACTTATGTCATATGAGCAGAAAATACCCACCCTCTAACTCCCAATGCTGGCCATGTGCCTCTTAAATCCTTTCCCAGGGACTTCTTAATTCCCTCACTTGTCTTTTCTCTCAAGGTACAGAGGATGGATCTAAGGAACACTCGTATCCCTGAGTTCAGTATAGATAATAGGTCTGAACCTTTGTTCAGTTATATCCTGGGGCTCTGAAGATTCTGCCCAAAGACCGGTTAATCAACAAGCAAAATATTGAGGGCTTACTGTGTGTCTGGTATTGTAGTGAGCATTCAGGATAGAAAGAAAGGCAAAAACACACTCTTTGCCTCAAGCAATTCACACTCTAAAGGTGAGGACAGGAAGGGGTTTGCAACACCAGAAGGGCTACAAACAGGCAGTGAGTCTGGTAGTGATTCTCAGCCTGGGCAGACAGGCAACAAACATTTATTAAGCATTTACTGTGTGTGGAACACTTTGCAAAGCACTGCTTCCCAGCCTCAAGGAACTTACATTCTAACAGAGAAGACAACCCATAAAAAAGCTGAAAAGTAAGAGAGAGGGAAGAGAAGGTACCCAAGTTGGGCCATGGTGTTGAAGTCCCAAAAGTTAGAAGCAGAGCTAACCTAGAAATGACTGACCTGGGCCACTCTCCAAAATAGAAAGAATCAATCAATGGGAGAAGTGGGCCATCAAGGCTAAAAAATTGCTCCGCTAAGCCCTAAATTGTGGTAAGAAAGGAGACCCTGTGCCTACTGACAAATTAGTAGGATCTGTTCAAAAGGCCAGCCCACAGAGCAGTTTCCAGATGTTTACTCTGGATGCCTCCTAGAAAGGTTTAGGATGCCTCCCAGGCTTCTGGATAAATTCCCCCTTTCTCAATTCCATCTTCTGTTCCATCTTTCTTCCCCATTGTGAATATGTGCACGGGTGTGCATGAACACACGTACACATACATGCTTATTCTCTGATCTGGGCCTCTGTCCTGCATCAGTGTTCACCTGGAAGGGCTCACCTGCATGGGGTGTCCTGCTCTTCTCCGCTTCCTGGATGAAAAGGGAGAACAGCTGTGTCTTGACAAATTTCTTCACAAACCTACGACTTGTTTTGGAGGACAGGGCCTTACAGAAGGCTCTCTCCTGGAAGTTGCCTTGCCCATCTGGCCCCCATTTGATGTAGGAGGCATAGTGTCCCACAGTCCTGATGAAGAACTGCACAAAGGGACCTGACACATGCTCGTTGACCTGCTCCAAAGCTGCAAGGACATAGAGAATCTTTCATTATAGGGTTGTTCACTGTCCCTTTTACCCAGAAGGAAGACACAGGGCTATACAAAAGGTAGGGCAAGTGTGGCCTTCACTAAAGATGGAGTTCCTTTGTATCTCAGGATTGCGAATGTAAGTGGGAGGTGTAGAGGGTGGGCACGGGTTTCCGCTTTGGCCATTTGGCAATGGGGAAGCAAGGACATCTGGTCCACAGGTTTTGTGACCTGGAACCATAGTTTCTGATGAGGGTTTTGTAAAGTGGAATGATGTTTCCCCCCAGAAGAGCCTGTCTCATGATTGAGGGCCCGATTTCTCTTGGATACCCTCAGTCCTGGAGTGCTGAGTAGAGAAAGCAAAAAGGTGAATTGGAGGACAGAGGTGGGATTCTTGGACTTACTCTGCAAGTCGTTACTCCCCTGGGCAAGAGAAGACAAAATGTCATTCTGCAACTTGGGGGGTAAGACATCCCCTTCATCTCCAACCTAGGAGAGAATTAAGAATTAGCTCCTAGGTCAAATGAGGTAGGAGGGGAGAGGAGGGAAGTGGTGACCAATAGAAGACTGGCAAGAGTGGGAAATCAAATCATCCCACTAAAAACATATTAGTTCTGTGATTACGGGCAAGTCACAACCTTTTACTTGCCCTAAATAACTCTGTAGCTACAGGTGAAAGGTAAACTGCCAATAAGCATCAGTGAAAAAAGTCTCTGTACCATAAAAAAAAAGCTCCCTATACTGATGAAATCACAGATCTAGATCCATCACCACTCCTAAAAAATAAATCTCCCCAAAAGGGTGGAAGAGAAAGGAGGAAAGAGAGAGAGAAAAGGAAGTAAAGAAAAAGAAAGGAAAAGAGAAAAAGCTGGAAAGAAAGAAAGGGAAGGAGAAAAGAAGGAAAGGACAGAGGGAGGGAGGGAGGAGGAAGAAAAGAAGGAAGGAAGGAAGGAAGGAAGGAAGGAAAGAAAAGAAGGGGAGGGGAGGATGAAGAAGGGAATACAGATCTCTCTCTATTTCTCCCACCTCCACAACATGCATCCAGGCCTAGGAGAGATCCTACCAGCTTTCCTTCAGGCTTCATTTTGCATCTGTGTCCAAAGAAGACTAACAAAGTTCTCTCCCTCCTATAATTCTTTTGTTTATACTACTCATATGGCGCTGATTTTATATCACCTTTATTGTACAAATCTCATATAGTTTCTGGAAAGCAAGAGCTTTGTGCCTTGGAGACTTCTTCCCGTCCCCAGAATCTAGGAGAGCACCTTAAATAAAATTAGAGCCCAATCTGAATATGTTGAGTGGTCAAATGAAGGGCACAGGAATGATAAAGAAGGAGGGATAGTGGGACAGGAAAATCCAACTCACTGATTTTATGAAGGTGCCTGAACACAGATCCACCAGCAGAACCTGAAACAAACAGGAAATTATCCTCAGAAGAAACCACTTCCAAATTCTCAGATAAGATCATATTTGCTAAATGCTTAGCCCAGGGGCTGGGGCATAGTAGGTGCCATAAAAATGCTTCTTCCCTTCCCCTGCCCTTCAGCTCTCACTGCCATGGCTGTGCCCACACCTCCAGCCCCAGGGACACCTTAGCACCCTTCTGGCTGAAGCCAAGCAGCTTAAGGCAGATTTGAGAGCAGAAAGAACTCAGGCTAGAGAAGTTCTGCTTTTGTCTCTATTTCCAGGGCTTTGTATACAGAAGGTGCTTAATAAATGCTTGTTTAATTGAATAATAAGAGCCTTCCTCAAAGCCATAGCAAAAGAAGAGTCAGTTCAACCCCACCTCAATTCATTTATTCTGAATCAGAGTCACAATGAGAAATACAATTATGGGAGACTGTAGCTATAAGAGGGAGAGGGAGGAATGGATAGCAGAAGGAGTTCACCTCGGGTATACCCACTGGGGACAAAAGATGGGCAGTGGACAGAGAAACAGAAAGCTCCCTGCCCTCTGGGAGCTCCCCAGTTTAACTACTCCTGCTAATTAGACACTAATCTCAGCTGTTTCTGTGCCAATGAATGACTAAAAGCATTGTAAATTTCTGCCCTGGAACAAAGTCCTCATTACCCTCCCCTAGGAACAACCCTGCTTTACATACTTTCCCAATCTCTGTAGTTTGTTCCCATCCCTGGGATGGACCCAGAAGAGGCAGACTTCCCTTAAATGTTTGAAGACAAAAGCCTTTCCTAGATAGATAAAATCTGCTCTTTCCTGCTCCCTCATTAACTTCTGAGAAGCTGGGAAGGAGGTCAGAGAGAGAGGAAGAGACATGTTCCAGGAAAAGAAAAGGAGGAATCAGGGACTGGCTTGGAATGATGATGACAATACGTGATAAAAGGCAAGGTGAATTGAGGAAGGCTAGCCTTAGAGGAAGACCTGAGTTCAAATTCTATCTTTGCCGTGTGACTCTGGGTCACTCACTTAACTTTTCAGTGCCTCAGGCAACTATTCTCAAAACTCTTTACGTCAGAATTAACAATCTGCATTGGTGGGAAGAGTTTCTACTCTGGGAGTTCTGCACACCATTAACAATCAGATGTCCAAATAATAATAAATTAAATAAATAAAATAAACCAGTTACTGTTTATTGTAGTGCTTTATAGAGAGGCAGAATGACAAGGAGGAGAAAGAGACCACCTGAGAGCCAGGAAAGCCTGGGTTCAAGTCTGGACCATTATATCCCTGCTGTATGACTCTAGGTAGGTCAGTGCTCTAGGTAGCTCTAAGATGCAGGGAGGAGCACTGAGCCTGCAGTGGGCAGGGGTTCCCGAAGTCAATGAAATCACACTTCTACTCCCTAGGCCAGCTAGTATCACAGTGGTTTGCTTTTTAAAATAACCCCTAGATCGGATTTGGGGTTCATAAACATTTGAATAGTCTTGAATGTCTTTCTACAGGCAAGTTTGACTTAGTCTGGGGGAACAGTCCTTTGGGACGCCCCCCCAGGCTATGTATATACTCTGTGGATATTATCTGTACATTTTGTCCGCAGGCTGTTTCTTCCATTACAGTGTCAGCTCCTGGGGGCAGGAACTGTCTTTTGTCTTTCTTTGTATCCCTAGTGCCTAACACATAGTAGGCATTTAATAAAATGCTAGTTGACTTGACTAACATTCTGATATGCTCTTTTTTATATGAGGCTCACCCCCAAAATTAAAATCTATGGGGATGAAGGGATTCCTCCTTTTTGTCTTGTTTCACGGACAGGTTCTGCAGGGTTGCCAAGAATCTTGGCAGGGTGGGTGAGAATCTGCACGTATGTATTTGAGGGGAGGGAGGGAGGAAAGAAGGAGGGAAGGAATCAGGGGAGGGAGGGGTGTTGCTTCCTCTCTGGCATCCAGAAAAGCCACAGTTCCTGGACACCCTAAAGTTGAAGTCAGGAAATTTCAAAACCTCAGAAATGAGGACATTTTAACTTATTGCCCAACACATGGAGTTCTCCCATACTCCCACCCTCAGGTCATAAGATCAAGGCTGTTTTCTAAATGAGAATAGTGGCATCCAAGTAAGCAGAACAGAATTTGCATGGGGAGAAGGAAGGGAAATAAGATTAGCTTTCCAGTTATATGTGCTCTAGCAAGTAATCCAAGGACAAGCTAAGGCTCAGAGGGGCTTGGGCTCTTCCTTTCCCTCAACCACTGGCTAGGTTTCTTCAGCTATAAAATGTGCCTCATTTGTAATACGAGGAACCCTCTTTGCAGGCTTGGATCCATACCTATCCCAATAACTTACTTGTAGGAAACTGGAGCTCTCTTATTCATGAAACATATGTCTACACAGGGTATGTCCATTAGTAGCCGATGTACACACAAAGAATAACACTAGTTTAAGCTATAATAATGTCCTCTGTAAAGAAGCATTCTGACCCCCCCCTTGGTAGGAGAAAATCTTTTTCTAGCAGTGGGGATAGTTAAACGGTGGTATTTGTAAGGGAGCTGGCAAGTATTGGGTTTCCCTCTGTGGCTATGGAAAAGTGTGTATCTAACTCTCAAGAGACTTATATCCTCATTAGCTTCTATTGTAAACTCATTCAGTTAGCCCATCCAATAGCTCAGGTGATAACCACTCAAATTCTTAGGTTAGAAACCAACCCCAGATTTTTAATGTGGGTGATAAGGGCAACTGACACACTTCCAAGGTACTTGAAAAAATTCTGGTAGTGTTTCTACTGTGTGCCATTAAGGACCAGAAGTCAGTTTCAGGGAAGATATGAGTACAGTCCTTTTCCCTGGGTCAGGATAGCGAATTTCCTTTCCCCAGGCCAGGGTGTGATGCCCCTAGATGTGCTTGGTGGTGTCTCCTCACTCCATCGCAAAGTAAAGTAGGGGCACTTTGTAAGGAAGAAACATACCTCCTCCATAGGGCTGTCTAGAACTTCTTCAATAAAGCGCTTTTGTACTCCAACCATGAAGGGAGTAGGGGAGCAGACGGTGGCCAGAAGACTCTCAGGGACCACTGGGATGTAGGTGTGAGCCCAGCTGAAGGGGTAGAGCAACGCGACAGCAGCATGGATACACTGGGACAGCGTGCTGGAGATGACAACATGGGAGAAAGCTACAGTCCAGAGTAGGTCCTGCTGACCCCAGACAGAATCCAGCTGGACAGGCAAGGGAAACACCAGCTTGCTGGAATACAGGCCACCTCCCCAGCCACAGTCAGAGGCAGACTCAGTCTGCTTCTTTGCCTTTGCTAATATAAGGAAACATACAGGGTAGAGTACCGAGGAAACCCATTATATTGAAATACACTTACCAAAATATTTATAAAAAAGTTCATGGACCCTGGACTAGACAATCTCTTAAGGTCCCTTCTGGTTTTAAATCCCATGTTCCCAAACCCAGTGTCATTGTTTTAACTGGCCTAGTAATTGGTGAGGTCAAAGTTGAAGGGGGGTGGGAGAAGAGCAAGATGGTAGACATATGGAATACCTTCCCAAGGCCATAAATGGGAGCAGCTGCTTCCACTCACCAGAGCTGGATAGAGGAGGAGGTAGAAGCATCTTTGCCTAACCTTCCCTTCCCCCATACCAGTTCACTATCAATCAAAGTCAGAAGTAGGATGGGTAAAGTAGACTATGGGGTCCTGAGGTGTGCCCACTCCATCTCCTTAACAGACCCTTATCTACTTTCACTCTTTGCTCCCTCTCCCCATTCCCATATGTTCCCTTTTCTTTCTTTTTCCCCTAACCCTGTAACCTATGAAAACTACCAGCTGGAACTCCAGCTCCTTAAGCCTAGACCTAGGGTCAAGAAGCTCAGGCTGGTACCCAGAAGACCTTGGGAAACTCCCCAACTCCAGGAATACTCCACCCAACCCTTCCTAGATGGAAAGTCCCGCAGAGGTGCCTCCTCCTCTCTTCCCACTAAAACCTTCTCCTGGAATGTTCACTTCCTAAGTCACAGCACCCTTCCTCCCCCATCCTTGCTCCCCACTGGCCTTCACTGATCTCTAGGTCACAACGGTCCATTGTTCCCAAGGTGAAGGACAGTAGGCAAGCAGGTAGAAAAACCACTTTCATTTCTTTGCACTGCCCTGAGGCTTCCTGAGATAGAAGTAATGAAATACTTAGCATCTGGCCACAGCCCAGCCTGGTTGGGAAGTCCCCTCCCCGAATCAGCTTGGAAGATCCCAAAAACCTAGGATAGGAAGGACAATGGGAAATACTGGGTTCTTTCCACAGAAGATTTTAGGGCAAAGCAGAGACTGCCAGGAAGCTCCCCCTGGTTCCTATGTCTAGTGAGGAGTTCAGTGAGAGGGAGAAAGGAAACACAGGAAATGGGGAAATATTGCTTCCCCTCCCGTCCCCCACCCTGTTCAAATCCCAGAGCAGAGGTGGGGGCTGTACAGAGGAGCTGCCAGACTCGTGTCTGGAGTTACTTTCACTTCCTGAACACAGGAAAAGGCAGAAGGTCCTGGCTCCAGCCACTGCCAGGAATTCTTCCTACTTGTTCCTGTATGTGTGGGATGGGGGCTGGCGAGACCATTTCCAAAGAAGATGATTCTGCTATGTCCCTTAAGGAGAAGCAAGGTATTTCCCTACCTCATTTTCCAGAATCACCCTTCAGTTTTCAGAACACTAGCTTGAGGCCCTCTCTATTAGCTTTTCTTTGGTACCTCCAGTTGGTGGTGCTCTCTCTCCTCAATTAACCTGGTTTTATACCGATTTGTGTATGTATTGTATCATAACACCATTATCTCCTATCTCTAGTAGAACGGGGAAGGTCTTTGAGGGCAAAGAATTTTACTTTTCATCTTTACATCCCAGCACCTAGCACAGTCCTTTGTCTGTGATAGGTATTTAAGAAAATGTTGAACTGAATTAATTTTGTCCCAAAATCTTTTTTCCCCTCTCCCCCCAAGGCTCTTGGCCTAATCTGCCTGTCAGTGCCCCAGTTTTCTCTCTTTTTTCTCTGGCATGGATTTAAGGTCTATTGGCTTGCCACTTTCCAAAAGACAGAGGCCTTATCTATGTTTTTTTTTTGGTCTACATCCCTGTGGGGCTGTCTAGAGAATTCACTGATGCCAACGATGATTGCAGCTTCAAACTCCATAGGGCTCCATGTCCTTCTTTCCTAGCCACGTCCTCTCTTGTTTACTTCCAAGTGTCCCCAGAAGACAATTATATCTACCCCCACAGTGATTCATGGTACCTCCTTAATGATCAGATGCCTTTCTCAAGACTGGGATGGGAGGCAAGTAGGTAATCTCTTGCCAAGTATCAATGGATTGTAAGCTTGGAAATAGGAAGCCTAATGAGGACATCCAAGTTTGACAACTTTTTTCTTTCCCAAGATTAAAGTACCAAACTGAGGACCTAGAGAAATGGAGAGTTGGGGAGCAGGATCCCAGAAGAATGGTGTTTCTCCATGTTTCCTTTTGGGAGACCCCTATCTGGTCCCTGAATCCCAAGGAAGCTCGTTACTACATACAGGATCTAGAAACAGCTGGGCCTACCTGAGGTCCTCAGCAAGGAAGATGATTCTTCTCTCCAGGACCGAGGAGGCAAAGATTTGTAGGATCTGCTCATGACTTAGGCATCTCAACAGGGATCGGAGATCCACATGCTCCAAGCGGGAGTCCAGGGGTCGTGTTAAGGAGATGAACTACAAGGAGACACCAGAACATGGCAGGGTCATCATGGAGCTGGCTTTTGGGGATACGGGTCGGTTACCTCCCTCCACATCATGGTATCTTTGTGGGATATAGAAGAGAAAGTCAGGAGGCTTGGTGAGGAAGATGTGTGCTAGGAAGATGGGAGGCCAGAGAGGAGGACATGGGATAGAAAGACAAGAGCCATGATAAAGGAAATTAACATCCCACTTTGTGGCTACATAATGCTAAGAAAATTAGCTTCAATCAGGGAGTACATTATATATTATACTTCTGAAAGCCTGAAGTCTCTAAAGGCTTGTGGGGATCAAAATACCTGACTCTATTTTGTGTTTGATGGTGTAGCGGATAGTGTTAGGCTGAGAGTCAGGAAGACTAATCTTCCTGAGTCTGAGTTCGAATCTGACCTAGCTTGTGTGACTCTGGGCAAGTCACTTACCCCTGTTTACCTCAGTTTCCTCATTCATAAAATGAGCTGGAAAAGGAAATGGCAAACCACTCCAGCATCTTTGCCAAGAAAAGCCAAAACGGGGTCATGAAGAGTCGGACATGACTGCAAAATGACTGAACAATTTCTGCTACCAACTCTAGTAAATCCCTGGCTCCTCCTCAGCTTTCCTGAATACTGAATGAGAACATCTGAATTATTAGACAAGGGAGAAATAGAGATAGGATAAACGGGGACATAGCCCAAGTGGTGCTGGCATGGGATGTGGGGACACACTCCACTCTTTCTTCAATCAGGGTAGAGTCTCCACAGAGTACACACAGCCTACCTCCGTCCCAGAGTCAGGGATGAAGCTCTTGAGGGTGACTGTCTTCCCAGGGGCAGGGAAGGCAGACTCCCGAAGACCCTGCATGAATGGATAGATCACAGCCATGGAGATCTGATGCCGTTTTTCTACCTCATCCAGGATCTGTAGAGAAGATTCAAGTCAGGTATGATTGGAAGACCCAAAGAAAGAAGGCAAAGTCTCCACCCCCAGGGCATTATCTGATTTAACCCAAGGCTCTGATGTCTTCAGGTCACTTCATTGGTCCTCACTCCCCTCTCTAGGCTCTTCACTCCAACTAAAACCAAGGTTCTTAACATGGGGTCCATGGATTTCCTCCACCAAAAAAAGGTCCATGTATAGATTTCAGGGGGTCTCTGTACTTAGATTGGAAAAACGTTATATCTCTCCACTAGCCTCTGACTAAAATTGAGCATTTTCTTTAATTATTTTTAACATTATCCTAACAAAGATTCCATAGGCTTCACGAGGCTGTCAAAGGGGTCCATAAAACAGAAATGGTTAAGAACCCCTGATCTAAACTAACCAGGCTTCTATATGATATAATAGAGATTTGAAGTCCAAAGGACTAGGTACAAATCCTTTTGAACACTGCTTTTCATAAATGTACCTTTTTCTTTCATGCCAGATAGTTCTGCTCTCCCTGCTATGAAGGTATTTATTCTGCAGGGAGTTAAGTCATGACAAAGGCTCAGTGCTACCAGTAACACTGGGAGGGAGAGTGGAATTTTCAGACCCTGCCTCAAAGGGAAAAAATGCCTTGCTTAAAATAATTATTTAATGAGTCAGCAGTCTGTATTGAAAAGTCATTTCACATATATTGTGGTATAGTGGAAAGAGCTCAGGATTAGAGGTCCTGGATTCAAATCCAGGTAATATCCAGGTGACTAGGCCAAAGTCTCTGAGCTTTTCTGGGACTCACTTTCTTCCTCTGTAGAAGGAAGGGGTTGAACTAGAGGATTTCCAAGGTCCCTTTGAGCCCTGAATCTGTTTTCCTTTGGTTTTGTTGGACCTTCTCGACATCCCTATGATGCACAAAGGGCAGAAGGATTATTTCTTTTTCATAGAAATGCAACCTAGTGTAATGGATAGTTCAACAGGTACTAGCTGTGGGACTCTGGGTAATGTACTTAACCTCTCTCTGCCTCAATCTCCTTATCTGTGAAACGGGAATTATAATAGCACCTACCTCACAGGATTGTGAGGATCAGATAAGAATGTTTATAATGCTATCGGCAAAATTTGAATTCAATAGCTATATCTCAATATATCTATCTTTGTGTATGTGTGTATACAAATGTGTTTAGGGATTGACATATCTGTGTGTGTGTGTGTGTGTGTGTGTGTGTGAACAAGATGTGAGAGTGTGGCATAGAGGATCTGGAGTCAAAGGACCTGGGTCTGAATCCTGGATCTGATATTTATTACCTAGGGATTGGTGCCCGCTACCAGAAGAGTTCAAAGATCACATTGGACTAGATGGCCTCAGATGTTCTTTCTAACTCTAATAACAATACTAGGTAGCATGTGCATAGCACTTGGAAGTCTGCAAAACACTTGACAAATTTGAACCTTACAACAACACTAGGAGGTAAGTGCTGTTATTATCTCCATTTGATAGGAAACTGAGACCGGGAGAGGTTAAGGGACTTGCCCAGGGTCACACAACTAGTAAGTGTCTGAGGCTGGATTTGAACTCAGGTTTTCTTGACTCCAAGTCAAGCACTCTATCCAGAGTTCACTGGCTGCCTCTTAATTGATAACATTCTGAAGGAGAGATTAAGTGACTTGCCCTATGCCAGACAATTAGTGGGAGAACCAGGATAGGAATCCATGTTCCCTATTTCCAGGTCTGGTGCTACTGTGACCACATGAACTGCTTCACTCATCTCTTTAACTCTAACTTCCACCTCGCCCCTAGCAATAGTTTTGTTTTGTTTTGCAAGTAAGCAGGGTGGAAGACGGCTCCTCCCGGCCCCTTAACTACATTTCAGAGCTCAAACTCCAGAGACACAGTTTGAGGTGGTGGAGGCCGGACAGGGAGGGCAGAAGAGCAGAGAAGAGCCGTCAGACAGGATGAACAGACCCAAAGCCCCAGTGAGCAGCTGGGAAATCCCTGCCCCACCCCTACCTTGGAGAACAAGCCGAAGCAGCCGATGCAGCTGATGATACAGTACACTATTGGGAGCCGGGGGCCAGGGCCGGAGGGCTGCAGACAAAAACAGAGAGGCTATTCCTCAGCTCAGGAACTTCTCCTGGGACTCTCCCTAACTGAGGGCAATGGAGTCAGAGGTCTTGGCTCACAAAACAGGCAAAGGAGAAGAAATGGAGAAGGGGCTGGCTATGGAAGTCTCAGGGATGGTAGTCACTATGTGGCTATTGAATCGTTCATGAAAATAAGATGGGGAGAGTTAAAGGTTTTTACTATTGGGGAAATGGGAAAGGAGGAAAGGACTGGTCTGGTAAGTGGAGCAAAAAGGCTAAAGGTAATTCCTGAACCAGAAACAGAACCTAGAAACCAAATTCCAGCATACAGAATGATACAGACGATGCTGCCACAATGAGAAGGATGAAACCAAAACAGTCAGGGTTTCCCTACAGTTAGGAGAAGCAAACTGGGGAGTCTGTAACCCCAGCTCTAGCAAGGGATGTGGTCTAGGGTGGTGGAGGAAGGATGTTTAGCCCTAACTTCCTCTGGAGACCTCAGGCAGGGTGCCACGGGGAGGGTGGACCCTGCCTTCCAAAGTCTAGACTTAAGGGAATTTGTAAGGGGTGCCCAAGCAAAGGAAACAGGAAAACTGGGGAGGAGAATGGTTGAGCAGTACCAAGAGTCGCCTGCAGTAGCCAATCTTCCTGGTCCCATCCATGTTGGTCAGAACGAAAGAAAATGTTTCCCTGAAGTTGAGAAAGGGAGAGAGAGTGTGTATGACATTTTCAGATTGGATTCTACAGCAGGAGAGTAGTTAACAGCCAGATTACTGGGTTTCTGCTCACCTAAAACTAGTCTCACAAAGCTCATCCACAGTGTCAGCTATTGAAGCAGAGTCTGGGATTATTGCTAACAGGCAGTAAACTCCAGGATGAGGTAAGGGGATGATTACAGCTTGTGGGGTAGCTTCTGGAAGGGAATGGGACACACCCTCTCTACAACCTGGGGGCAGCTGGCTAGTTCAGTTGCTTAGAGTTCCATGCCCAAAGAAGAAACACTCACAGGCTCCTCCAAAGGGAAGAGACTAGAGTCTGCCAACTGTAATCCAACAAGCTTGACTTTATTTCCTGGCAAAATTCTAGAACATATTATTAGAGGAATGATCAATGAACATCTAGAAAAGGAAACAGTAATCATAAAGAGCCAACATGCCTTCATTAAGAATGGGTCATGAAGTTCATGTCCTTTATTAAAAATGTTACTAGATTAGTGCATCAGGAGAGATTTTTATAGTATAATTTACCTAGGTTTTAAGAAAGCATTTGAAAAAGTCTCTCATGCTATGGAGATGTGGGATAGACAGCCGTGCATATAGGTGGAGACAGAGCTGGTTGAACAGCCAGGCCCCAAAAGTAATCATTAATGGATCCATGTCAGCTTGGAAAGAGGTTTCCAATGTAATGCCCCAAAGTTTTGGGCTGACCTCTGTGCTGCTTAACATTTTTATCAGTGACTTAGCAAAAAGCTTATTGATTTCTCAGATAACAAAACCGTAGGGGGTAGCTAACTCACTGGATTGAAAGAGTTGAGATTGTCAAAAAACTAGACAGGTTTGAATATTGGGCCAAATCTAAGAAGATGAAATTTAATGTGGATAAACACTTGAATCCAAAAATCTTCACAAGAAAAAAAAATTAGGGAGGTACAGTTCATCTGAACAAGAGCTATGAGTTTTCACAGGTTACAAAATTTAAGAATATATCAGTTATGAGACACAGCAGTTAAATTGGCTGTGATCTTGGACACCATTAAGAGAGGTTTAGTGTCTAGGAGTAGTGAGGTGGTGAATCCCAATCTTAAAGCTGGAAGGCACCTTAGAAGGCATTTCACATCTGGCATTTTATTTTCAGTTCTGGGTGCCACATTTTGGAGTGGACATTGATAAACTGGAGAGAGTCCAAAGGAGACCAACCAGGATCAGTAAGGACCTTGAAATCATGCCGTGTAAAGGTTCATTAAAGACACTGCACATGTTTAACCTGGGGAAGGGAAAACTCAGGGAGAAAATAATAGCTCCCTTCATGTATAAATATTTGTCATGGAAAATAGTTCTGCATTATCCCCAGAGGGCAGAACTGAGAACAGTGAAGCTAGAGAGGTGGATTTCCACTTGAATGTAAGGGGGGAAAGTCCTGACAATCAGAGGTCTCTGAAAGTGGAATGGGATATCTCAAGCTTCTCATTCACAGCCAGCTTCTAGCAGAGGCTGTCCACTTACTGGGTGTGTGGTAGAAGGGTTCCTCTATAGATGTTTATAGAGATAGAGATAGAGATAGAGATAGAGATAGAGATATATAGATCTCTATAGCATGAGAGACTTGGTCAAATACTTTCTTAAAGTCTAGGTAAACTGTATTATAACATTCCCCCTGATACCCCAGGCTAGTCATCCTTGCAATAAAAATGGACTTCATTCATCATGACCTATTCTTAATGAAGCCATTTTGACCCTTTGTGATTACTGTTTCCTTTTCTAGATGTTCACTGATCATCCTTCTAATAATATGTTGTAGAATTTGGCCAGGAAACAAAGTCAAACTTGTTGACCTATGGTTAGTAGACTCTAGTCTCTTCCCTTTGGGAAAAACTGTGAACTTGGCTTCATTAGATGTGGGACTCTAACTAAATGGCATGTGAAACTCTGAGGTTCTATGATTCAGTAATGTATGGAGTGGTCAGTGGGGATCCTGTATAAGAGAATATTTGACTAGCTCAGGGCAAACTCATAAGTGCTGGAAAATAATTACAAAAAGAAGATAATAATGGTGTCTATTATATCATACATACACACATATATAGGTATATGTCAAAGGTATATAAATTTATATATATAAAATATGTAAATATGTATATATATATATATATATATATACATATGTGTGAGAGACAGGAGAGATATGAGAGACAGAAACAGAGAGACAGAGAGGGGTAGAGATGAGAGAGGGAAAAAGAGAGACAGAGAAACAGACAGAGACAGAGACAGACAGACAGGAGGAGAGGCAAGAGAAAGAGAAAGACAGAGACAGAGAGACAAGAGGAGAGATGAGAGAGAAACAGAGAGACAAACACAGAGATAGAGAAGAGATAGAGATAGAGAGAAAGAGAGAGAGAGAGAGAGTGTGAGGGGGTGGGAGAGAGGGAGAGAGGAAGAGACTATATATGGTACTGTGTCTAGAGACACAATAATCTGGCCTCAAAGTCAGGAAGACTGGTTTCAAGTACTGCCTCTGATGCATAGTGGCGGTGGGACCCTGGGAAGTCCCAAACCTGTCAGTGCCCCCAGGCAACCTCTAAATTATGAGTTCAGAGAAGGTGCCTGACTGTGTTGGAAGAGGACATTCCTCACTAGGATCTCCCTATATCAGTGAAACCATAGATCCAGTTTCTAAAAAATATATAACTATATATGCATAAACCTATGCATGACCCGTATATATGTAGCTATACATATATGCTTACATATATATGAGTCTGTGTGTGTATATATACACATATCTATCATCTATCTTACCCATATACAGGGTACCCCAAAAGTCTTAGTGCTATTGGAAGCTTTACCAACTGTAACTCTATATATCTACCAATAAATATAAAACAGACCCACAAGTAGCCTTCCAAAAGGAAGAGGGAAGAATACTTCTTAAGTCACATAAGTTCCTTGGGACCCTGGATCCTGTCTCAACCTCTACTGTTTCCCTTGGCTCAAAGCAGGGCCCATACCTGGGGTATTCAGTGAGGGGCGCCCACTCGTTGCCATCAGGGAAACAGAACAAGGGAATGGCACCATGCAATCTTTGCTCTTCTTCCTGCTGGCCCCGGAGCAGGTTCTCTCGCTGTAAGGGAAACAGGATGGTCAGAAACAGATGACCAGAAAGGCTGGTGAATTGGCTCGCTTCTGGGGTCTCAGGGATCCTAGGTCAGCTGTCTTGCTGACCCAAGGTTCCAAAGCCTTCTCTGCTCATAGCATAAACACCTAGGGCCTAGCTAGAGATTTTCCAAGACTGAGATTTCCCAATCTGGCCTAGGCTTCCCAGGATTAGGGGGTGTAGGGGATTGGGGGGGGGGGGTGGCGGCAAATTTTTATTGCCCTTTTGCTGTGTTGTCCATATAGTGAGGAAAGAGGCCAGGACCAGTCTGAGTGTCAGAAATCTCTACTTAAGGTAGAACTCTGAGGGTAACAGATATAAACCCAGAGAGGACTTCAGAGGCCATACGTTGAACCCCCTGTTACAGGTGAGGAACTGAAAGTGAAGGAGATAAAGTGACAATCCAAGGTCACACAGAAGTGGGATCTGAGCCCTGTTGTTCTGACTATAAAGTCAAGGATCTTTCTGCTGAATTTTGTTCACCACAGAGAGAAAAAAAACATCCCTAAGGCAGCCAGTTTTCTTGTTTCCCCAGTGTTTGTGTTCTCAACCCCAACATATACATACAAAGATAATCTGCTTCGATCTCCCTCCGTCTGCCTCTTGCCCTCTTCCCTTACACCACTGACAACCACAGCAAAGAGAAGGGCAGATCACACACACACACACACACACACACACACACACACACACGAAAGCCTCACCCCCAGTGGCAAGAGGCAAGAAGGGTTGGCTAGGTTGAAGGTTATCTGAAGGGTATTCTGTGGGGTCTGTGGGGCACCAGAGGAAGACAGAAGGAGACATAGGACCTAGGCATGCCTGCTGGGGAAGGTCCAAGGCATCTCCTGGGGGACTCAGTTCATATAGTGAAGGGAATTCACACACATGGGCTGCTGAAAGTGGCAGAAATCAGGCTTGGGTTTAGGAAGAATTATCAAGTGAGCAAGGTTAACAAGGAAAGACAGAGAAATACCCCCACTCCTCCTCCTCCCTTTCCGTAAGGAAGGTAAAGTGAGATGCTCCTTACCTTTGGGAACTGGTAGGTTATCGTGGGTTCATAATTATCCCCTGATTGATTTCTTTTGAGAGAAACCACAAAGAGATATTCAAAAAAGTGTGGTCCCCCCGTGTAGTTGGACAGGGAGGTCTCTCTGATACTCTCCTCTATTTCCTTCCTGCCTTCTCCTCGGGCTTCCTCAGGAACTGAAACAGAGACACCACAGATCACTCACACAGGGTCCCTGAGGCACACAGAGCAGGTGCCTAAGCAGTGGGGAGACCCCTTCTGGGCCCTCACCAAACCTAAGAAAGATGGCCACCATGCGAGGCTACCCATTAGCCATATTATCAGGACACTGGGAAATAATTCCAAAAAGAAGATAATAATGGTGTCTATTATATCATACATAGACACATATACAGGTATATGTCAAAGGTATATAAATATGTACGTATATACACACGTGTGAGAGACAGAAGAGATATGAGAGACAGAAACAGAGACACAGAGATAGAGAGGGGTAGAGGGAGAGAGAGAGAAAAAGAGAGAGACAAACAGGAGGAGAGACAAGAGAGAGGGAGAGAGACAGAGAGACAAGAAGAGAGATGAGAGAGAGAAAAAGAGAGACAGACAGACAGCCAGCATAGAAGAGCTGGCATAAGTAACTGAAAAGATAAAATAAAACACTTGAATAGTACACAGGAACAGAAAAAGCCCAGGGATTCCTTTGACCACCCCATGTCCCTACCCACTCCAGATCTGAAGCAGCCCCAAAATGCCTAAGAAAACTAAGAGTTTCACCTGCTACCCAATCCCCACTTAAACAATGGCCTAGATTCTAATTTCATTTGAGCTATTTGAGAAGGAGTCTCAGGGTTCCTAGTTCCAGGTATGGAACCAGAAGGGACCTCAGAGGCTACTTAGTCCACATCCCTCATCACAGATAAAGAAATGAGGCCCAGGGAGGAAGCATGACTTGTCCAGGGTCACATAGGGAGTAAGCATTAGAAATGAGATTTGAACCTAGGTCCTTTGACTCCAGAGTCAATATTTTTTCTACTCCCTTCATTTGACTGAGTCTCAGAGAGGAGGGAGAGACTTCCTTAAGGTCACAAAATTAGCTAACAGTACCAGTGGCACAGGTGGGGTGGGGAGAGGGAAGTTCACTCGTGCAGAAGACTGAGACGTCAAGATACAGGGGAGGAGGTAAGAGAAACCAAGAAGCCAGATAAAAATAGAGAAGTCGGCCAAGTGAAGAGAGAAAGATGCACAGCATCATCCTGTAAACAGAGAGCAGACCTGTCCATCTTGATCTCTGGGGCAGCCAAGGACTGAAGAGTTTGAATACTCTGCCAGCTCCCGGTCTATCCATCTTCCCAGGTCCTGAGACATCAGCAGCAAAGTGCTACATTCCCCAAACACAGGATACACACATCCAGGCCTCTGTGAGAGAGGCCACCGCTGAAATCTCCCACTGAAGTCCTAGGCACCATGTCCGCAAGAAGGGAGATCCATCTCTCTTCCTGCGTACCCACAAGCTGTGCGAGAAGGATGTGGCAGGACCCAGGAAGGCAGCAGAACCCCAGTCCTGACAACGAGAGCATCCTGGCAGAGCAGTTCAAACATCAGCTCCTCCCAAGAGCCTCCGGGTGTGGTGAGAGAAAAGGTTATGAGCAAACACCTCCAAGACCCAGCTGCTCCCAGACCAAGGGCCTCCATGCAGTTTGCAGATTGTGCAATGAGGTTATTTACAACCCCAAGATGGTTGATGAATGACTGAAAAGTACTGATATCCATCTAATTTCATGTAGGAGAACCTGATGAACTCAGGGATAGAAATCTCAAGTCTGGGCATCTTCATTCTTGGCCTTTCACTTACTCAGTTAAACAAACAAATGGAAAAAAAAAACAAAACCCTGAAAGTACATTGATCTCTGGGTCTTCTGGGATTTCAAGTTCAAACCAAGAGCAGAGGAGCTAGGTATTTACTTCGACCAGAATGGCAATTGCCTCATTTGTGGCTAATAGAATAATTATAGTCCAAAAATTATGTAAAGCAATTAATGATTCTGACCAGGAAGAGAAGTTTTGGCAATTACTAACACAGCCAACAAGAGCCTCAAGTGTGGCTCTTCTGATGATGAAACACAGATCAGAGTCCAAGGTTGGGCCCTGTTCCTGCCAGTCCTCAGCTGTTCCAACAAGGAAATGACATCAGGAGCCCCTGCCACGCTGGCCAAAGTAGCCAATTAGTTGCAATCTTCTCATTGCCACCTAGTACTTCCTATATTGACATGAGGGTAGGAGGTGGGGATTACAAGCCAAAATAGTGGGACTTGTTCCAAGGCTTCATTGAACTATCTAGCAGTTCAATTTAGGAAGCAATGCATTCATTCATCCATCCATTCATTCATTCAATAAGAATTTATTAAGCATGTCAGGTACTGTGATAGACAGCAGGGCTGTCAAAGGGGGACTGTACATCCACAGCCTCAGTGGGATTCCCTCAATGAGAGTTCCTAATGCTCTTCTGGGGGCTCTGAAGAAGGGACAAACCAAATTTTCCTGCTCAAGTCAGGGTTGGCAGCAGCCCCAGTGGTGAGGCCCTAGGCTGATCTCTGCCTGGCATCACAAAGAACTGAGCAGCTGCTGTGCCTTGAGACACAGTTGACAAGAGTCACTGAAAAAAAATTGGCTTTTTCCTCCTTCTAAACAAAATGACTTTTTTCAAACAGGCAATCACAGCATCACGGGACTCATGTGAAAACCAGAATTATTACAAGAGAAATGAACATGCATTTGGAACTCCTTTGTTCAAACATAAGATGACTCAGATATATGAGAATCATAAAATTAGAATCACAGAAAGTCTGAGTTGGAAGGAATTTCAGAAGGCATCTAATCTAACCTATACCTGGATAGGAATCCTCTCTATAATATACTGAAAATGGGCCATCTAGCATGGGAGAGGAGATCATGGGGTGAGGGAAGACCAGAGGTGTATAGGTAAATGTTTAACAGCTGATTAAAAGATAGATGGATAGATATAGATATAGATATAGATGTAGATATAGATATAGATATAGATATATTTTCTAGTTTAATCTACATTTTTCTAATTTTCTCTCCCACTTTCTTAAGTCTAAACAATCAACAAAACAACAACTTAAGCCCTGACTGGTAACGTCTGACAATTTCAGAAGAGTAAACACTCGCCCTGAAAGTTTAATCATAGGCTCTAGGGAATCAATTGGATCTGGGACCTATGCCCTCCAAAGGCAGCCCATTACACTTCCGGACAGCTCTAATTTTTAGGAAGTGTTTCCTCACATGGAACCCATGTCTGTTTCTCTGCAACTTCTCCTAATGACTTCTAGCCCTCTCCTCTGAGGCCAACCAGGACAAGGCAGAACTACATATCCATTTGCAATGACAGCAGCAACAGAAGGGGAACGTGTAATTAGGGATTGGGCCCTGCAACTATCTAATAAAAAGAATCGAGTTGCTCTGAAATCGGGAGGGTAAGGAGCTGGGGCTCCTTACGTGAGGAGGGGTTAGAAAGTGGTGAAAAGTAAAAATCGGAGGCTAGTGGCAAAGTTAAGTTCTAAGAAATGGAATTTTCCAGGAAGTGAAATCACAAAGATAAGATAATGTTCGAGCTGAGAAGGACTTTGGACATGATAGAGTTCAGAGTTTCTTAACCACTTTTGTGTCTTAGTCCCCTCAGGCAATCTGGTGAAGCTTATGGACCCTTCTCAGAAGAATGTTTCTAAATGCATAAAATAAAATAGAATAAAGACAACCAACTTTATAAAAATGCAATTATCACAGTATATTTTTTAAAGTTGACGGACCCCCTGCTAAATATAATGAACAAGGCCTAAGCGTAGGGCCCTGGTTGGGAAAACTACCTGAATCCAGGGGCCAGACAACTCAGAAGGAAGGTTATGAAGGTTATGCCTATGTGTTGGTTTGCTAGGCCAGATCTCGTGGCTGGTGCCCAGCTATCTGCCCTCCAAGAAGACGGTAGAAGAAATGGACAGGGCGAATGAGAACCGAGCTTCTCTCCGAGGGATCAAGTTCTCTGGGAGGTTCCCCAGTCTGGAGAACAGCCCAAATTCTAGGCAAAAACAACCCGTGCTAAAGCTGGTAATTAGAGGGACGGTTAATGACCATGACAGCTCAGACACCTACCACCCCTTTCTCCCAAGGGCTTCATGCATAATATTTCATTTCAAAACTACTTCCTCCTCAGAGGAAATATTATCTCCCAATTAGAAATGGGGCAGCTAGGTGGTGTAGTGGAGAGAATGCTGAGCCTGGAGTCAGGAGAGTTATCTTCTTGAGTTCAAATCTGGCCTCAGACACTAGCAGCTGTGTGACCCTGGGCAAGTCACTTAACTCTGCCTCAGTTTCCTCATCTGTAAAATGATCTGGAGAAGGACATGGCAAACCACTCCTGGATCTTTGCCAATGGAGTCATGGAGAGTTGGACACAACTAAAATGATTCAACAACTGCTACTACAAATAGGAGAAACTGAGGCAAGAATGAGTGAGAAAATAAGACTGAGAAATCCTGAGGGGACTTGAGGGGTCATCTAGGTCTCTGGGTTGAAATACAATTGAGCCATCCTGAAGACATCAGAATAACTCCGGTTTGTAAAGATTTTCAAATTGCTTCAGATAGCATTCTTCAGTGTTCAGCGATGCTCAGGAAATCCTTGTCGTTCATAAATACCCCACGATGCACTTCTAACCCATTTCCTCCTGTTTTATCCTCACTGGGGTCATAAGGGCAGTCGGTCTTATAGCAAACGCGTCAGGGGGAGGGGGTGGGGTGAGGGGATAAGGGAATGTGCTTTCTTTCCTTTTTATTTCAGGAAAGACCAAAGGAAGAACACAGAAAACAGCTGCTGAACCTGGTATGTGAAGTGGAATGAGAACTGGCTGTCAGTGGCATAGGTGGGTTTACACCTAGAAACATCCAGAATGGACGGAGCACTGATGTGAAGTTATATCCAGCCTCTGATATTTCCTAGTTAGGTGACTCTGGGCTAGTCATTTAACCTCTGTTTTCTTCAGTTTCCTCATCTGTAAAATAGGTATAATAACAAAATCTACCTGACCAGGGTGGGCAGCTAGGTGGCAAAGGGCAGAGAATGCTGAGCCTGGAGTCAAGAAGACTCATCTCCCTAAGCTCAAATCTGGCCTCAGACAGTAAGCTGTGTGACCCTGGACAAGTCACTTAATACTGCTTGCCTCAGTTTCCTCATTTGGAAAATGAGCCGGAGAAGAAAATTGGCAAACCACTCTGGTATCTTTGACAAGAAAACCCCAAAGGGGGTCACAAAGAATCAGACAGAACTGAAGCAACTGAACAATATAATAATAATAATCTGCCAGGTTTATTGGGAGTTTCAAATGATGCAGATAATTGTAAAACACTCAGTACAGCGCCTGGCACGTAGTAATCAATATGTTCATTTAAGTCATCATCACCATCATCACCACCACCAGTCATGCTTAGCCCAGATCCTGGCACACAGTAGGTGTTTAATAAATGCATCTTTCCTTCCCTTCTCAAGGATAGTAGTAGCGCTACATTCACTTTTTTGTCTTTGACTCCTCAGCACCAAGCACAGGGCCTAGTACATGCCCTAATCCCACTCTAGGTTGAAACAGACTGGATGAAGATTATCTTCCCATAGAAGCCATTCAACCGACAAAGAACTAAGTCTACAATGGTTTCGTGCTTCCCCATTGCTCAAAGAGCTCTGCCTAGTGGCCTTACTGAAAATCTTGACATCATAGGGAAGCAGCAGGTTTAGGAATGAAAGAAAGATTGATTTGAAATCAGAAGACCTGAGTTCAAATCCCAATTGTGTCAATTTCCAATCTGATTCACTTAACTTGGACAAGTCAGTTTCCTCATCTGTAAAAGTAGGAGGTTGGATTGGATGACCACTAAAATTCTTTCCAGCATTAAAGCCAATGATCTAGCAAATGTTAGAAACATAATAGGTCAGAGAACCAGCTTCTCTCTCCTCCCTTCTGTTCAGCTGCTCTGAACCTGAGGACTATTTGGGGTGCCTCTTCCCCCCAAATAAGAAACCACTCTTCCTTCTCCCTCCCCCCTCCATCTAATTGAACTAAACCAAAGAGGCGCAGAAAAGGAAGCATAAGTCCAGGAGTTCCCTAAATGAGGAGAAAATGGAGGGGGGGGAAAGGGTGGGAAGGAGCAGGCACACCCTCTTGCCTGGGCAGGACGCCAAACCTCAGTACAGGTAAGACCGGCTGCTCTACCACTTCCAACATTTCAGTGATCCTTCTCCATGCTACCAGGAATAGCTGCTGAGGACCAGAAACACCTTAGTTCTCCAAAACAAACCCCAAGATTTCCTTATAACTAACACCAAACATGACGTGGTATTGTTAACAGAGGCAACTCTTCTAAACCTGGCAATCAGGTTTGGAAAATTGGGGATTTATTTACACAAATTCCCATAAAATTAGGAAAGATCTGTAAGGATCCTGACTCAGACCCATCTAGAGCACCCCCTGACAACCCACTTGCTTTCCTTTCCTTAAAAGGGGTTTTATGATCCAGGAAAAGAACACTCAACCACAGAGTACCCTCCTCTGTCCCCTCATTCAGACATCTGCCTAGGAAACTCTACAAAGTATGGGGAATGGACAATCCACTGGTGGCAGAAAAACAAAAAGTTAATATTGGAGGGCAGACATGGGAAAAGGAGAATCAAGGATAAAATGAGTACAATTTTGAAACAGAGATCAGTAGGAACGGACACCAACCTTCCCCCTTTTGCGGGGTATTGTGGCAGGGAGGGGGAAATTAAGTTGGGAAGATGCTGATTCATTCAACTCTTGACTTGCCTAACTAGGGGAGGAAAGTGAGACTGTTTTTCTGCCTCCAAGAAATAACCAAGTGTATCCTGCTGAGCTATCTCCCTACTACAACTGCCAAACTCTGCAGGATGCTAGACCACTTCCTATGCCAGAAAGCCTTTATACCCAGAGCCTCACTCAGGTCAGACTGTACTTTCCCCCCTCTCTAAAATTATAGTCCAACTTAACTGGGCAAATCCCTCATGGCCCTTGGGGGTGGAGGTGGGGAGGAAGGGGGTGCTACCTGTAAATGAATTTAATCCATTGAATGAGAAACCTGAAAACGAGCCCTCCAGAACTACCTAGCCCATCATCTTTCTTCTTTTACTGGTGAGGAAACAGAGTTCCAGAGAATGAAAAGCGACTTTCTTTGGGTCACAGAGTCAGGTGCCATCCACGACTGAGAATGGCTCACATATTACTTATGTCAAAGTATTCAGAGTCATATTTAAGGTGTAAAAGGTAAGGGGGATCTCGGACTGAAATGGGAACCGGAGATCAGGACTAGAGCCAAGGGTCAGACCAAGATCAGAACCAAAGTCATCTCCTCAGGGTAGGCAATGCTGCCATGTGTTGTCAGTGGTTGCACCACCAGCTTCCTGCCCAGAGGCACACGTGGCCCTGGGCCCCACAACAGCTTCCTCAGGACGGTGGGTTTCACCACCCACCTCCTCCCGGATCTAAACCTCGGTTATGACCCCACCCCCACCGCAGCTAACCACCACGATTCCCGAGCTTCGCTGGCTCCGCCTTGCTCTTGGTTCTACCAAACTTCCCCCCTCCTCCTTTCTCTACCCCCCTCCCCGCTACTCCCTCCTTGACCCCAAACTTCTGAGCCTCCATTCCCGTCACTCCACGAAATTCCTACTCGGCTCAGCTCCTGGTCCTGGATGCCCTGACCCTGGTCAACCTCTGGTTCTAGTGCCCCGATGACCTTTACAGTGACCTCCCCACCACTACCACCACCTTCCCCTCACTCCCGTCCCGGTCCCGAGTTCGGCCCCTGTCCCAGCGCCCCGCACTGACCCCAGCTGTGGCGCTTCAGTCTCAGGCTGGCTCGGATGCTGCGGACGAAGCCGTCCATGGTCCCTCAGGGTGCGGGACTCCTCTGGCTGCGGGTTCCCCACGGTCCCCGCCCCCCCTACACCACCCCACCCCCCACTGCTGCCATGGCACTTTCACTTTCACGCGAGGGAAGGAGAGAGGAGGGCGGTCCGGGGGCGGGGCAGCTCACCTACCAGGCCCTGGAGCCGCCCTCTCCTCACCTGCCGGAGGAGTTGACTCTAGGTCCAACTTCAGGGCTCCAGCCCAGGCGACTGACAGCGCGTCCGCGCCCAGCTCTCCGGGAATAGGGCGGTGCTGAATCCCAGGGGCTGGGCTCTCCGGACCCTCGGAAGCAGATTTTGATTTTTGGATCTCCTCCTCTCCCCGCCCCCTCAAAAGAAAAGGTGGGAGTGAAGGTCAAGATAATGTCCTAATTACCCTGCCTTGGTCCGACCATCGTTGGAGAGTTATGCTCATCTCTGGGCCTCTCTCACTTTGGGAAAACACATTGACGAGCTGGAGAGCGTCCAGGCGCAAATGAGCAGCATGTTGGGTGGACGGGATACCACTCCATACAAGGATTGGTTAGAGGAACTGAGGGTGTTTAGCCCATTTAGAGAGAAGGCTGAGGGTGGAGAATGGGGGGGGGGGGGGGGGGAGAAGAACACACTGATTGGGGTTATCAAATAGAAGGGAATCTACGAGTAAGACGAATTCTGCTCTGCACCAGAGGGTCAAACTAAGAGCAGTGGGCCTACTAGATGGGAAAACTTCCTAGAAATAAGAGCTGTCCAGAAGTGAGACATCTGTCTCTAGAGGTAGCAATCTTCCCTTCCCTGGAGATGTTCAAAGAATCACAGACTCAGAGGGGTATGGGGGGTGGGGTGGGATGGGGTGGGGGAACGTTAGAAACCATCTGGTCTAATTCTATGATTTTATAGATGAAGAAAACAGATGCCCCCAAAAGTTCAGTGACAATTTGCACAAGGTCACACAGGTATAAAACAAAGGCAGGACTTAATCTGAGCCCGGGTGACACAGGGCTTTTTCTTTTTTGTTTCTTTCCTTTTTTTCTTCTTTCCACCTGGATCCCACTTGGACTCCTAGAATGAGGTCATATGGCAGAGTGGAAAGAGTTCTTGGGCAAGTGACCTCCCCAGTTGCAGAGACTTCATCTGCAAATGAAGACACTGAATTAGATGGCTTCTGAGGCCCCTTTTTGGTTCTGACTCTATTATCTTATCTCCACCAATGTCTTTAGTATATGCCAAGCAGTCCCACTCCCCACAAAGCCTTGATCTGCCCCTTACCTGGGTCCCCATTCTCCCTTTTTCAGCCCACTCCATCCCTGTGTTCCTTTCCCTCACCCCCAAATCTGCTCAGACCCTGAAACCTCAGTCGTTGGAGATGCAGAATTCCACCCTTCTGACAAATCCAACTTTCCACTCCCTAGAATGGCTCCCCTCAACCATCAGGGCCTTCTGTTGATAAATCTTCTACCCTGGCTCTGCCCCCAGAGGTTATAACATTCTCCCCCATTTTTGGTTAACCAGGAAGAAGGACCTTCAAGGGAATTTGATCAGACCTCACAGAAAAAGCCTTCCTAATGCAACCCCCCTCTACTCTATCCTGAAACCTCTTACAAGCCGCATTTTGAGTACAGATTATCTAACTCTGGGTGGGGAGGTGGGAGGTTGGGGGTAGGGAGTCCAACCCTAGTATTAAATAGTCTAGTCTTAGCTCAAAAGAGTCTGACAGCACTTTTAGTCTGTACTATGCAATTTAGGCTTAATTATACACTGTCTTGTATTGTTTTCTGGTTCATGTATGCATGTCTCCCTCCATAATCCACCCACCCCCAACTAACTCATAAGCTTCTTAAGGGAAGGGGCTTTATCATATAATTGTGTGTCCCTCCCCCGTATAACTCAAGACACATACTAGATATTCAATAAATGATGAATTATTTAATTATGACTATTGCAATATGGCTATTGTAATAGACTGGATAAGATATGGGGGAAATGGCTGTGTGAGAAGATAGAAGGAAAGAAATGAATGAAATTTTATAGAGGCAGAATTGATAAGGCTTGCCACAAAATGGGTGTGGGATAGGGGTGAGGGAAAGTGAGCAGGTAAGGATGGAGCTCAACTTTGCCTAAATTTTCTTCCCCATGCCACATCCCTTTCTTTCTTTGAATCACAACTCAAATTCCTTTCTCCAACCATTCTTATTCAATAAACCTTCTGTACTCAGTCCACCTCTATTTATATTTTAATCCATCAAGAATACAAAATTTCATTAGTAGAAATATTCTTTCTAGCTATGCAGAAAGCAACCCCTCCATCACTCAACTCAAATCATTCACTTGCCAATGTTATCAGTGATCGATTAACCAGCAAATCTGCTGTGCTTTTCTCAATCTTTATCCTTCTTGAACTCTTTGTAGCATCTGGTACCGCTGACCTCCTTCTCCCCTTGGCTATTCTTTCCTCTCTTGATTTTCAGGACCCTCTTCTTTCTTGGATCTTTTCCTGCCTGATTGGTCACTCCTCAATCTGCTACTGGAACGTAATCACTATTCCATTTTCTAACTATGAGTGTATCCTAAGATTCTATCCTTCCCTCTCCACACTCTCTGAGTGACCTCATCAGTGACTACAGTTTCAATTACCATCTCTACAAAGATTATTCCTGCACCTATATATATATATATTCAGGCCTACTCTCTCCCTTTCTCTCCAACTCCAGTCCCATAGGCATCTCAAGTGCAACATATTCAAACCAGGATTCATTCTTTCTCCTCCAAACCAACCCTCCCTGCAACTCTTTATTCTTGAGGATGCTATCTTTTTAACAACCAGGAATCATAACTTCAGAGTTACCCTCACCTGTTCTCTCAATTCTAACATTTCATTCATCTGCCCTTTTTTTTCTACTCACAGAGCCGTTTTCATCACATCTTGTCTGGTCTAGAGCAATAGATTCCTAATTGGTCCCCATGCTGTGTCTGCCAATATCCCTCCATGACTGCCCAAATAATTTCTGTAGGTTCCATTCCCACCATATCACTCAACTTAATAAGCTCTATTGACTCTCTATTGCCTCTAGGACCAATTGCAATTTCCTCTGTTTGGAATTTAGAAACTTTTCTCAACCTCATTCTAACCTACCTATAAAGGTTTATCATATACATTGTTCTTCTTCCCACACTGTAGAGTCCATTCAAATTGGTCTCACATGTAATATCCTACCTTTCATTTCTCCATATCTGTACAAGCTGTATTCTGTACCTAAAAATGTACTTGTTCCTCATCTCTGACTCTTAGAGTTCCCAGAGTCCTTCACAGTTCAGATCAATGTCACCTCATATGTGAAACCTTTCCTGATTCCCTTCCCCCTTCCTTTCTGCTAGTACTTCACCCTCAAAATTACTGTGCCTTTATTTTGAATATATTTTGTGACTTCTTCTATCAGTACATCTTGTCACTTCCATCAGAACGTAAGCTCACTGAGGGCAGGGATGATTTCATTTTCCTCTTTGTATCCTTTCAGAAGCCTGTAGGTTGTTCAGTCTCTTTGTAGCCATATTGCAATAGACATAATTAAATAATTCATCATTTATTGAATATCTAGTATGTGTCCTGAGTTGTATGGGGGAAGGACACACAATTATATAATAAAGCCCCTTCCCTTAAGAAGCTTATGAGTTAGTTGGGAGTGGGTGCATTATGGAGGGAGTGCCTGGCATACAGTGAGTCCTTAATAATAAATGTTTGTAGGTTGGTTGATTTAGTAGATAGTCTTTGAGAATTGCTAGGGTCAAAAATTTCATTAACCTGAGACCAAATTGGTGAGGACCCTCTAGAGATTTAACTAAATGGTACATAGAAGAACAGCCAGGTGTGTACTCAAAACCTTTCCAGCTTATGAGCTGCCAGGCCTCATTCTCTGCTGGTGCTTTCAGGAGCCCAGGGTCCTCTCCACACAGTGATGAGACATTAGAGTTTGTTGATGTTCATCTTTCATTTTCAAAGTGGACCACTGCCATCATGGGGTCATGTCTTGTATGTGAATTGGGTTTAAGTGGGGTAGAGTTGCACATTCTCTCTTCCAGTCATTCAAATCCAGTGGCAGGAAAAAAGTCAGAATGACTGGTGATTGCCCAGGGTGCAATGGATGACCTTGGCGTTTTTGATACCTGACCAAGCTCTAAGAAATTCATAGTGCTTGCTTCAACAAATTGTTCTTATCTGCCCATTCTGCCAGGGTAAGTCTTCATATGCTTAGGCTAGACATCCCCCTAACTCATTGACAGGTTTGATACCTGTTGATTACCTTCAAATGGGTTTAGTCCTTCTCCAGAGACTGTGGACGGGGATGTGGCCACTGAGCATTCAACATGACTTCTTGGAGCCACAAGTGAGTGGTAGGTGACAGGTAGACACCAAAGGTGAATGAGCAGTGAGAGAAATCATTATTTCTCTTTCCTACTAATAATCAATTATTGAATTAGGATCGGGATTTTTTCAGAAGCCTGTAGGTTGTTCAGTCTCTGAAGGACATTGTTGATAATGAGATTGAATTAAGTTTCTCCTCAACACTTTTCAGACACACAACTTCACAAGGAATTTAAGGTGGCAAAGTCCATTGTGTTCTATGCAGGTTTAGGTAGGGGTATGTTTTTGGAATAGATTGTCAGAGGCTGGACAATTTAGCAATAAATGACATAATCAAAGTCATATCCCCAAGCCCTTCATTAGAATAGGTCCACCTCTGACTATAATATTCATTGTCTCTCGGTAATTGTTAACAATCAGAGTTGATTGCCACCCTCAGAAATACCAACTCTTCCAAGGACTTATAAACTGTGAGCCCACCACAATGATTCATCTTTGGCTTTCAAGAATGTCAATGACCCATTTTATTGGTAATATGCTAGCATTGTTAATAAAATGATTAATTATTCATAAATTATGTCTCTCAAACTTTTTAAATGTCACAGCAGCCTTGAAAAGGACTCAGCAAGCCTTTACCCTCAAGGACACTAGTCCTACCCAAATACCCCATACACACATTAGAGTAACACTTTGGTGGAGGACCTTTATAATTTTTTTTTTTAATGACTACATGTGTATCTGATCTATCTCTGCAAAAGACAGCACATTTTTGAGAACTAGAATATTGACAGTTCTTGAATTTTTTGCCCAAGGACCCAGCCTACTTTCTGTGGATATTGTATAATAATGGTCTCTTCCTTATACTGTCTTAGCACACCATGTTACTTTATAATGCACTTGTGTGATGTTGTGTCCTATAGCTCTCCAACTAGAGGAACATCACCAGAGTGGCCCATGGATGGGTGAATTTTTCAGCTACAACAGCTCCCCAAGGCTATCTACTAAGACTTGATGGGTTGTGATCTGCATTGGTCCAGGATGCAGCGCTTCCCTATCATGCATCTTCAATATTTCTTCCTCCATTGACTTTTTTCCTTCTGCCTGAAGAAACTTTTCAAACTTAAAAAAAAAAAGTCCCCATTTCTTCTATACCAAGGATTATTAACCTTTTATTGTGTGTCATAGATACCTTTGTTGGTCTGGTGAAATCTCTAGATTCCTTTTCAGAATAATGTTTTCATTAAACAAAATACACAGGATTACAAAGAAATCAATTATTTTGAAAAAAAAAAAGTAAGTTCACAAACTCCCTGAAATCTTTTTAAGGACCTGTTGGTATCTGTAAATCCCAAGTTAAGACCTTCTGCTCCACACTATCCATCTATTGACCCATCTCTTTGCTTCCCTTCCATTACAAACTTCTTGAGAAATTTTCTATACTCAGTCCTTCTACTTCCTCTCCACCTACTCTTTTCTCAACCTATTGTAATCTGGCTTCCTTTCCTGTCACTGTACTAAGCAAAAAACACTCTTTCAGATTGCTAATAACCTTCTAATCACCCAGTCTAAAGGCTTTTTATCCATACTTTATCATACTTAACGGCATTTGACTCAGCTAACTACCTCTTCTTTTTTTAATATTCTTTCTTCCTCAACCATCTCCCCAGCCATCTTCTTGTCCTCTGTTTTTTATCAATGAAAGCATCTTCTGGATCACTAGATTATCTAGAGTCGCATCATGGGGGATTTAACCCATTAAGATCTGGAACTCCAAGGGCCAATGCTATCCTGACGGGTAATGGTGTGAGCCCAAACACACATGTTTAGATGACTGGCTATATCTAGCTAGCTATAGTCCTAACATAGCAGCTTGATGGTGTAGATCAGTGGTTCTCAACCTGTGGGTTATGTTCAATTTGTAACAATGAAAATACATCCTGCATATCAGACAGATTCATAACAGTAGCAAAATTACAGTTATGAAGTAGCAACAAAAATAATTTTTTGGCTGGGGGGTCACCACAACATGAGGAACTGTATTAAAGGGTCACAGCATTAGGAAGGTTGAGAACCACTGGTGTAGAGGATAGAGTCACACTCATCTTCCTGAATTCAAATTCAGCCTCAGACGCTCATTAGCTTGGCAAGTGACCCTTGGCAAGTCCCTTAACTCTATTTACCTCAGTTTCTAATTTGTAATATGAGCTAGAGAAAAAAATGGCAAAGCACTCCAGTATCTTTGCCACGAAAACCCCAAAAGGGTTTCATGAAGAGTAAGACATAACTGAAATGATTGAACAACAAATAGGCATATCATCACATTCCACTACAGCTCATTCCTTTTTTAAAAAACCTTCAACCAAAGGAAGTTTACTTAGTAACAGAATGAAAAGGATATTCAGCCAAGCTACAGTATTGGTTCAGTTGGTATCGGCAATCCGCTCCTGCACATACAGCACTGTAGTGTACTCAGTCAGATATCCAATATTATGTTCATGGGAAATCTGTCAAGCCTAAGAGCAAACTACTCTTGTGTTGGCCTTTTTTTTTTTTTTAAATTTTAGGCGACCAGGAAACTGTGTTCCTGGAGTAGTGAAATCTCAAGAATGATTTCATTCTCTTTTTTGGGGTTTATATTTTTTTGTTCTGAACTAAATGAGTGCCAAATAAAATTAACACTTTTATTTACATTATAGAACAGGACTATACATGAAATCATAAGCCTCTGTTATACAGAAATTGCTTTTCTTTTGAAGCATATAATAAATTCAGAATATAGCTTTCAAAACTGTCTTGCTTGAGTGTGATCCATTTTTTAACTTTTTGTGCTCTTCATTTTTTTTTAAGAAAAAGAAAAGATAAACAAAACCCTTGTAACAAAATTGAATAGTCAAACAAAAAAAAAGTTCCAACATCAGTATGTCCAAAATCTCTCCATCATTCTGCATCTTGAGTCTATCACCTCTCTGTTTGAGGGGTAGGAGTCAGGTGGGGAGCAGATATACCATGCTTTATCATCAGTCCTCTGGAACCGTGACTGGTCTTTGCATTGATCAAAATTCTTAAGTCTTTCAAAGATTTCTATCTTTACAACCTTGTGGTGATGACACAAATTGCTCTGCTTCTTTTCATTTTAATCTGTTTCAGTTCATGCAAATCTTCCCAGATTTCTCTGTAACTCTCCTTTTCATCATTTCTTATAGTACAGTAATATCACTTTACATTTACATACCATCATTTGTTCAGCCATTCCCCAGTTGATGGGCAACCCCACTCCTTAGTTTCTGGTTCTATGCTAAAATGAAAAGAGCTACATATTTTAGTATACCTGGGTCCCTTTCCTCTTCCACCTCCTTGGAACATAACTCAAATAGTGACATCCCTGGCAATCTTCCCATCAGTATTCTCTCCCGCACACATACTTTTGACAACTTCTGAGAGCTGCAATCAAATCAATACCACCTGGAAAGGACATGACAACCAAATCTCCCATGGCTCTAGTTCCTATGATGTCCCAAGTCAAAACACAGCTTATTGGCCCTATGTGTTTACCCCCTATTCTAATAGGGGGAATTATAATTATATATTATAATATATTAGATTATATCATAAGCATAATATACCATAAAATATTATATTATAAATTATACTATATAAACTTCTTAAGGACAGGCACACCCTCACTTTTGTATTTGTATCTTTAGTGCTTGAAGGCACAGTGCCTGGAACACAATAAATAGCTACTTTTCTTTCATTCATTTATTTATTCCTCCCTTGATTTCAACTCCAGGTCTCCTCAGTCCTTAAAAAACCTCTGCTTGATCCTTCTACCTTACTCCAAACTATTCTCTTCTCTTCCCATTCTCTTCTCTTTTTCACTGCCAAGCACCTTTTAAAAAGCTCCCTATCCCAAGTATCTCCACTTCCTCACCTGGCTTTCTTTCTTCTCACTTTAGTGATATTGTTCCCTCCAAATAACCCCCTGGTTGTCAAATCCAATGATCGTGTTTCTCTCACTCAGTATTTGTTTCTGTTTCTTTCTTTGTCTTCAAAGACACTGTACTCCTGGTTATCCCACTTTTCAAACCACCTCTCTCTGCTTCCTTTGCTGGTGACTCATCACCTTACAATCAATACTTTCCAAGGATCAATCCTTAGCACTCTTACCTTGACATACTTTCTTTTTTGGACAATATCATTTGCTCCCTGGCTTCAATTATTCTATTCCACAAACATTCATTAATTGGTCTTTATTAAATACCTACTGTTTATAACATATTGCTCTGGGTTCTGAAATATGAAAATTCTGCAGTCTCTACCCTCAATGAGCTGTCGTGATATGGAAGGGGATTCACCAAGTGCACAGATAAGTATATCACAGGTTAGAGAGTGAAGAAAGGAACAGAAGAAATAAGACAAAGTCTTCAACAAAAGAGAGAGAACATAACAATAAACTCAGCATACACATAAAAAAAACTTGGAACAAAAACAAATTAAAACTCTCCAACTAAGAAGAAAGTCTTAAAATTAAAGAAGGGCTTAATAAAATTGGGAAAAAAAAGACTATGAAATGATTTTTTTTCATCTAAAGATGAAAAGGACACTAACAACTGCGGGGAGAGGGAACCAAGGAAGGCTTCATGGAGGAGATAAACTTGAAATTAGGAGAAATAAACATTTATTAAGCATCTTCCATATGTCAGGCACTTTATGAATATTGTCTCATTTGATCCTTACAGCAACCCTGTAAGGTATATGTCCATTTTCTAGTTGAGGGAACTGAGGTGGGCAGAGATTAAATGACTTGCCCAGAGTCACACAGCTATTAAAAGTCTATGAGGGGCCAGCTAGGTGGTGCAGTGAATAGAGCACCAGCCCTGGAGTCAGAAGGACCTGAGTTCCAATCCAGCCTCAGATACAACACAAAAACTAGCCGTGTGACCTTGGGCAAGCCACTTAATCCCAATTGCTCTACCTTCCCCCCTTCCAAAAAGAAAAAAAGGAAAAAAAAAGTCTATGAGGGCCAGATTTGAACTCAGTTCTTCCTGACTCCAGGTCCAGGGCTCTGTCCAACTCTGCCACCTTACTGTCGGAAGAGTCCTAAAGAAAGATGAGAATTCTGAAAGGCAGAAATAAGAAAGGAGGACACTCAAAATGTGGAGGGGGCTTGTAGAAATACATGGAAGCAGGAGACAGAATGTCAAGTTGGGGAGACATTTAGGAATCGAATGTGGCTGGAACTTAGAGTGTAGATAGAGAGTAACATTTTCTTTTTTTGGAGGGGGGAAAGTAGAGCAATTGGGGTTAAGTGACTTGCCCAAGGTCACAGGGATAGTTTTTTTGTGTTAAATATCTGAGGCTGGATTTGAACTCAGGTCCTCCTGACTCCAGGGTCGGTGCTCTATTCACTACACTATCTAGCCACCCTGAGAGTAACTTTTATAAATAAAGATGACTCTCAGATTTGTATCTGCAACCTTGAGTTCTCTCAAGTGCCAAATGTGGTGCAGTGAATAAAGTAGTAGATTTACAATCAAGATTTCCAGGTTCAGATCCTGAATCTGCTGTTAGCTGAGTGTCATTCATGTGACCTTAGACAAGTCATTTCACCTCTAAGGTAACAGGATGGAAAGAGAAGATGATCTTTATAGACTTCTTTGGCTCTAAATCATGTGATGCACATCTCCAACTGCCAATAGGACATATGATTTCAAATCTAAAGGAACTTTAGAGTTTGCTTTGCCTCAGTCTAATCCCTTCATTTCAGAGATGAGGACACCCAATTACAGAAAGGTCAGGTGACTAGCTAGAGGCAATGAGGTGGCAAAATGGCCAGAGTGCTGGACTTGGAGTTCAAATCTGGACAAAGACACTAGCTGTGTGATCCTGAAAAAATCACTTAACTGCTGTCTGCCTCTGTTTCCTCAACTGTAAAATGGAGGTAACAGCCCTCATATTGCAGGGTTATTATGAAGATCAAATGAGATAATATTTGTAAGGTTCCTGGCACGTGATAGGATCTTATTTCCACTTCCTTTCCCATTTCCCCTTTGCTCAACATCACATGAGTAGTAAACAGAACCAGGATTTAAAATCGGTCCTTTCTACCTCTAAATCTAGTGTTCTTTCCAACACACCAGACTTTTTCTCCACTGGCACCTTGAACATGCCCCCACAGATTTCACGCTAAGTCCTGGAAATACAAAGAAAGACAAAAAACAAAAAACCAAACCCAAACTAGTCTCTTTTCTCAAGGACCCCAGAATTAAATAAGAGAGATAATATGCAAACAATGATGTATGGGCATACCTTGGAGATATTGTGGGTTCAGTTCCAGACCACTGCAGTAAAGTGAATCACATGAATTTCTTTGGTTTCTCAGTGCATATAAAAGTTATGTTTATACCATATTGTAGGCTGCTAAGTGCACAATAGTGTTATGTCTAAAAACAATGTACATATCTTAATTTAAAAATGCTTTATTGCTGAAAATTGCTGACCATCATCTGAGTTCTCAGCGAGTAGCAATCTTCTTGCTGACGGATGGTCTTGTCTCGAAGCCAATGACTGTTGACTGATCAGGGTGGTGGTTGCTGAACGTTGGGTGACTGTGGCAATTTCTTAAAATAAGACAACAATGCAGTTCATCACATCAATTGACTCATTTCATAAAAAGATTTCTCTGTAGCATGTGATGCTGTTTGATAGCATTTTAGCCACAGAAGAACATTTTTTCAAAATTGGAGTGAGTCCTCTCAAACCCTGCCACTGCTTTATCAACTAAGTTTATGTAATATTCTTCAATATTGTTGTGTATCAGAGGAGATGAAGGCCCAAGGACAGGAAGAAAGATGGGGGAACTGCAGTCAGAAGACACACAACATTTATTAAGTTCACCATCTTATTGGGTGCAGCTCACTATGCCCCAAAACAACAATAGCTATCACTGATCACAGATCACCAAAATAGATTTAATAATAATAATGAAAAAGTCTGAAATAGTACAAGAATGACCCAAGTATGACACAGAGACATAACGTGAGCATATGCTGTTGGAAAAATGATGCCAATTCAACACAGGGTTGACACAAATCTTCAGTTTGTAAAAAAAAAAAATCTGTGAAGCACAATAGAACAAGGAATGCCTATAAAACAAGACACATATGAAGTAAATTGGAGATAACCTCAGAGAGAAGGTATGAAAATTATAGAAGACTAGGAAAGTTTTCTTATAGAAGATGGGACTTTAGCTATTATTTGAAGAAAGTCAAGGAAGTCAGTAGGTGGAGATAAAGAAGGTGCGAGTAAGTGAATAGAGGACCAGCCCTGGAGTCAGGAGGACCTGAGTTCAAATCCAGCCTCAGACACGTAACACTAGCCATGTGACCTTGGGCAAGTCACTTAACCCCAATTGCCCTGCTCTCCCCCCTCCAAAAAGCAAAAAAAAAAAAATGATATATTAAGAAGAGAAGAGTATTAAGCATGGGGAAGAAGATAGTAAAAATGCTCAGAGGCAGGAGGTCAAGTGTCTTTTACAAGGAACAGCACTAATGGACTCAATCCCATGGCATCCGGGCACAGAAGCTTTGACACACTCTCATTCCAACCTGGGCTGATTTACCACCTCTTTAGGAAGCCTGCTGCCCACCCTCCTCATCAGGGCTCACCATATGTCCTAAAGCTGAACTAGCTTTAGCCCTACTGTAGCTGCCTGTTGACTCCCAATCTCAAGAAATGCACCAACTTTATTCATTCATTCTCAGTCAATAAGGATTTATTAAGCATCTACCGTGTACCAGGCACTATGCTAAACACTGGGGATGCAAAGAAAGGCAAAAAAATAAAATAAAATCCCAAACTAAACAAAACAAAAAACCACAAACAAACAAACAAAAACCCATGCAAACAACTACGTCCAAACAAGCTATAGACAAGATAAACTGAAGATAACTAACAGAAGGAAGGCACTAGCATTAGGAAAAATTGGGAAAGCTATGGGTATGTAAGAGAAAGTTAGCTCTGCTTGTCCAAGGTAAATGGTAAATGGTACTGAGTCCTAGCAGCTGGTTTTTCATCATAATCACTATCATCACATTCTTCTTCTTCTCCTTCTTCTTCTTCTTCTTCTTCTCCTTCTCCTTCTCCTTCTCCTTCTCCTCCTCCACTTCCTCTTCCTCCTCCTCCTTTTTTAATAAGTGAAAGTGATTACAAATCTGTTACCATGTACAAATGTGAGATACCACTGGGTATTGTGATCAGGAAGTGAAAGGTTGATTTTTGCCCCAGCGACGTTGTCTTTGAGAAAATGGGAACTGAGGTGAGGTGTGTTTACCACCTTACACTAGTATAAAAAGGAATGAAACTTATACCTAGAGCACTCACCAGAGGAAGTGCTCTTCTCACTAGTAGGCCTTGCCAATAGTGGTTGTGTTTCCTGCCCAAAGCACCTAACGGCTCAGCTCTCAGTTATCTCCACATCCTTCCCGCTTTAGTCAAACCACCAACTCCTTCCACCCCACTCTGATAACTTTCCTGTCTTCTCATGTCCTGGACCAAGCTCTGCTCCCGCACCCACAAGTCCCGCTGCAGGTTTACACACACTTCTCATCCAATTACCAGACTATCAGAGCCTTGTAGGCCATTCTCCCTCCCCTTTAACAATAACGAAAACAATGATGCCAACAGATCCACTGCACTGCAAGGTTTTTAGAACCCTTTCCTTCAGTGAGGTAGGTATGGCAGGTATTAGTATTAGACTGGGAAAATGAAGCTTGGAAAGGTCAAGTATTTGAAGAACTATCACATGGAAGGGTTATACTTGTTGCATTTGGCTGCAGTAGAGAACACAGGAGCAGCAAATGGGAGTGGCAGAGAGTCAAATGCGGGCTTGATCTCAGGCTAGACCTCCTCACAACTGCAGTTGTCCAAAAGTGGAAGGAGCTGCCCGGAGAGGTGGGCTCACTGAAGGTCTTCAAGCAGCAGTTGTCGGGAATACTGTAGGGGGCAGAGAATTCCTTTTTTTTTTTTTTTAATAACTTGGACTAGATGGCACTGAAGACCCTTTAAACTTTAAATTCTGTGATACTTCCACTTGCCCAAGGTCACACAGCTACTTAAATATAACATAAAGGGAAAAAAAAGCCAGCACTTCTGACTCCAAGACCAGTGTTTCCCCTGATATATTCACATCTCTACATCAAACAAACCTCTGTGTTGTCCCCTCCTTTGAAACCCTACTCAAAGTTTAACTTCATGAAGATTTCCCTGCCTGCTCTCCTACTCCAAGTTCTAATTGCTCTAGTGTCTTCTTAATTTTTACTAATAATTCAATTTAAAAAAAGATTTAGGGTATCAATACTTAATATGGCACTAAGACTTTAGGGATACCGTGTGTAGTGAGCATGTATTATACAACCAACACTGTATTAGGCACTGTGTACTATATGATCCCTGCCCTCAAAAAGCTTATAGTCTCTCATATGTAATGTAACAGTGTGCTGTTCACATAGATACTAGTAAATATGTTACATAATATGCATGATATTCTATGTAATGTATATATCATATAATTACATTATATGATATATAACATACACATAAATATGAACTGAATCCATATAACCAAATTAGTTTATTGTTATGAATAAAAATAATAATGAATAATAATAATAGCTCATATTTATTTAATCCCTCACAGTTTTCAAAGTCTTTTCCTCACAATGGCCCTATAAATTATGCATTATGATTAGTGGTATGTTTCTAACTCTGAACAAGACTTTCCACAAAGAAAATCCTTTGTCAAACTATGGATCCCCAGTTTTGGGTTCTGAAAATATCTAGAAGTCACCCAGGCCATCATTTCGCCTCAAGACAGGTTAACATCTCTGATGACCCACACTTATATGCTCGTCCTAATCTCAGAGACGGGCAGCAATTTACAGGAAGGGATCCAATTGCTCTAGGAGGAGAGGAACTGAGACAGAAAAGGGGGAAGTTGCTTAAATACTGCACAGAAGCAGCTGCAGTCAGAGTGGGAGCCCAGGTGTTCTTGGTTCCCAGACCATTACTTCAATTTTTAAAAAATCATCCTAATAGTTTGGACCAGGTTGGGTATAGCAATGCTCGGGAGGATAGCACAGAGATTGGCATCAGAGAGCTACAGAAGAGTTTCATAGATATTGTAAACTATCTGTACCTAAACCAGCAGGTGTTTCCTTTGAAACCTGACTATGATTTGCCAGCACCTAAATCAGTGAGTTTCCCCACTTCCATTCAGTGGAAACTGACATATACATCATTTACTACATAAAATATGGTTACAACTTTGAGGAATGTGTGGAAGATTAATTTTTGAGAGAACAAATTGTCCACAATTAATAAACAGACTTCAAAATGGTACTTTATGGGGGTGGGGGGGGGTGAGGAACACAAACATGCAATTATAGGGTTTTGTAATGAACAATGTATTATGAAAATGACTGTTTAAATAATTTTGGAGATTGGACAATCTGTAGCTGTGATAAAAGTTTCATGTAACTTCATAGCAGCTGGTCATGTATATGGAGGGAAAGCACGATTTTCCATAGCAAATCCTAGCACTTTGGGTAGTATATGTAATAACACATAAAATAACATTTAATAACATATATAATAACAAAAGTGACTTTTCCAAAGCAAATGGCAATTGAGGAAAGAAATTTGTTTCTCCATTAATGCAAAGACTGTAAAACATTGCTTCAGTTCTTAGATTGTACTTCCCCTCTCCCTGCTAAGCCTCGTTTTCCATTTCCTTGTTGACCCTACAGCACAACGAATCTCCCAGCCCACTACACTAAATCTCCTATGAACAAGAGTCATGTGGTTGGGCTTCTTGTCACAAGTTTCTCCCCACTCCAGTCCATATTACATCCAGCTGTCAAAATCATCTTCCTAAATAACCAGGTCACCACCCCCACTGCCATTTAATAAATGCTGGTGGCTTCCAGATCATCTCCAGCATCAAATATGAAAACCTATGTTTGGTGTTCAAAACTCTTTAATAGCTTCCCCCACCCATGCATACTTTCCAGAGTTTTCATCCCATGTACACTTTCTTCCCCCCACTTCCACATACTCTGTGATCCAGTGACACTGGCCTCTCTGTTGTTCCTTGAATAAGAGACTCCACCTCTTTTTGTTTGTTTTTGTTTTTGGAGGCAATTAGGTCACACAGCTAGTAAGTATCTGAGGTTGGATTTGAATTCAGGTCCTCCTGACTCCACTGCTTTATCTACTATACCACCTAGCTACTACCCCCCATCTCTTGACTTCTAGCATTTTCTGAGCTATCTACCATGTCTGGGATGCTTTCGCTCCTCATCTCTGCCTCCTTCCTTCTCTGGCTTCCTTTAAAAGCAAAAATGCCTTCTATCTGCCCTGGTTTGTCTGTACTCAGAGATTTTAATCTGCCTTCCATCACTTGGGTTCAGAGTACTGTGGTCTTCAGGGCCCCCGGGAGCATCTTAGGTCAAAGTGCTGGGGTTTTTCTGACCTCCTACAGCTTTTGAGTCAGAGAAATGACTGCAAGTTTTTGAAGCCCCACAAACTTCCCCTCCGATGTACTCTGGGACTTCTTCCCCCTTGTACAGACTGCTGTAAGCTCTGGGGCTCTTGGGTCCCAACCACTGCGTTTAACAGAGAAAGGAGCTGAAGTCTAGAAAAGTCAATTAACTTGCTTATATGTAAGCATCATGTTAGATGGTACTTCACATAGCCATGGCATTAGCACAGACCATGATTCAGAGAAGGATGATGAAGGAGAAGCACCAGGGTGAACTATAAACGATGGTGTACTGAAAGCCAGAGGGCCTGAGGAGTTGAAATGTTGCTATTACCTTCTTGTGTGACCTTGGGTAAGTTTTTGCCTTTGTGAGTGTCGGTTCCTGTTATCTCTCAAAGGACTAGATCAGGGATTCTTTTTCTTATGTTTTATTATATTTTAATTATTTTGTTAAATATTTCCCAATTATATTTTTAAACAACCACTTAAAAAAATGAGTTTTAAATTCTCTCCTTTCCTTTATCCCCTCTCCCATTTATTGAAAAAGCAATCAATATGACTTTCATTATACATGTGAAGTCATACAAAACATACTAATATATTACCCATGTTACAAAAAAAGCAAAAAGCAAATGAAGAACAACATATTTCAGTCTGTATTTAGAGTTTATCAGTTCTCTTTCTGAGGTAGAGAACACTTTTTATTGTCTTTGAAATGATCTTGGACCATTGAATTGATCAAAGTAGCTAGATCTTTCACAGTTATAGTTGCTGTTACCATATGTGATATTCTCCTGGTTCTGCGGACTTCACTTTGTATCAGTTCATATTAGTCTTCCCAGGTTTTTCTGAAACCATCCCCCTCATCATTTCTTATGGCACTATATCATTCCATCACTATTATATACCACAACTAGTTCAGACATTCCCTCATTGATTCCTCAATTTCCAATTCTTTGCCACTACAAAAAAGAGCTACTACAAATATTTTTGTACATGTGGGTCATTTTCCTTTGATCTCTTTGTGATATAGACCTGGTGGTGTTATTGCTGGGTCAAAGAGTGAGCATAATTTTATTGCCCTCTGGGCATAGTTCCAAATTGCTCTCCAGAATGTTGGACCAGTTTTTCCACACCCCCTCAAACACTTGCCATTTTCCTTTCTTGTTATGTCAAACAATCTGATGGGTGTGAAGCGGTATCTCAGAGTTGTTTTAACTTGCATTTCTTTATTAAGTCGTGCTTTAGAGCATTTTTTCATGGGACTATTGATAGTTTTGATTTTTTCTTCTGGAAACTGCTTATTCATATCTTTTGACCATTTATCAATTGGGGAATGGCTTTTATTTTTATAATTTTGACTCAGTTCCCTATATTTTTGAGAAATAAGGGCTTTATCAGAGAGGTTTGCTTTAAATCTGTTCTCCTACCATTTGTTGCTTTCCTTATACTTTTGGCTGCACTGGTTTTAAATTTCATGTAATCGAAATTATTCACTTTACCCATGATCCTATCTCCCGGGATATCAGAGATTTTTCACTTTTTGTGTGTCATAGACCCATTTGGCAGTCTGGTGAAGCCTGTGGACTCTTTCTCAGAATGTTTTTAAATCTATAAAATAAAATACATAGGATTATGTAATAAAACAATTATATAGAAGTAAAGATGTAATTTTTTTCATCTAGGTTCATAGACCCTCTGAAATCTATCTACTTTGAGAGTCTGTGGGCTATTAAGAATACATGGGCTAGATCACAGGTTTCTAATCTTTAATCATTATGTGGATAACAGTGCCTGGAGTGGGACCCCATATCATTGTTCTCCAGACACATCCTTAATTCTTATTCTGGTATGCTAGGCTGGGGTGAGGGAGGTGGGTGGGCATCCCTAAGGAAGTGGAACATGACGGAGGCCAATTATCTATGTGCTCACTACCCAGTATTTGAATGCAAGTGTCCTTTCCAAGACAGCCTTGGAGAGGAAAAAGAGTCACAATATGGTATCCTGAGGAGATGTGGCTAAGGGTAAAATGCATCCAGGGGAGTCTCAGTTTCGTGTAGTCTTAAGGTAAAGAGAGGGTTAAAGGTCCATCTTATATATGTCTTATGCTACTTCCTTCTCTTCTAGGACATGACTCACTGCCTGGTCCCCAGCAGCAGTGACCTGGAAATGGCTGTGGTCCTAACTCAGGTGTCCCTCTTGGGATCCTCTGTGGTCATGGTAGCCACTGAAGTCTGATCATCGTTAAAACAAAGGCACTTGCAATTCTCTAGGTAAGCTAGAAAGGTAAGAGGCCCCCAGACACCAGCCCACATCCTGTATGAGTGTGTTAGGTTCCCACGTTGGGTTTTCACCTTATAACCACCTTCTACAACATCCTTATTTACAGCCTGCTCAGAACTACCAAATCACTAACCCCAAGAGGTCATCTGGGCAAGCCCCCTGCCATTAAGCAAGTCAATGCTGCTACTAGCTAGCTGGGTGGCTTTGAGTGAGTCACCTGAGGCTTCTTGGCCTCACCTTTCTCATCAGTAAAATGAGAGCCATTGACCTAAATTAACCGTAATACTCCTGATGGTGTTCCATGGGAAACCATCCAAAACAGATTTTGGTCTAACTGGCTTTGAAGTTACGACTTTTCTGAAGTAGACCTTGAATCCCAGCTTTATTTCCTGCTGCTACGCAATGTGTC
>CM053586.1:46776475-46792018 GCA_028646515.1 Pseudochirops corinnae | reverse complement strand
GTATGATACCCTGGTACTTAAATCTCTCCTTTCTGGATGCTTGCAGTATTTTTTCTTTTTCATAGAAATTCTGGGTTTTGGAAGTGGCATTTCTGGGACTTTAAATTTGGAGATTTATTTCAGGAGACATTCAGTGGATTCTTTCAATCTTTACTTTGCATTCTGGTTCCAATAGATTCATTTCTAATTTCTTGAAATACAGTATCCATTTTTAAAAAATCATGACTCTCAATCCAATGATTCTTAAATCAAGTCTACTGTTAAGTCAGTTGGTTTTAATATTGGATATCTTAAATCTCCTTCTGTTTTTCCAGTCTTTTATCTTGTTCTAACATTTCTTTATATTCCAGACAGTCACTTATTTCTGTTTAGTCTTCTCTAATTGTCAGAGAGTTCGTTATGTAAGTAAAGTTTGTTACTTTTTCTTCTAAGCTACTTATTTTCTTTCAAATCCTTTCCTCCAAAGCTCTTTTTTTTTTTTAATCTTGCTTCATTCCTTGTGGCCAGAAATGGGCCAACTTCCTAGCAGCTGGGCCATATGTTTTTGGTTTTTTTGGTGGGGCCATATGTTAAGACCACTCTATGTTTTCAGTTTAAAATGTAGCACCGAATTTTCTTTTTAAATTTTCTTTTTAATATGCAGGTCTACAAAGGGTCCCTCAGAAACTCTATTTTAAGGAAAGTACCCACACTAACCACGTCTTCATTGCTGTCCAGGTTCCACTCTTGACTGTCCAAACTTTCTCCTCCCTCCCTGGCCCCCAGCCCCTACACCCTCCGCATCCTTCACATCCTTCACACTCTCATCTGTGGATGTACTTCTCCCTCTCCTCCCCATTTCAGCTTCCTTCGAGGTGCCATCTTCCCCAATTAGAATGTAAAGGTCTTGAAGGAAGGGAATATTTTTCTTTTGTGCTTGTACTTTTATTCCCAGTGTCTGGCGTGCAGTAAGTACTTAATGCTTGTTGACTTGACTATAGGAATAGTCTCTATGTGTAACCCTCTGTTTTCAACTACATGAAGATTTAAATTGACTTTGTTCCATTTTCCTTTCTTTCCTAGTGCCTGGACACTCTACCTTCTGCTTGTGTCAATATCTCATATTGAGTTATGGAACTTGGAGGGCACCTCTTACTCTCTTCCCCAATGTTTTTTTGTTTGTTTGTTTGTTTTCATTCATCACCTTTCTTCACAGCAACTACGCTGCATTATTCAAATTATCCTGGCCTGAGCTGCTGTAGGAAAGATCTCCAAAAGGAGAAGACAGGGTGGATTGAGGGAGGAATTGAAGTCCCTTCTGCAAAGAAATACAAAATAGTTTTTCCAATGCCTTCTATAGCTATAATGTGGTAGGGTATAAAAAGGCTTGAAGGTAGGTGGTTGCAGTGAATAGAGCACCAGCCCTGGAGTCAGGAGGACCTGAGTTCAAATCTGACCTCAGACATTTGATATTTACTAGCTGTGTGACCTTGGGCAAGTCATTTAAACCCAACTGCCTTGCCTTACCCCTCCAAAAAAAAAAAGAATAAAAAAGAAAAAGTCTTGAAGCAGAAGTCCAGAGATGGGAGCTACTAACTGAATGGGGATCTGAACCTAGGTCCTTTGCTTCCAAGTAAAGCATTCTTTTCATTCTGTCACTAAGGTGTGGTTTGCCATTTCCTTCTCCAGATCATTATACAGATGAAGAGACTGAGACAAACAGGGTTAAGTGATTTGTCCTGGGTCACACCGCTAGTAAGTGTCTGAGGCCAGATTTGAACTCAGAAAGATGAATCTTCCAGACTCCAGGCCTGGCACCCACTTTTACACAATTACTCTTGGAAGCAGTACAGTGAGGTAAACCAGGTTCTCCTGAAATACTTGAAGAATAGTATTATAAATAGCAGGCAGGATGAGTGTGATATATTAATTCTTTAACCATCAGTTTCTAATTCCAATAGTCTTTTGGACTACAAAAGTGATCCAAACGTAGACAGTTCACTGTTTTAAATCACAGTTGTGAATATTGTAAGCTAATTATTCTAAATATTTATTGATAAAACTGCTACTACACATGACCCTATTTATCTCTAATACATTTTTAATAAAATTGTTTATTTAGACAGAGGTCCCACAAAAATTAGTTGCCTACACCAACACACCCATACCTTAGGGATGATCCTGCCTTACTCAGCAACTTCATCAGTTCCTATAGGACTTTTTGTGTCTTTCATAATCTAACTTAGTCACAGAAGGCAGAACTAGGAGTAATGAGTAGAAGTTGAATAATGGTCAGTTAGGTTTATTAGGAGAAAAAACCCATAAAACATCCTAAAAATCAGATCTCTCCAAGGGTGGCTTAGTGGGTACCCCCCTCTCCCATCCTGCCCTGGGAATCTTGCAGCAGCAAGAGCAGTAACAGTAGTAGCAGCAATGGCAGCAGCTGCAGCAACAGTAATAGTAGAAGCAGCAGCAGTAGCGGCAGAAGCAGTAGTAGCAGCATGTAATTGATGCATTAATAGCGTGTAATTGGTATGTTAGCATGTTGGGTTTTTTTTTCATGATTAAGTGTTAACGTTAGGACCTGAAATGTAGGGGCCTAAAGTGTCAGGGAGCTTACATTCTTCTATATGGATTCAACTTATTCACAGGTAACTCTTTCCCCTTGCAATTTCTAATTATGTCGCTATCCTTATGCCTACAAGGGGGCCTAGTACCTCTATGGCATCTAGAGCATCCAACCCAAGCTCATTGGCCAAGTAGGGAGGTATCCATTTTGGGAATGGCCTCTCCCTTTCCCCTTGAGCTATTACTGTGTCATCTTTCTTTTCCCTTTTACTTCTAAAGTTCTTGGGGAAATAGTCTACGCTGATAACTTCTACTTCATTCATTCATGCATCCAATAAACTCCTACTCCCTACTCAGCCCCTTGTGGTCTAATTGATATTGCCACTACTCTACTGAAACCAGTCTTTCAAAGACCACCAGTGATTTTCTAATCATCAAACCTAATGGGGTTTTTTCTTTAATCCTTATCTAGCTTCAACCATTTTTTTTTGTGGCCATGGACCATTCTCTTCTTCCTGATATTCTCTTCTCCCTGGCTTCAGAAATGTCACTCTCCTAATTTATTTCCTACCTCTCTAGCCTCTCCCCATGTGCTTTGCCAATTCTTTGGCCTCTTTTTCAACCCTTTAAGATGTGTGTTCTTCTAGGATTTGTCTCTGGCCTTCTCTGACTGTTTCTCTCTACTTTCTGCTTTGATAATCTCACCCTTTCACACAAGTTCAGATACCACCTCTATGCTGATATGTAGCAGGCATTTAATAAATGTTTTCTGCATTTTGCAAAAAATACTTAGGCCAGTCCAGGAGTGGAAGACAGACCTTTCCCTGTGAGTGGGAAGGTTCCCGTGGCCAACTCCCTGAGCATGGGAATTATCCTGTCCAAGCATGATTGGGTGTTAGTCAGGCTAGAAGAGATGAATAGCGTCTATTGTCCAAACAATAAATGGTACTGGTTCCCTCTTCTCACTATTTTCCCAGGCACAGAATTCAAGGAAGGAGCTTGATTCCCCAGTAATTAGAAAGAAAAAAAATACCACTTCTCTCTCCCTGGCCTCCTCCCATTTCTTCATATGCCAACGGGTGTCTCAGGCTAAATAATTCCTTCCCCACCTCCACAAGCAATCTGAACTCATTTGCAGATCAAACTCTGCAATAGACATTATGAGGTACTCAGACCTCTGCTTCTCTATCAACCTTGAGGAAATATGAAGCAAATAGAGATGACATCATAGTCTAGCCCCAGGGGGGAGATGGTCCATTTGTCCCTAAATGAGAAAACCTCCCTTGGTTAGGACTTAATGCTTCCAAGGTTGCAGTGGCCCAGGGCATTTGAGGATCTAAGGTCTGGGTGCTTTTTGCTTGGGTCAGAAAATCCTCAGGGGAGCAGAGAATGTTGGGAGGTTTTGTCATAGTGGTAGGTCATACCATGGATGGAAGGTTCATCTCTAGACTTATAAACATCCCCTTTTTGGTCTTTTCTTCTGCAGGTTTTGTGGCATTGATACTACTTCAAGGTGGTAAGTAATGATTCTGTTACATATCTTTCTCTGGCTTTCTGGGTCTGACATAATGGGTAGAGATGAACTTGGAGTGAGGAAGACTAAAGTTCAAATCCTGCTAGCTATGCTATTCATTTAAGTTCTCTTGGCCTCAGTTTCCTCATCTATACCATGAAGATTATGATAACACCTACCTCACTGAGTTGTTGAAAAGATAAAATGAGATAATATATGTAAACCCCTTTGCAAACCTCAAAGCAGTATATAAATACTAGTTATCCTGATGATGATGATGGTGATGATGATGATGGTGGTGGTGATGGTGATGGTGGTGGTGATAGTGGTGATATTCCTTTTTCTACCTCTGCCCCTTGGCCTCTCTGCACTTCTCTATTTCTTTCTATATGTCTCCACTCCTGTGCTTCTCTCTCTCTGTGTCTGTATTCCTTAATCAATGTCTATCTCTCTACTGCCCATCACCCCTATTCATCCAGCAAACTTTCTTGGAGCATTTACAGTATGCGATGCATTGAGTTCTAGCTGTATATTTGTGTTGGTGAGCTTCTCTCTCTAGCTCTGCCACTATCTTGAGAAAGGAAGTCAGATGTGTCAAGGCCAAGATTCAATCCCAATTCTTCCTGGCTTTGAAGCTTGCTGTCTAGACACTATGGAACACTAATTCTCAACACCATGACGTAAGTAGTCAAAAATCTAATGGCATCTTAGGCTGAATGAATAGGGGCATGGTGTCTAGGACCAAGGTTGCTAAAATCTCATCTTCCCTACTTGGGCCAAATTTCAAGTATTGTGCTCCCTTCCTGGTGCTACATTACTGGGCAAAGGAAAAACTTAGACAAGACGGAGCCTCTTCAGAGGAGGGTGACTAGGATAGAGAGCAGGGGAGGGACTAGAACCTATACCAGTAAGAGGAAAGGTTGAAATAACAGGGGATGTTTATCCTGGAGAAGTGAAGGCAATCGGGATATGACAGTTGTCTTTAAGCACTCAAAAGTCTAGCCATTAGAAGAGGTGTTCCACCTGTTCTGCTTGGTCCCAAAGGGCAGAACTAAAAACAATAGGGTAGGAGGTAGGAGTGACTAGAAGGAAAGTTTTGGCTTGATGTAAGCAAACACTTCCTAATAATTGGAGCTGTCTGAGAGTGAACTAACTGAGCTGCCTCAAGAGGTAGTGAGTTCCTCTTTCTATTGAAACTCTCCAAGTAGAGATTGATTCATCGCTTGTATGGAATGTTGTGAAGGAGATTCCTATTAAGCTATGTGTTGGACTGAATAACTTCTGAGGTTTCTTCCAACTTGGAGACTGTCATTTGTGTAAGGAAGAATCTAGCAGCCTACCAAGTCCTATGATTGGTTCCATAAATTCTCTCCTTTCTCCTTTACAGGCTCTGCCTACAAATTGGTTTGCTACTTCACCAACTGGTCCCAGTACCGAGCTGAGCCGGGATATTTTGTTCCTGATGCTATTGACCCAAATCTATGTACCCACATCATCTTTTCCTTTGCCAATATCAGCAACAATAAGATCATCCCTGGGGAGTGGAATGATGTCACCCAATATCATGTCTTCATGTATCTCAAGCAAAGGCCAGTGGGATGAGGATGAGTATGAACGGGGTGTGGAGTGGGTATCTAAAACCACTGGATTAGGTATACCAATTTTGGGTTAATCTAAATCTTTGCTTGCTCCCCTGAAGCAGGATGGGAGGAAGATGGGAAAGCCTTGATACTGGGATCCCCGTGTCCTGCAGGGAGTAGGAGCATAGAGTAGAATATTCCTTGAGTGATCTGGCTTGGGCAAAATTGTGTAGTCAGTGGTTATATTTATTGTCTACCATTTTCCTTTACCTCTCTTCTCAAGTCCCATGATTAATGTCCTTACACTGACCCTGGCTTCTCAAGACACCGCCCCCCCCACTCTGATTCTAACCAGGACTGCCCTCTCCCATTCAAGACTCCATGCTCCTTTCCCAACCTCTTCTCCATCAAAATCTGCTTCTCTTTCATTGCAGTCCATCAAAACCTCAGTTGGGTGTCTTATCCCTGTTAAAATTAAAGTGGATGATAAGGAGTTAATGCTTCTTCTCCTAAGTCATTATGAGAAAAGCTATTAGAAAGATTACTGAAAAGACACAGGTAGCCCTAAAGAAATTTGTGTCTCAGTTGGTTGTTGTGACCATGACAGTTTGGGCTGTAGATAAACTAGTCCCAGCTCAGTACCTCTGGTGTACACCATCTCAGCAAGGAATAACTTTCAATTCTGTAACTAAGCAATGAGCTATTTGGTTATTCAAAATGCAGAAAGACCCAATGGATCCTCCAAAAGTCAAGGTTAATTAAAAAATTGCATGTTAATGAGGATCTTCTAGAAACACAATGCTTGAATTCGAAGAAGTGTTTCTAAGAATGGAGATTTGGAGGACCATTGCAGGATGGGAATGAAACCTTCAATGAATCAAACTCAATTTCCTTCCATTACAGTAATCCCAACCTAAAAACTCTCCTAGCCATTGGAGGTGCCAAATTTGGTTCCAAAGGGTAAGTACTAGCTCCTATTATTTATTTTAAACAGTCAACAAATGTTTATAAAACCAGTATTATATGCCAAGTATTGTGCTAATCTCTTGGGATACAAAGAAAAAGTAAAAATAGTGCCTGCCCTCAGGGAAATTATATTCTAATGGATTAGATAGGGTTTTTTGAACAGTAGTTGATATTTATATTACAAATTTTAAGGTTATAAAGCATTTTACATATATTACTTCATAACAACCATGTGAGGAAAATATTACAAGAATTATCTGCATTTTACTGATGAAGAAACTGAGACTAGAGGAGGTTAAATGAGAACTATGGTTGTGTCAGAGGGAGGATTTGAATACAGGTCTTCTTGACTTTTTGATGGTATCATTATATGTAGAAAACCAGCCTTAGAGCCAGGAAGTTAAGGATTCAAGTCTTGCCTCTGACACATACAGGCTGTATGACCCTGACAAATAACTATATCACTTTCAGTACTTTAAATAGCTCTCGAAGACTACAAATTGCAGAGAGTTGACTGACCAGCATTGACAGAAGGATTTTGTTATCTCAATGCTTTCTGTACCAATTAGATCACAAGTCCCTATGCCTTCCTTATGCTATGTGTAATGGAAAGAGTATTGGACTTCCAACTAGGCTATCTAGAGTTCAGATCTTATCTCCAATACTTACTAGCTGAGTGCCCAAGGTCAAATCCCTTAACCTTTCTGAGTCAGTTTCGTTATTGGTAAGAGGGGAGTAGTACTTACATCATAGGGTTGATCAGATGAGATAATGTATGTAAAATTCTTTGTAAACTTGGAAGCAATACACACATACATATACATATATGTACACACATACATACATACATATGTGTGTGTACCCCCAAAGGGTGGGGGAGGTTGTAAATCAAAGGATAAATGAGTGAATTAAAAGCACTTACTAAACATTTACTATGTACCAAGAACTCTGATAGCATGTAAATAAAAAGTTAAATTGTCCTGCCTTCAAGGAGCTTACATTCTAATCAGCAGAGCTCACACGTAGAGGGGAGTGGTGTCCAGGGAAACCTGTTTTGATTTAGATTCTAGGAAATCATAAGGATACAATAGTCAGTCCTTTGATATGCCTTTTGTAGAGTCAATGGTAGTGTTGATTTGTTTATAGTTCTTGGAGCAAGAGGTGGAAGAGGAGTGAGGCACAGAAAATGGTTGGAATGAAAATGATGGTATATGGGCCCATGGAGTTCAGGCCTAAGTGGTTTTTGTTCTGCTCAGGCATGGTTTCTGGAGGTCCTCTTTGAACAGTAGAAATGGCATTGCAATTGTGAATGAACTTCCATAGACTCTGGGGTAACATGTTATGCAGGCCTCCTTTACCAGTTCCTTCCAAAAGATATCAGATTTGTTTCTATCAGGTTCCATCCCATGGTGGATTCGTCTGAATCACGATCAACATTTATCAAGTCTGTGATCCCATTCCTGAGGTACAATGACTTCGATGGGCTGGACGTGGACTGGATCTATCCTGAGCTGAATGAAAAGCCTTTTTTTGCTTCTCTGATTCACGTATGGTCAAATCTCATGGAATAGTTGGTCCATTCCCCATATTGGGTGCAGAGTCACATGCTGGATATTACAGAAAGGAGGAACCCTGACCCTTAGCTTCTGGGATATCTCAAGTCTATTGGAGAAAACCCAGGTCCCTCCCTCTTGGTATGATAGAGCAGGCCAGGTCCTCTCTTTGGTCAGGTCCCAGAACAATAAGGAAGTATACTCTAAGTTCTCAAGGGCTAAGGAGAGGATGTTCTGAATCATGTGGGATTGAATGGGAAGTAGCCTTCTTAATCCTTTCCTAGCACTAGAAGCTTGGGGCAGACTCGGTTCTAATCTTGAGGGGCCTCAGAAGGACAGGGATGGGTAGCCCACATGGGTGGCATCTGGGGAGACTATCCTTCCAAACCAATAAGATTCCTGGATTCCTAAGGCATTCTCAGAAAAAGAATAATTGCTTTGTGGCATTTCCCAAACCCCAGGCTAGCATCTTGTTCTCAAATTCTTAGACATCTCTCTTCTTGCATCCCATAGGAGTTAGCTGATGCTTTTCGGAAAGAGGCCAAAAAACCCGAGGACAAGCTTATTTTGTCTGCAGGGGTGGCTGCAGGAAGGCAGAAAATCGATAACAGCTATGATATTAAGAGCCTGGCAAAGTGAGTATAACTGGAGTCAGTACTCCTCTGCCTTTAATTCAGTTTGGACAAATGATCTGCTGGGTAGGGGATTTGAGGAAGAGGAAGATACCTCTTGTTTTTAAAGGTTTTTCTAGAAGGTCTTCTTTAATCACCTGTCCAGACTCCAAACTCTTCACACTCAGGACGTTTTTCCTTCTATCAACCTTCAATCCCTCTTGCTGTACCTTAAGCTAATAGTCACAATCCCTTATAGTTTCTTATGGATTCTCAGAAAAAAAAAATTGTTTTTCACTTCTATTCTCTGGATTCTTTAGAGACGTGGATTTCATCAACCTCCTGTCCTTTGATTTCCATGGATCCTGGGATGATCCCCTAGTGACTGGTCACAACAGCCCTCTGAAGAAAGGGAGCCAGGACCAGAGGAACAGTGCTTACTATAATGTGGTAGGATTGAAAAGCTGAGATGGATGGCCAGAGGAGAGTGACTTTTATTTTTAAGCACAGTCTTTATTAATCATTATATAATACACATTGTGAATTCTAGTACAGAAATATAATTCATACACATATAATTTAAATGTGATACATAAAAGTTCACAATCTTCCTCTTAATTTCCCCTTCAAGTAAGAAATAGGATTTGTAAATATATCATTTACATATGGCACAGCTAGGGCCTGGAGTCAGGATGACTCATCTTCCTGAGTTCAAATCTGGCCTCAGGTACTTATTAGGTGTGTGACCCTGGGCAAGTCACTTAACCCTGTTTGCCTTGATTTCTTCATCTATCAAATGAGCAGAAGAAGGAAATGGCAAACATCTCTAGTTTCTTTGCCAAGAACACCCCAAATGGAGTCACAAGGAATTAGACACAACTAAACATTTATATATGATGTATAAAGGTTCTTGGTCTTCTTCATGCTTTCCTCTTCAAGTGAGAAATATTATTTATAAATATATCATTTCTATATAAGATATAGATATACATATATAATATATATGTGTGAACATACACACACACACACACATATATGTATATATATATGCTTTGAATGGGGAACGAATGAAACTGCAGCTGGAGAGGGACCAAGGGCACTGGCCAGTCAAGTGTCACGAACTCCGTATCTCAGGAAAGAAGGAAACATTTATTAAATGTCTATCATGTTGTAGGTACTTTAAAATACTATCTTATTTGGTCCTTACAACCACTCTGGAATGTAGGTACTATTATTATCCCCATCTTACAAAGGAGGAAACTGAGGTAGATGGTCACATAGCTAGACCAGACAGGATTTGAACTCATGTCTTCCTGACTCCAGGCCCAGTGCTCCATCCAGTGTACCACCTAACTGCCTCTTCGCAACTGGGCCTATGGCAAAATTAGCCATCATCTTCACCAAATAGCCAACTATGTGCTAGCTCATTCTTCATTTCCCAATCTGAACGTCCCATCCTGAGCCATCTCTACTCAGTAACAATAATTCCTAACCCCATCCCATCCTTAAGCATCTTTTCCCTCATATTGACAAAAGAAGTGGGCATCTTTAATCTGATTTGATCCAAATGATAACCCTTTAACATAGGCAAAAGAGGGTTATCTGTGCTTGACAGTGAGGAAATTGATTTATCCAAGGCAGACATATAGACGTATAAAGGCCTGGGAGAGGTGGTACAGAGAAAGACTGGGGAAAACCCCATGCCTTTTAACTTTAACCTTACCCCACCTTAACCCTGTTCTTTTCAGAATATGCAAATTTTATTTTCCTGGAAATTTTTTTTGGGGGGAGGGCAAATATTTTAGGTTTTTAGTTTTTTTTCTGAAAAATTTTCCAGGCCTTCACATATTTTTTCATTTGGTTTGTCAGCTAGATAAATAGTGCCATAATTGGTTTTTGTCTTCCTTGCTCCCTCTATGTTTTTGTCTGACCTTAGTGTGGTGCAATTTAAGGTGTATTGGATTTGTAATTGTGGGATCTAGGTTCAGATCTTGACTTTGGTTTTTACTTCCTATGTGACTGTGGGCAGGCCTTTTTGGCCCACTGTGTTCATTTCTATAACTGATATCTATATCTGAAAAAGGTCACAAAACTAGGTAACGTCCAAGGGCCTTTCGCAACTCTCTTGAGTCTTACGATTCAGAGTGTTTTCCACTATAGGTGACTCCCCATATCAGGTACCTACCCTCCCACTTCCCTGATCAGTTTGCATAATTCATTCAACAAAAATTTGATGAGCACTCACCATGTGTGAGCAACTGGAAATAAGGAGAATGGATCCCAGCCTACAAATTCTTTCTGGTCTCCACTGTAGCCCAGACTTTCAAATTAGCCTCTTTTCTATGCCTATCTGTCAAAGTGGGTAACTCTTTTGGGAAATCAGAAAATAACTAGTTCCATTCCATCCCTATCCCCAAGGCAGATGCCACAAGCCGTCAACACAAAGAAGATAGGATGAAATTGGCAGCCTTGGTGACAAAGACCTATATGTCTGGTTTTCTAATTTCTTCTTAAATTCCTTCCCTAATTTTTTAAAATATTCATTCATCTATTCATTCATTTTAAAAATAATATCCTAATTTCTTTAGAGCCAGAGAATTATATATGAAGGACAACTTATTGCCAGGGATCAAAACACACCCTTCGCCCTCCTTACAAAAAAACAAACAAAAAAAGTGTGTCTCCTTGCCCCAACGATAGAGAAGCTGAATTTAGAACAGAAAGGGACAGGTGTTGAATCTCAGTGAGCCAGGAGTGGAGGCAGAGACATATTAGGCCCCTTCATTTCTCTCTATACTTAGGGTTCAGTTCAATCTCAATTTGCCTTCCCTCCCCAGGAATATGCTGTGAACTACTGGAAGATTCAGGGAATGCCAGAGGAGAAGATCATCATGGGCATCCCTATGTATGGCCGCTCCTTCACCCTCTCCACACCTTCACTTAACTCAGGTGTGGGGGCCCCTGCCAGTGCTGCTGGCACTCCTGGCCAATACACTGCTGAAGCAGGTTTCTTGGCCTACTATGAGGTACCCAAGAATTTTTACTTGTGCTAGACTTTCTGTCACATTATAGTCAGGTGGAATGCCCAGCTCAGAGTAGAGAGAGGAAATCAATCCCTGGGAAACCAGCCTACTTAGTCAGAAGGCTCCAAGGCTCAGGCCACTGGAAATCTGTGCTGGTCTGGGAGTGGGAGTGGGAAAAGGGAGTCCCTTGCTACCTTTCATTCTTGTTTAGAATACATGCAAAAAAGTGGAGATGATTCTGGAAGTCCATGAATCCATCATTGAATAAACACTGAGAACCTACTATGTTTAAGGCATGATAGGTGTCACAGGGATGAATAGATAATCCTTGCCCTCTCTGATCTTATGGTACAGCTGGGAAGACAGAACATGGCTGATTCTGTTTAGATCCAGAGGGTTGAACTAGGAGCAATCAGTAGAAGCTGTTGATTCAGATTTCAGTGGTTACAAGGGAAAACTTAACAGTGAGAGCCCATCCAAAAATAGAATGGATGGTCCTGGAAGGAATCTCCCTTGCTAGCTGACTTCAGGTGGCCACTTGTTGGGAATTCTATAGCCAAGTGTCCTTGCTTAGGTACAGGACAATGTTTCAGAGAAGAGTTTCTTAATCTATTTTGTGTTGCAGACCCTTTGGGAATCTGGTAAAGCTTCAAGGTTCCTTCTCAAAACAATATTATAAACTCATAAAATGAGTTATCATGAAACTAATTATAAAAATATTAAAACAAAACAAATTCACAGATCCCCCAGAAATCTATCCTTTGATTGTCTGAGACAACCAGGCTAAGCCCCCCTGCCTTAGAAGACTCCAGAGCTAATTGCTTTCTCCACCCTTCCCCCAATTCTCTTAGGTATGCCAGTTCCTACAAGGTGCCACAGTCAAAAGAATCCCAGAACAGCAGGTCCCTTATGCAGTCAAGGGCAACCAATGGGTTGGTTTTGATGATGAAAAGAGTGTGGAGACCAAGGTAAGTACCAAGTTGATGGAGACAATGAGGGAGCCCTCCCTCAGGGCACATAGAAAGAAGGCACAGAAGCCTCCAGTGTGGCTCTAGGATGAAATTCCAGGAATTTCTTTAGGCTGAGGCTTAAAAAGACTTCTGAGGACCTGAGGCATAGAAAATTGAAAGGGTGGGAGAGAAGAAAGAGAAGAGCAGAGTAGGGGAGGAAGAAAGTAGGAAAGAAAAAAGGAAAGAAGAAAGGAAAGCAGAAAAGAAGCAAAGGAAGGAAAAAATATGGAAGGGAGCAAAGAAGTAAGGAAGAAAGAAAGGAAGGAAAGAAGCAAAGAAGGGAAAAAAGGAAAAGGAGGGAAGAAGGGAGGGCGGGAATAAAGGAAGAAAGGAAGGAAACAAGGAAGGAAGGAAACAAAGAAGGGAGGAGTGAGGGAAAGAAATGAAGGTATCTACCCTGTCCTCCAAGGATGCAGGGTCTGTGGGCTCTGTCAGCCGCCTCTTTGTACCAGGAAGTCTTTTTCTCTGTCTAATCTAAATGTTTGCTGCTAAATTATTAACCCATTCCCTCATCTGGACCAGAGTCTAATTTTGAGCCATTCCCAGAGACCTAGGAGTACCGCTGGGCAGTCTTTTCAGGTCCCCTTCCCACATCCTTGTATATTTCCTTCAGGTCAAGTTTTTGAAGAACTCAAAATTGGGAGGGGCCATGATTTGGTCCCTTGACCTGGATGACTTTACTGGTGATTTCTGCAAAAAGGGTTCATTCCCACTCCTCCAGACAATCAAGAGGACGCTGGATGCTGACAATAAAGGTATTAGAAGCTAGAAGGAATAGTTGCCCACCAGAGGGAATTATGTAAAGTGGGAAGGACTCCAGACTTCTAGTCAGAAGACCTGAATTCAAATTCCAACTTTGTTGAATACTGCCCATGTAACTTTGGTCAAGTCAATACATTTGTCTAAAATAAGGGAGTTAGACTCCATACCCTCAAAAATCATTCTGAGTTCTGACATTCTGTGATTTGTATAAGATTGGAGGAATGATATACAAATGCATTTGGGTATTTGCATTGTTGGGCTTCTAGGTGGTGCCAAATCTAGAGTTGAGAAGACTCATTTTCCTTGAGTTCAAATCTTGCCTTATACACTTCCTAATTGTTTGACCCTGGGCAAGTCACTTAACCCTGTTTGCCTTGGTTTCCTCATCTGTAAAATGAGCTGGAGAATGAAATGGCAAACTGCTCTAGAATCTTTGCCAAGGAAACTCCAGATGGGATCATGAAGAATCAAAGATGATTGAGAACAGCAGAACAACAAACGCTGTTTGCATTGTTATACAGACATTCATTCCATTACTTCTCATCTCTGTCCCAGGGAGGTTGGTCTAGTCCCTGTTCTGATCTCTGATTCTCCCAGGCTTGACAAAGAAATAAACAAATGAAAACTAGACAAAGACAAAGCCAGAGCCATCTGACAGACAGGCTTGATCTACCATTCCTCAGATTCCTTGTTTCAAGAGCAGAAGGTCTTGGTTTTGACTGTTTCTTCTCTTTTTATTCACAGCTTAAACTAGAAACTGAACATCTGAACATTCCTCCATCTTAACAATGCTCACAGATGGATGCCTTAAGGCTGTGGGTATCCTCACCTTCCTACTCACTCCACCAGACAGCTTCACTTCGTTCTCAAGCTGCTGAATAAAATAAAATAGAAATGATTCTACCTAAGAGAATTGAGTGTTGCCACTTTATCCTTACAATAGCATTCTGTCTTCACATTCAGACAGTCCCAAACCTGTTGGGGCTCAAGTCACCCCACCTCCTAATTTGAGACCAAACTGTCTCATTAGCCCACCCAATCTACTTCCACCTCCGTTTTCTGAAACATCACCCTGAAGGACTAGGAGACATTTCCCAGGTAGATATATCACTGACTACAGAAAGTCTTTTGTTTTCTTTCACCCAAGCCTTGGGGATGGACTGAAGAAAGAGAGAACTAACATATTAATTTGCTTCCTAATGGCCAGAGATCAATGATCAGCTCGATGGATCTCAAGAATTCATTGGGGTTTTTTCCTTGGGCCCTAGACTCTGAACTCTATAGAACTGTCCCTCCCTCACACCTGCTTCTGAAGGGAGGGAGGAAGCATTTACCTTGCAAACATCCTGGAGCAGATAAGGAAACTAGAAGGGGGGGGGGGGTCAGTATTTGACTTAGAGAAGACTCTAACCTGACCTTTTCTTCCAGTTTTACCACCCTGAGGAGGCCCCAGGATCATTGTTCGTGGGAATAGGGGGTGTCCTCAAAGGGTGACAAACCTAAGTCTTAGAGGCAGTGGTGGTTTTGATAACCAATGATGGGACAAAGGATGAAAGAGCTACTTGACTTGAAACATTCACAAGACTGGTCAACAAGCATCTATTATTTATTATGTCAGGTTTAGGATACGAAGAAAAGCAAAATCAACCCCTGCCCTCAAGAAGCTCACACTCTAAGGGAGGTGATGACAACACGTAAGTGACAAAATACACAGAAAGTAGATGGACAGTAACCTCAGAGGGGAGTTGCTGCCAGATTGGGAGACTGAGATTGTACTCTGACTGATCCAGTAAGTTTAATTTGGACCCCATCTGAGTCAGAGGCCCTGGGTAAGGAAAATTAAAGAGGAGTGGGTATCTGGGGACCATGAGTGAAAATAGCCTCTGTGTTACCAATTGCTTCTGAATCATCAAAGATCCTTAAGATTCTGGAAATATGAGGTACATTGCAATGGCCATCGAGAGCTTTGATTGCTGTT
>CM053586.1:46737982-46775975 GCA_028646515.1 Pseudochirops corinnae | reverse complement strand
GGCCTAGGGGCAGGGAAGATCTTCAGATTCCCATAACAGCCAGAGATCTCAGACCAACAGATCTTGCAACTTGATTGATTTCTAAACTGGTTGCTCTTGGCTTCTCTCCCTCCTGGGAATTCTATCAGACTTCAAAGAAAGGAATATAGAAACAACAACTGGTTTGGGAGATGGTTGGATGAGGTTTTGAAATCAATTAGTAGAATCTGATTTTCCAAGTGGGGATAGGCCTTGGCAGAGGGGAGCTAGACAGGTATAATGAGGCAAAATGTGGTCACACCCGGCAGTTGAAACCAGGGACAGAAGTGACAAGTGACAGAAGAAACACCATGTTTCAGTCAAACCAGGGCAACAGAGGCCAATGAGTCATGTTGTACATATGAAATCAGGCAACATAAAAGATTCAGACTCAAAGAACTGGGAGGTCATCTAATTCCAATCCTTCCTTTTATCTGTGATGGCATTGAGAAGCAGAAGTGGGGAAGTCACTGAGTACATGTCCCACAGTCCCCATGGCACCACCATCTTAAACACTTCAAAATAACCTCTCTCTCACTCTTCCCCATTCCTACCCCTCCATTACTGCTGCACGCTTAAGACTTCAAGGCCTTTCTATCTGCCTGAAACAGGACTTACTTTTATATCTTATCTCTCCCAAGTAGAATGAGAGCTCCTTACAGTAGGGACTGTCTAGTTCTTTTCTTTCTTCCTCTTTCTTTTTAAGTAAGTTTTTATTGGCCTTCTGTTTTTAAAGATTGTCATAAGTTTCCTAGTGTCTCTTGCTTGTCCCCTTCTAGAGTCATACCATAAAACAAAGAGTATTTTTAAAAGACAAAATTAGAAAGAAAAAGAAGAGAAAAATAAGTCTGATGAATACATTGGGAAAAATCTGGAAAATACGTGCAGACCTTCCACCTCTGCAAAGGGCTGGGGCGAGTGCAGTCCCGTATTTCATTCTTCTAGTTATTCTTGTTCTTTATAACTTTCCAACATTTACTTTGACTTGTGTATGGCAGGTCTTTCCATTTCCATTGTTGTAGTCATGTGTAACTCTTTTTTCCATTTGTATCCCCAGTTCTTGGAACATAAGAGGTGCTTAATAAATGCTTTTTCACTAATTAATTAGCTCAGTCATTCACTCATGGACAGGAACAAAATTGATAATATCACAAAGAGCAAAAGTTGGCCACTGTTGTAAATGCCAGAGTAGACACTTGAATGTGGATCTCAGGGTTCAATTAAAATTAACATAGTTATCAGTTACCTATTGTGCAAGGAAAGATGCTAAGTTGTAGAAATACAAACACAAAGAAAAAACGGTCCCTGTCCTCAAGGAGCTTGGTTTTACTAGGTGATACCATAGGAAAACAAATAAGTTAATTCAAGATAAATTGAAGAGAGAGTGCTAACAACTACGGGGATGAGGAAAGGATTTCTATAGGAGGAAGCTGTCAAAGCAGTTAATTGTGTAATTCTGCACCTAGACATCCTTTAGAGGGAAAAGGCCCTCAGAAGCTTAGATCTGTACCGGGGATCTCTGCCCTGTTAAGCATCAACCTAAATCCCTAAAGATCCTTCACTCCACTTATGATATCATGCAATTATCTTGAGATTAGTGACTGTTTCATTCTTTGTATTTGTATACTCAGAGCATTTGTATCTGTATTCTGGCCCATAGTAGGTACTTCATAAATGTTGATTCATTGATGGGTGAAATGAAAAGGTGATCTCCTAACAAAACAATTGGGAGCCCCAAATCTAAGGATACCCAGAGTCACTTGGCATCAGAGAACCATGGAAATTGCAGTTGTGAGAGAAGGAAGTACTGGGACTGAGGGTGCTCCGGGCAGTACCAATGGGAATGGCCACAGCCACTAATTCAACAAGCACCAAAACTATTCTTTCCCTGCCATATGCCAGGCATGGTACTAGGTACAGGCAATACAAAGACAAAAACCAAAGTAGTTCTTGTCTTCAGAGTGTTTATACTGGAAAGGGGAGGGCTCCTCCCAGAGCTTCCACTTAAGGAGGGCACCCAGGAACCGACCTCTCTTCATCTCCTACCAGGCTGCCCACATCCTGCCAAGCAGTGGGTTCTTTCTCTCTCTCCACACACTTTCCAGCTTCCTTTTAGGTGTTTCCTTCCCCATTAGAATGGAAGCTCCTTAAGGGCAGGGGCTGCCTTTCTTTTTCTTGTATTTTCATTCTCATCACTTACCATGGTGCCCGGCAATGCTAAGTACCAAAAAAAAAAGATGCTTGTTGACTGACTGTATTTGATGGGGGAGGGAAGAGGTTACATACACAGATAAGGAAATACAAAATATATGAGAAGTAAATGTAACGTCATCTTTGGGGGTAAAGGGAAGGCTTTAGCAACTGGGGAATCAAGAGAGGAATCTTCTAGGAAGGAGTCTTTAGGAAATGTTGAGAACGTATCCAATTGCGTGGGCACCGGACTTACCAACTTTTGCTAGGAAGGATATTTCCTGGGACTGGAGCAATTTTAGGCATCAAGAGGAGCCCTTGGTTTTCCAGATGGAAACCTGCAGAGGTCATTGAGACCACTGACCTGTCTCCATGACAGAGGAGACCCTAGAACATTATTTCTAAGTTGGGTATCCAGGAGACACAGGGCATCAACAATACTTGCAAACTCTCTCCTCTCACTTTTGAGCTCCCTATCCCCTGAAGCTCTTTCCATCAGATCCAGTTGCCTTTAGAGACATAGGCAGGTACTCAAACCAAAGTATAACGATGAATTTTCCTTTCCCTATGTTTGTTGTGAAAACTCACAAGTGGCAAGTGATTTAGCCCAGCTCCCTTATTATGCAAAGCCTTGAGGTTTAAGGAAACAATATTTGTGATTTCCTCTTTCCCTGATTTGTTTCCAGTCCCCAGCTTTATAGAACCAAACCAGAGGGAAATGATGCCTTCCCAGGAAGGCAATTTTTTCTCCTTTCTTTGTAACTTCAGTGCTTAGCACAATGCCTGGCACATAGTAGGTGCCTAGTAAATGCCAGTTGACTTACTGACAAAGTTGACTTCTCATGTCTGTGCTTCTAGAGTTCCTAGTTTTGTCCTGTGGTCCTTAAAGTCAGAGTCAGTCCTTTACCAACCAGATGGAGAAAGTCTAACAAAGGCAATGCCTTTGGTAGAAATAGATTGGTAAAGAGTCACAATGCATACAGGGCTTTTTTAAAGACAGTGTAGATGGTTGTCAACATAGTGAGACTGAAAGGGTACCATGAGGCCATATCTAACCCAATACATCCTCCTTTGACCTGTCATAGTCCTGTTAGCTGGCCTGAAACCTTGACTGTTAAAGTGCCCACCCAACTCTTCCTAGGCCTTTCCATTCCCACTGTCCCCAACTCATCAGCTCTTCCTTAGAGTACTATAATAGTCCTTTAACTGGTCTCTATGTCTCCATTTGTCCTTCACACTGCTGCCAGAGTAATCTTATTTATGCACAGGTGATACCACTCTTTTTCTCAAAACTCATCACTGGCTCAAAATAAAGTCCATATAACAAAGAGTATTTTTAAAAGACAAAATTAGAAAGAAAAAGAAGAGAAAAATAAGTCTGATGAATACATTGGGAAAAATCTGGAAAATACCTGCAGATCTTCCACCTCAGCAAAGGGCTGGGCGAGTGTGGTCCCGTATTTCATTCTTCTAGTTATTCTTGTTCTTTATAACTTTCGAACATTTACTTTGATTTGTGTGTGGTAGGTCTTTCCATTTCCATTGTTGTAGTCATATCTCTTACTTTTCAGTTATGCCAAAGGGTAGACCCAGAGAGCAGTTCCCCAAGAGCTAGGGAGAGTAGACCTATTAGGAGGTACCTCACCTCTTCACAACCCTTCATGAGCTCCCAGCTGCCCTGGGAGGGGCCCTTCTTCCCATGTAATGACTCTGGCACCTTGAGCTGGCCTCATACCAACCACAATGTTGGTAACCTCAGTCAACAGCCGAAGTAGCTTCAGAAGTTTCCATTTTAATGTTCCCTATACTTTGGACTAATTACACAAGATGGAACACACAGATAAGATTCAGAGAAGATGAAGGGGAGCTACATGTAAACTCATACCTCCATCACCCCCACCATACACACTAGTAAACTTCACCCCAAGGAGGTGAGTGGGGCAGGAGGTAGGTCACCACGACTCCCTACAAAAGCAAGTCAAGAGCCCAGTTGGGCCAGGATCTTGTAATGGCACCCCAGCATTAAAACGGGCAAACTGCTGATCCTTGCTGGAGAGTTTGTATCTAGATGAATGGGCCAGTGCCTTCAAGGAGAGCTGCTCTTTTTCTTTCCCTGGAAACTGCCTTTTCAACCTTTTTTTTCCTATCTATCCAGCCATTTATCCATCCATCCATCCATCCATCCATCCAAGTTGTCACTACCACTGTCTGGTACTTTCTTATCTATGGCTCATGTATTTTGGCTCCTTGGGGAAGGAAAATCTTTGAGATGGTAATATACTAGAGAATGGCACCATCCTGAGGGAAGGGTTGTTTTCACTCTGGATTCTCTGCTAGGTACTTAAAAATACTTGTTGTTGGATCATTGATTGACTGAACCAATTAATGATTGATGGGCCCAATGCAGTCCCACTGGCTGATGAAGCTAAGCTAGTCTGCCAAGTGGAACAAATAGCAGAGCAAAATGGAGGTATATTTTCATCTGTAAAGTTCTCCCTATATGAGGGAAAGAGGAATAAGCAGAGCTAAAAGTGAAGCATTCTGAGTACCTAACTTGGTACTCGGAGGAGACCCTGGGCCTTTAGAAGAAGAGAACTCACTGAGATTCAATTGTTGAGCCCAAAGGAACAGAGTTGACTGTGTGGATTAGGTTTGGGAACAGGGGTAGAGAGTGAAAGGGAAGGAGGAAGGGGGAAAACCTTTGATAGGTCAAGGAGTAGATTGTTGATTGCTGAGAAAGGCAAGGTAATAAGATCTCAGAGAGACAGAAATGGTACTAGCAGAGAAGACTGGAGAAAAGAAGATTTAATGAGAGGATATGATCACAGCTGTTAACTTTCTGATGTATTACCCTCCCTCCCCAAAGGATTATACTTATGTTCTTTGGCTCCAGAAAGCAGAGCTAAGAAAAATGGTAGATTTGGGTTTTAAGCAAAGAATTTAAACAACTAGAACTATCACAAAATTCAATACAGGCTACCTCAGGAGATAGTGGGTTCCTGTCTTTGGAGGTCAATCATTTAGTCAACAAGTATTTATTAAGCTCTTGCTATGATCCAGGTACTGAGCCAAGTCCTGGAGATACAAAGAAAGGCAAAATATGACCACCTGTCAGAAATGTAGTAAAATTATGGGATGCTTGTTCAGGCTGGGGCAGGACTAGAAGGTTTTCAAGGTCTTTTCTGTGAGCCTGTGAGAAGGGTTCCCCTGGGCCATGGGACTTCATTTAAGCCTTCTTACTCGAGGTCTGGCTCTCTGTCCTCAGGGGAAAGATTCCTAACTGATTCAGAGAACTATAAATTTGATCATTGGGCTTCCTTCCTATTCACATTGCATCCCTCTTCTCCAAGGAGATTAGGTCAGACATCCAGTGGAAGTGGTGACCAGAGCAGGTAGTGAGGCTCCTGCTCCTCTTTGCCCTCTTCTCTTTATTGATCATTTGGATTTTAGGGCTACTGCATTCAAGTCAGGAAAAGGGAAAGACCAGCATCCTCTGACGAGATTCTTTTTCCTTCTTCAGGTCTGTCTCTCCTGCTGCAGCTGTAGTTGGGTAAGTGTGCTTGCTCCCAGGCTGGGAAGGTGGGTGAATCTGGGAAGGGAGGTAATCAGCTCATGTTATTCCCATTATCCCTCTTCTGCAACTCCTGGCTCAGCTGTCAACATTGTCTGCTATTTCACCAACTGGAGCCAGTACCATCCTGGGATTGCTCGTTACATGCCAGAGAATGTGGACCCCTGCCTTTGCACCCACATCATCTACGCCTTTGCTGGCATGGCCAACAACCAGATCAAGACCATTGAGTGGAATGATGAGGCCCTTTATGCTGGCATCAACAATCTCAAGACCTAGTAAGTCCTAGGCAGGAATTCCTAAGGAAATAGAAGGGTCCCAAAAAGAGCTAGATGCTAGGTTCTATCTACAGCCACACAAGGATTCTATCTCACATAGGCTTCTAAATGGCACAGTGAGTAGAGTGCTAGGCTTGGAGTCAAGAAAATCTGAATTCTAGCTATAGGAACCAGAGCAAATCACTTAACCTTTCTGTCTGACTCGGTTTCCTCATTTGTAAAAATCTGGAGAATGAAATGGCAAACCACTCCAGAACTTTTGCCAAGAAGCCCCAAAAGGGGTCATGAAGTGTCAGACACAACTGAAACAAGATCTTCTATCTAGCTACTTTGCATTTATTCTCTCCATATTTATTCTCCATATACTTCTATATGCACTTCCTGTCTTCCTTTTTAAAATGGGAACTCCTGAAGGTAGGGATTGTTTTCTTTTTCATATTAGTATCCCCAGCACCTAGTACGGTGCCTGGCAAGTAACTTAATTAATGCTCATTGATTGGTTGACTGAATACTCTTGAGAGGAAGGTAACAAAGCAGTCTCAGAGATGCTGGGTAGCTTTCTCAAGGTCACTCAGCTAGGAAATGTCTGAGGCTGGATACAAACCCAGCTCTGGACCAGTATTCATTCTACTCCACCAAGCTCTTAGAAGAAGGGTTGGTGACTTCCAGTGGATGAGGGGAAGGGGTGGGACTCTAGGATGCATCATGAGGTTGTTTGTCTGAACATATGGAAGGATTACTGTTTTACCCACAGAATGGTTGGTTTTCTTTGTCTGTGATATATCTATTAAGTAGGTAACTTTCTATTAACAGCAACACTGAGCTGAAAACCCTGCTGTCTGTCGGAGGTTGGAATTTTGGAACTCAGGGGTAAAGCAATAAGAATTCTGGTATCAGTAGCTAAATCAAAACTACCTCTTCCCCCTCACCCTTTCCAACCCAAACCCAGAGAAAATGTCTGAGTCTTTCCAGACCAAGTACCTTCATGGTACTGCTGCCTGAGGCTGTTATCGGTCAAACTGTTAGATATTTCCTCAATCAGCACCTTGTCGGGGATCTGGGGTAAGGCTGGACAATCCCCTTAGAACAGACTGGACAAGTCCCCAGGATACCTGACCACTAGGTCTTGACTCTAGGGGCTCTGACCCTTTGAAAGTAAATGAAGACCAGTTCACAAGAAGATAGGTTCCCTTTCAGCTCCCAGGAGAGCTTAAGCCTGATGTTAGTTTTGTTTTGATTTGTTTTTTGCTGGTTCTAGATTCTCTGATATGGTCACTACTGCTGCAAAGCGCCAGACCTTCATCCAGCCAGCCATCCAATTCCTGAGGAAGTACAACTTTGATGGGCTGGACATTGACTGGGAGTATCCTGGTAATCGGGGCAGTCCAGCAGACACACAGCAACTCTTCACTGTCCTCTTGAAGGTAAACTCCCTAGTGTCCAAGGGAGAGGAGGACCTCAGCTCTCCTGGAAGTGGGTGGGGATTGATGCTTTTTCTGATCTAGAATAGAATTCTGAGGGAGAGAAAGAGAGAGAGCCCAGAAGAACCCAAGGGGGAGGGTGGGCAGGGATTGATATATGAGGGAATAATTCTTAGGGAAGATATTCGCACTGAGAAGAAGCAACTCTATGAAGGAATGATAGTGGTGGTGGCAAACTAAATGAGAGAAGGAAAGGGATGAATGAAAGAGGAGAAGAATGAAAAATGGGTCATATAGGATCACAAGACTTAGACTTAGGAAATGTAGGAATCATCCAATTCTACTCTTCTCATTTTACAGATGAGAAAACTCATGTCTAGAGAGATTATGTGATTTCCCCAGGATCTCTCAGTTAGTAAATAGTACAACTAGGGTGCAAATGCAGGTCCTCCAATGCCAGGACTAGGGGTCTTCCCACTATCCTACACTAATAGAAACAAATTCTGATATTCCAAAGCCTTGTCTGTCACAAAGGTCCATTGACACTTTCCCACACAATCACATGCATATATTTGATTACCCATCCATGTACCCGTCCATTTATAGTTCTTAACTCCTTGCTACTAGGAGTTAGTAGGCCCTCACCCTGGGGCCATTAAAAAGATATGGAACTGATGGACAATGAGCAACAGTTTCAGATGTCATCTCAGTAGACCTATCCCTGCACCCAAGTTAGTTATTCCGTATAATATCCAAAAGGGGTCTCCACAAAGTCTTCATGAGCAAAAGCTCTTTCCGGGTTGTGTCAGGGTGTTCTCTTATCAGCTAAGTGGTCTCCTTTGCCTTGTGTGGGGGTCTTTATCCCTCAGAGGCTCTTCTACCCTGGCCAGGCATCACTCCTTGACCTATTGACCCAATATCCAAAAGCCGAGATGTGTATGGGCTTTATGGAATGTCTCCATGAGTTGAGCTCCCCAGTCATAATTCTGCTTTCCTTTAGCCATTCATGTCTCCCAGGAACTTTCCACATCTACTTTCATGCTCTCCCAACCATTCATCTACATGTATTATGAGGCCATTCTTGATTGATCTAATAGCATACAATCAAGTTTTAACCGAGGCAAATTTTCAAAGGCTGTGCCAGCGCAGAACAAACTCTGACAGGTCCTACCAAGTCAGAGGCACTTTGAATGCCCAGTCCTTGTCTTTGTGGAGCTTAAAATCACACAGAGAGGTAGAATACTAAAGCTTCAAAGGATCTCAGAGATCATCTAGTATACAGTGGGAAAAAAAAGATTTCGAAAGATTGTGACTTGTCTAATGTCACATTGTTACTAGAACTTGAACTCAGATCTTCTAACTCAAAGTCTGGAGGTCTTTGTTCTACTCCAGGCTTCTTCTCTCTTCTCTATTCCTCTTCTCCTCCTCCAGTTTCAGAACTGATAATAATTGTAGTTGATTGATAATAATTAAATAATTACAAAAGTATGTGTAATTATAGGGAAAATGGAATGACTCTGAGTTATGTCACACACCCACGCGCACACACATGCACACATACACACATGCGCGCGCGCGCACACACACACACACACACACACACACACACACATCAACTTTACAACATGAGGTCTGTTCCCTCTGTTTCCCAGGAAATGTATGAGGCTTTTGAGCAAGAAGCTACTCAGAGTAACAAGCCACGACTCCTGATTTCTGCTGCTGTGTCTGCTGGCAAAAGCACCATTGAGACAGCCTACCAGATCCCGAAGATGTCCAAGTAAGTGTCTCTCAACCCCATGGGAGTCCTCGTGTCAGGGTTCAACTGAGTCATAGAGGGAGTAGAGTTGTTCATGTAGGCCCACCCTACAAGAGGGGAAAACAAGGCAGTCTTGGGAGACTGCCAACCTGGAAAGGGCTTCCTTTGGGGAAGTTAAGACTTGGATCTTATCTCTAGAGATATTTGCGAGATTGTCTGGGACAAAACAGGCTGCCCCATGTCATCTACTATCCCAAATTTTCCCCATGTCCTGAGCATGGAAATTATTTACTTCCTTTCTTGTTTAGGGAAGTAATCTGCAAAATTTTAAGCTATATAAGGAATTATGGGAGACATCAAACTCTGAGTACCTATAATCTGCACAGTACGCTGTGGTGGCAGGTGGATTCCATATGAAAAAAAAGACTAGTTCCTATCCTTAAGGTCTTTACAATTTTTCTTTATTTTTAATGAAGTTTTATTGACATCTTTTTTTTTCTAACACCAGCAAATTTCCCATATTATGCTTCCTCCTCCCCACTCCCAGGGATCTAGTTCATATGTGTTCAATTGTTTTCAGTTGCCACTCTTTGTGATCCCATTTGCGGTTTTTTTGACAAAGATACTGGAGTGGCTTGCCACTTCCTTCTCCAACTCATTTCACCAATGAGGAAACTGAGGCAAACAAGGTTAGGTGACTTGTCCAGGGTCACACAGCTAATAAGTATCTGGGGCTGAATTTGGACTCAGATCTTATGGAGTCCAGGGTTGGCACTCTATGCACTGTACCACCTAGGTGCCCTATCTCATAAAACAAATAGTATTTTTAAAAGGAGGGAAGAAAAACAAGAGGGAGAAATCAGCCAAACTGATCCATCTATTGAAAGATCTATTGAAAATCCATGCAATGTACCATACCTGTAGATCCCCTTTGCGAAGTGGTAGAGTAGGAATATCTTTTCCCATCTCTTCTTCAGAACTAAACTCCAAAGCTCTTCATCACTTTGCAACATTCATTTTTGATGGTTTTGTTTAGCTGTTCTTTCCATTTCCTTTGTTGTAGTCATTACATATCCTTTACGTATCCATACACTACGTATCCTAACCAATGTACAAATACATGAAATAAACTTGGGAAAAATTACAAAGAAACCCAGGGAATAGGGATTGGGATGGTGGGGAAGACCTCAGGCAAGTGGTATAGAGGGGAAAAGACCTCATGGTGGTCAAGAGCTAGAGAATACAGACCTTAAGGGGAGAAAGAACAATCCACAGAGGGAGTGGAGTGAAGACCAGGAGCCTGATCTTTCTTGGGTTTCTTCTCTCCTTTCTTCCTCTCCCTAAGATACATGGATCTTATCAACATCATGACTTACGACCTGAGGGGTTCTTGGGAGGGCTTCACTGGAGAGGACAGCCCTCTGTTTGCTGGACCCGATGACCATGGTGACTATATCTACTTTAATGTGGTAAGGAAAGCTCTGTCATGAGAGCTCAGACACGATAGCCTCTGCGAGCCTTCAGACAGGCATGACAGAGAAGAGAAGGGAATGCATCACTGGGGAATATAGCCAGGATACCCAGCTTTCCAGGAGGCTGAAGAAGGCTGCAGGGCATAGGTCTCATCTCACAGATGTAGATTTGGGAGCAAACACAGTTCATGTAGGTCTAAAGCCTTCATTTTAACTAGGAGACTGAGGTCCAGAGGCTTGAAATCATTTGCTCAAGATCTCGAGTGTAATTAGTAGCAAAGTTCCTTTTAATCTAGTGTCCTTGAATCACACCATCTCCTTTCCCTCCCCCATTTCCTATTTTCTTGCCCCTACCCTAAAAATCAAGATTAACTGCACTCAACTCTCCACTCTGTGCTTAAAAGGGGGAACAGTGGAGTGAATATCTATAAGGTAATAATATATATCAGATATAATAAAATCATCATAATAATAGTAATAATAATCCAAAAATCCCTTCTGTTTCTTTCCGTACCGCATGATCTGACTTCCTGCCCCCCTCACCACTGTCCCAAAGAAGGGAAACCTTTTAAACTTCTGTCTGAGATCAGTCAGAAACATGCTGACTGGACATGGAAGACAGTTTGGAATTTAAAAATTGGATAACAATCTGAAAGGGGATAACCTCCATACAGATAATGGAGAGTGATTTGTATAATCTATATGACACCAAAAGAGAAAAGAAATGGGTTCATTTGGGGCCTCTGTTGTATTTCAATTGTTGACATTAGAGGAGGAAGAAAAACAAATTGAGGACGTTTGTTTTCCAGAGTCATTCTCCTAATAAGTTTCTCTGTTAAGAACCTCATACATACATCCTCTGTGCTAGATGCTAGGAAGAATACAGAGATCAAGAAGGAACGGCCTCTTGCCCTCAGGAAGCTTCCAGTCTGCAATGTGGGATCCTCCACCAGTCTGTGAACTTCTCAAGGGCAGGGGCTGTCTTTTGCCTTTCTTTGTATCCTTAACTCTGGCACATAATAGGCCCTTAATAGCTGCCTCTTGACCGACTGACTAGTATGAAATTGGACAGACGGTGTGGTGATCCTTTTTATTTAGGAAGCCTGTCCCTGCTCCCAATAGAAGCTTCTTGCTTCCATCTTGCCTTTTCTGCCAGGCTATCTTGTGTCTGTGGGCTGGCCAGGACCTGCACCCAGAGATAACGGTGTCAGTATGGAGAAGTACACACAGGACAGATCACCCCCACAAGCTCCAGGGCACTTACCTATATCTGTCCCAGCCTAGTGCCTTTCTAACTGCTTCCCCTCCTTTGCCCCTGAGGACTATGCCATGAACTACTGGAAGAACAATGGGGCCCCCGCCGAGAAGCTGATGGTTGGGTTTTGTGCCTATGCCCAGACCTTCACCCTCACCAACCCCTCCAACCATGGCCTCGATGCTCCTGCCTCTGGCCTTGGTACTGCTGGACCCTACACCCAGGAGGCTGGAACCCTTGCCTACTTTGAGGTAAGGTCCAGGGGTCTCAGTGGACCCATGAGGATTTCTACAACATCTGCTCAGTTGGGAAAACACAGTGTGAGAAGCTCCACTCTGTCTCCTAGAGTGCCAAGTGCTGCTTTGGGTGTATGTGGGCACATGGGCACAGAGAGGGGTGGGAATTGGACTGTTCAATTCAATTAGACAATTGTAGTAAGTTCTGAATTTATTAGGCACCCAGATGTGTGTACAAGGAACTGATAAGAATGCAAAGACAAGAAGATCGAAAGAATCCCTGCCCTCAAAGGGCTTACAGTCTCCTGAGGATATAACAGTCCCTACATTGATAGTAGTACCTTCCATTCTCACTTTCCCAAGCACTGTGATAGCTATGCTCCCATGTTAGATCCTTCTATCCTTCCATGGGCACAAGGCAAATTGTATTATTTACGTAAAGGAACTGAGGCCCAATGAGGTGAAGTGATTTGCCTAAGGTCACGCAATTCACTAAAGGCCTAATCAGGACTAGATCCCAGGACTGCAGGCTTGAGTTCATCAAGCTTTTTAGAAGCTACAAGGCATTCAGTATGAAACCAAAGGAGGGGCATTTAGTTAAGACTAAATTTAGTTCATCTACCCTTCATTCCAACTGATGCTGTGGGAAGTTAGAGGGCAGTACGTTTTTCCAGGAGAGGAAAATGGTAGCCAGGTTGGATGGAAGAACTGACTAGAGCAGAAGAATGTTCTGGAGTATGGAATGTGTTGTTCCAGAACACTATAGCTGGAAGGGGATTAAGAGGTTGTCAAGTCTAGTCCTAACATTTCACAGATAAGAAAATTGAGGCCTAGAGAGAAGTGACTTGTTCAGGGTTACCCAACTATAAAGCAGCAATGTCTAGAACCTAGTTCTCCCAACTTCTGGCTTTTGTTATTTCCTGTTCTAGGTCTGTGGCTTCCTGAAAGGTGCCACCGAAGTGTGGAACGCCCCTCAAGAGGTTCTCTATGCCTACAAAGGAAACCAATGGATTGGTTATGACAATCCCAAGAGTTTCACTATCAAGGGGGGTCCTGCTTCTTTCTCCTATACAGTTTGAGGTAGGGGTAGGGATTCCCCAAATCTAATGCCTAAAGTAATCATTAGGGGCATTCTACCATCCCTCTGTGCTACCTTCTTCTATCCCTCTCTCAAGTGTTTCAAGTCGTTTTTTCTCTCTCTCTCTTAGTGGTTCACTAATATTGGCTAGCTTTTGCTGGCATCCTCAGGACCAGAGGAATGGAGTTCTGAGTGGCCTGGGAGTGGTTCAATTATTCACAGAGTGACTGGGTATCTCCATGCATCTTCTGTCATCCCAAAAGCCTTCCCTGTCATGTAGTTCTAAATCAGGGGTTCTTAACCTTTTTGTGTCATGGACTCCTTTGATTGAAGTTTGGTGAAGAATCTGAACCCCTTTGCAGAATCATGATTTTAAATGAAGAAAATAAAAAAACATGGGATGACAAAATAAATCAATTCTATTAAAACAAAGATGTCATTTTTCTCATCCAAGTTCATACATGGACTTCCTGAAATCTACATCCAGATACCTTATAGGTCCATGGGCTCTAGATTAAGAACCCCTTTTCTGGAGCAAATTCTTTCCTCCTGCCCCCATATAAAAATAAAAAAGACAGAAAGCTCTCTATAGTCCCAAGTCTAAACTCCGTTGTTTTTCTCCTCCCACCAAGTTGTAGGTCAGTACTGCCCACTAACCTTGCTGTACATTTGCCAAGGTCCCAGAGGAGGCAACCTTAGCTCCATTTTCTAATCTTTGGCTTGCACCCTTCTCACCCTCACTCTCTACTTTCACCCTGTGGAGGACATGCCATCTCTCCCATAGCACAATCCCACCAGGAAGCTTACATGAGTCATTCAGAGAGCATTCTCAGCCAGTGGGACATCAGATCAGAGTTAGGAGAGAAATTGCTGCTTTGGATCCAGGTCCACCTTCTTTTACTCTTTGTCAAGACTTTCTTATTTAAAAATCCCCATCAATCCACCAAAAGTTGGACAACTCCTCACTTGCCCACACGTCATCTCCTTCCCTGTATTGAGTGTGGGAGTGGAGGAAGGTATATTCTCTACCTCATAGGATCATAGATTTAGATCTAGATGGAACTTTAAAGGCCATTGAGTCAAACTCCCTCATTTCACAAGCAAGAAAACTGAGGCTATGAGAAGTTATGTGACTTGCCCAGGATCATATAACTAGTAAGTGTCTGCGGCAGGATTTGAACTCAGGACTTCCTGACTCTAAATTCAGTTTTCTATTGATTTTGATACCTCATTGGCTTAGACTCTACCTTTCTCTCTCAGTTTCACTCTCTTTTCTCAGTCTCCAGTTCACACCTCTTAGGTAGTAACCTTGAAGTCCCAGGGCTTTGGCTATCTGGAAGCCCCAGTGACCATGCCCTCTTCATGCCTTGGATTCCCCCAACAGGCTGACTGGTTGCTGAAGAACAAGTTTGGAGGAGCCATGGTGTGGGCCATTGACTTGGATGACTTCACTGACACTTTCTGTGGATGAGGCAAATACGCACTCATGAATGCCATCAAATCTGCCTTGGGTGTCTCCACTCCCAGTAAGTAGTGATCCCACCCCACCTCCACCATCCAGGGAGTCCTGAAGAAGAAAGGTTGCCAAGGAAGAGCTTCAATCTGGAACTTTTCCCACATTGATTCTATTTTAAAGACTTTTAAATCTATTTTTCTACTTGCCCTAGCACGTCTAACCTGGAGTTGGCAAGGGAGACCAAGGAAGTCTTATAAGATTCACTCGTTGAGTGAATGTCCCTTGTGAAAATGTTCTCCTCTAGCAGAGGGGTATAAATGGGTTTCAATAAAATGTGCCAACCAGCTATAGGATTTGAGGAGAGGGGAGAATCGTTCCCTTTACACTTTAATTCCTTTGAAGCCTGCCATTGGCCACTGGAATAGATGAGGAGACAGGAAAAGTCAGACAGAGAATGGATAAGACTACAACAAAGAGAATTTTGGGATGGGGGGGAGGATGGGCCTTCTAGATCAGTTTGCAGCCTATTCAGGAAGTAAGGGAATAGAATTAAGCTGGTTTGAATTCATTTCCAAGCTAAGTAAGATGACAGTGATAATTGTCAGAAAGCTACCGGAGAAAACTGGTTCTTGGAGGATATTGTCTAGAATGGAGGGCATTGATTCTGTTGGACAGCTCCCTGAATATAGGCTAAACTACAAGGTGCCATTAGACTTTGGGAGGGTTTGCAGGTCCCTGATCAGGAGCCCACTGGTGAATTTAGGTGTATTGATATTTCACTTGCTCTCCTTAGGAAGCTAGGAGGCACCACTTAGACACTTACTAGCTGCGTGACCCTTGACCATAAAATGGGGATAATCACAGCACCTATCTGACAGGGTGTCATGAGGATTAAATGATATTGTGTTTGTAAAGCACTTGGGCTCTTAGTAGATGCGGGATTAATGCTTATTCCCTTAGGTTGTCGAGTGCCAACCTCTACCCTGGGCACTAGTGTTGCCCCCATCATCACAGCGGCCCCTGGTGGTGGCAGTTCAGAAGGTAGCGGGTTCTGTGCTGGCAAGTCCAATGGCCTCTATGCAAACTCCAAGAACAAGAATGCCTTCTACAGCTGTGTGAATGGGGTGACCTATGAGGGGGCTTGCCAGACTGGCCTAGTCTTTGATACTAGCTGCTCATATTGCAACTGGTCATGAACTTACACGAAGGGAATGATCACTAAAGATACTCTTTGCAACTGAATCCTGCTTCGTTTGTCTTTCCGAATTAGGTACCTAGGCATTAGTGATTTGCAATGTTCAGGGGATTGCTGTGGACACTGAGTGGATCACGGAGCTGTAACTAGCATGGGTCAAATACAGTCCTCAGACACTGACATGTGGAGGGGGGAGCAGAGGGATGGACTTTCTAGGGGTGGGAGACCACTATCCCCACCCCTCACCTTTTAGTCTTTCTCTCTGGGTCACCATGTCTTTCCTTCTAACCCTTACAGAGGTGAAAGTGAAATTTCCCTTTCCCTCAACTCAAATATGCCAATGTCATCTTTGCAAAGTCCTTTGTGTAGCTGTCCCACCACCTGGTGGCCCCACCCCTCATATAAACCCGTGGTCCAAGGCCGTCCCTAGACTCTGGGTTTACATGGACTCATTCTAATCCTGAAACTCACCCAGAGGGGGGGTTTTCCCTTTGGCCCATTATCTTGGAGCTTGGAATTTACCCTGGGGAAAATATGTAAACATATTTCATGTCTCAGTTTCCACAGACTTGGGCTTAAAAAGTCCTTCTTTCTTTTAGAAACACCCAAGATAAGAAATGCATATCAATAGAAGGCAGTATTTATTTCACCCTGCAGAAAATATAGAAGGTGCAAAGAATTTATGGGAGTCCATCACCACCACCCATCTTCACTATCCTTGTTATCATAAACAGTAGCAGCAGAACATATAAAGGACCCACATTAGCTCCCCCCAGAAGGAATTGACCTTGGATTTTCCCTGGAGGCAACATTCTCTTCTATATAGTATTTCCCACACTTGAGGGGTCACCTGTAGTTTAAAATCTCCCTGGAATAGAAGCATAATTGGAGGCTATTAGATAGGTGATTACTTTCCCATCAGAACTACAATGGACAAATAAGTCACTATAATAATGGTGGTGGTGGCATGGTCCTGATCTCTTCTAGCCCTTTCTCCCATATTAGAGTTTTAATCCTTAGGCAATGGGGATCTTATGAATGATCCTCCTTTCCTCCAATAAGTATACTGAGAAGTAAGTCTTCTCTCTTTAATAATAGCTAGCATTTATTGATCACTTTAAGGGTTTCGAAGATCTCAATAAATACTATTTTATCCTCACAGCAATCCTGAGAGGTAGAAGCTATCCTTATCCTCACTTTACTGATGAAGAAACTGAGGCAGATAGAGATTACATGCTTTGCACAGATTTACACAACTAGTAAGTGTCTGAGACTGGATTTGAACTGAAATCTTCCTGACTCCAGGTCCAACTCTCTATTCACTGAGTCACATCGCTGCCTCTTTGGAGAGAATTTGATTCCTCTGGTAGGCTAGGGTTTCTCCTCACAACACTTAGCTATCCACAAAGTGTTCTGGGGGGTAGATTGGAGCCTATACTTTACCCCCTTTCTAAAGTAATTGCAATGGACTTAACCTCTGACAATTCTGTCTAGTGGCCTAAGGATTTGCCCCACCTGGTTGAAGGAATTTGGGTTGGTTCCCCACAAGGCAACTTCCAAGGTAAGATTTACATAAGAAGTCTCCTTACTCTTGGCAGAATTCTAGATTCTAAGATCATGCTGTTCTGGAAATAAAAGTATTCTCTATTCTACTGCTTCCATTTGAATTGTCTTAGGAAAGTTCTGAAGAGCACTAGCAAGATAATGTAGTGGACACTGAGGTCCTTCCTCAAGTTGAATTTCTAAGCATTCAAACTGTACTGCAGAGAGCAGTAGATACCAATGGACTGGTGTAGCACCAATGCAATATTCACAGTGCCCACAATCACGATAAAGACCGTGACTATAAATACCGCATGATGTTCAATCACAAAATATATTAGATTCTCCAGGTAGAGGACAGAACTGAAGCATTTATTTAGACACCAGAATACCAAATCCCAAAACCAGTAAGCCAATTCCATCATAGTACCAAAGATATTCAGAAGCCATAATAATACTGAGAGCCAGAGCATCCTTCAGCCTTCCCACAAACCAATACAAGATCAATATTTACCCACAAACCTCTCTATCTCCTTAATGAAAATTCTCTCTCCCCCACTATCTGACTAGCTCTGATTACTAGCTTCTTGTGGTCTCTGCTTCCCTTCAGCAAACTCCTCCCACCACAGACTCCATGTGACTACATTCAGCCTATCAGGGGGCAGAGTTTATCTTCACAGCAGGGAAGCTTCCTGTGGGCTCTGCTCCATCCTTTACCAAATTCCCTCCATCACAGGCTACATGTGATTACATTCAGCCTATTAGGGGGTCAGAATTTACTTTCAAAGCAGGGGAGATCTTCAAATTCTCATTCCCATTACAACCAGTCATGTTTGAATGCCAAATATACACTTGCCTAGAAGATTATTTTATGGAGAACTCATGCAAGACAGGTGTTTGCATGGGGATCAGAAGAAGTTATAGAAAAACACTCTCAAGTTCTCTTTGAAGAACTTTGATACTGGTTGTGAAGCATGGGAGACACTGGCCCAGGACTGCTCAGCATGGCATGCCCACATAAAGAAGGCACTGTGCTCTATGAGCAAAGCAGAATTCTGGTAGCTCAAAAGAAACATGAGATGTGCAGATTTAGAGACCTCTTCCTCCCAAATGGTCATACGAACTATTTGTGCCCTACCTTTTGTAGAACCTTCTGAACTTATATTAGTATGAGGTCATTTTGGTCCTCTTCAAACATGAAGGACAAATAACACAAAAGAGGTTAATATAGGGAAATGTTCTCTACAAACTCCCCTCTCATCTCTGCTTCTACCATATATTTCTGCAAGAATGGTATAATTTCCCTAGTAGCTATTCCCTCATAGGTTAGGAAAGTCCATTCTCAGGAACTCTCTCCTTATCCAAGTTAATTGTAGGTGAACCTTGATATGGACAATTCAAATAACAGGTTACACTAAAAACCCTTTCTGTTTGGCTTTCAAATGTATCACTAGGTAGCATCTGGGTTGTAATAGAAATCAGAACATCTGTGCTTAAAGCTCAGCATTACAATGTGTGACCTTGGTTGAATTACTTAACCTCTGGGTTTTAATTTCTTCACCTTGTAAGATGAGAGGGTTAGCTAGAAGAAATTACAGAGTCCAGAAGAGAAATGAACAGTGGCCATGTGAGTAGACAGAAGGCGACAGGTTCCAGAATGATTGTAGAGGTAGCCTTATAAATCTTGGCAATTTATTGAATATTGGGAAAAAAGAAGAGAAGAAAGTCAAGAGTGAGTCCTTGGTTGCAAATATGGGTTGACTGAAAGAATGGTAGCACTCTCAACAGAAATAGGAAAGTCTAGAAGAAGGATGAGTTTTGGAGGGAAGGTAATGAGTTCCATTTAGAATGTAGTGACTTTGAAATGCCAATGGACATCCAAGTGGAGATTTCCATCAGGTAGTTAGTGATGTGGGATGGGACATAAGAAGAAAGATTAAAAATCTATGTTGAAATCTTAGAGGTAATCATTTAACCCATAGGAAACTGATGAAATCATAACAGAAAGAGAAAGAAGAGAAAAGAAGAGAAGAGAAGAGAAGAGAAGAGAAGAGAAGAGAAGAGAAGAGAAGAGAAGAGAAGAGAAGAGAAGAGAAGAGAAGAGAAGAGAAGGAAAAATAAAAAGAGGAAGAGGGCCCAGGAGAGAGCCTTATTGTGCACTTGGCCCCATACAAATGACAGAAGCAGATAACATAGCATAACACCAGGAATTTCCCCAAATAGTGGTCACAAGGAACTTTTATAGCCTTGTGGTCTTTACCACTATGATGCACCATACTTCCTTTGCCCCCCCACCTTTTTTTAACTTCAAACCACTATCCCACAAAGATATTTTAGCTGTTATTTCTTTTCTGTCTGTTTAGTCATCCCACAATTTCTTTGGGAAAAGGTTACCTGGGAGTCAATCAGAATGAGCCTGGGCAGCATGTCGACCATAGAGACCTATATATGGGCACGGTCACTGGTTTGTGGTTGAGGGATTCCCCAGTCAGCCTCTGTGGTTATCCTGGGGTTGGTGTAGCCTACTTCTCATTGTTCTGACTGATAGCAGATAACCTCATAAGAGCAGAAGTATCCTGGCAGTTTAGTTCTTAAAAGAAATTCTTTCCAGATAATGTTCTGTCCAGACATGTAATGCAGCTCCTTTTATTAATACCCACCATCACCACCACTTTCAAGCTCTGTTATTTGATGGGTATATATGTGGGCGTATGTATATATGTGCATATGTATATGTGTGTGTGCACATATCTTTTAAATGATACCTCTTTAGGATTTTAAAATGGAGAATGAGGAGGAAGATATACCCCATATCCTTACAGAGAGGTCAGTTCCTTGCTGAAAGATAGCATCAATAGTGGCAGAATATTAAACTTAAGAGTTAAATGGCTGGAACTCAAATCATCTCTGCCTTTTTCTGGCTATGTGGCCTTAGACAAGTCATTAAATACTTTGAGTCTCAGTTTTTACATATTGAAAACATAGATAATGGGATCTGCCTTACTTGGAAAGATTTTTGATACTTGCCTTAAAATAATCAAATGAGAAAAAAAAATTGTGAAATACCTTCATAAGCCATCAAGGACTACCAGAATGTCAGATTCAATGTGATTCTCGTATGTACAAGAAACAATGCTAGGCATGGGATAAAACAAAACAAAACAAAAATAAAACAGTACACACCACATACATGATATATACACGCACATATGTTATACACATACAGGTGCATGCATGCACATACATCTGTATGTGTGTATGTTGTGTGCCATAGATTCATAAAGGTATATCGATATATACACTATATACATATATGTATGTGTGTATGTGTGCATGTGTGTGATAAATATTTATACCCGCATGCATACACATATACACATGCATATACATACATATATATATATGTGTGTGTGTGTATATATACACATAAATCCAAATAAACTGTGTGACCCTGGGCAAGTTACTTAACCCTGTTTGTTTATTTATTTATAGGAGAGTCTGGTATTTGGGTCACATAATATTAATTCAGCTCTTCCTCCTTGCCATCTCATGATTCTTTATGACTGAGAGAAATGATTATTAATGATAAATGATTTATGGAGAGCCAGAGTTTCCCCTTCTTCTGTGTTTCTCATTTCTAAGTTCCGTCTCTTGAAGGATGTTACTGAGGAAGAGGCTGGGTTAACACTTATGAAGAACTTAATCCTATTGTGCTCTGCTCAGGTTTGGGTGAGTATAAGTTCTTTGATTAGATCAAGGTTGGGAGGTGGGGTGGGGGTGTCTGGGTGTAGAGATAGTCTCTTGGTCCAAGAATGACATAATGTCATTCCCTCAGCCCCTCACTGGAGTGAGCCCACTTCTCATTGTAATATTCATTCTCTCCTTGTTAACCAATCAGAGTTGATTGCCACCCTCAGGTACATCTACTCTTCCAAGTGCATATAAACGGCAAGCCCACTGCCATGAGGGCTCTTTGGAAATCAAGAGTGCTTTTGACCTCTTTTATTAAAATGCTAGCCTTCTTTCTTTTCTTTCTTTTTTTGGGGGGACATATTTAAATTTTATACTTAAATGCTAAATGAGAAAAGAAAAAAAAATATTGCCATGTACACAGCAGACAATAAAAGAGGATTCAATATAAAACAATAAATTATCATTTCTCCTACACTTTGTTTTCAAAGCTGCCCAGCTTTTCTTGTTGGTTTCTATTTGTTCTCCGCTATGCACTTTTTAATTTTTAAAGAAATTTTTAGTTTTCAACATTCACTTCCATAAGATTTTGAGTTCAGAATTTTCTCCCCATCTCTTCCCTCTCCCCACCCCAAAATGGCATGTAATTTGATATAGACTCTACATATACATTCATATTGAACCTATTTTCACATTAGTCATGTTGTAAAGAAGAATTAGGACCAATGGGAGAAACCACAAGAAAGAAGAAATAAACAAAAAAAGAAAGAGAATGCTTCAATCTGCATTCAGACTCATAGTTCTTTTTCCTGGATGTGAACAGTACTTTTCATCATTATTCCTTTGGAGTTGTCTGGGGTCCTTGCATTAATGCTAGCTTTATTTATAAAATGATTACCCAGAAATTATGTCTCAAACTTTTAAAACATCACAAGATCTTAAATCTTTAGTGCCTTAGATTATTTTTTGTCCCTAAATGATTCCCTCTTTGTCCCTTCTCTTTTCCCTAAATCCAATTTCTCTTTTCAAAAAAAAAAAAAAGTCTATGAACATGAGAGAATTTATTTCATTGCTTGGTCTTTAATTGGTACTTGTACTTTCCTTTACTTTCTTGTGTTTATTGTTTGGAATGTTTTTAAGAAGTATTCTGCCCACCTACGAGGGTTCTCCTCTAAAGAGTGCCTCCGATCTCTTTGTTTGATAGTTCGTCTATTTTTCATTGATGATTAGCCACAGTTTTTGAAGGTATTATTTGGGATTGCAACCTGAGTTCCTTTGCTCTTTGGAATATCCCATTCCATTATTTTCTATGATTTCTCATGCCTGTGGAGTAATCCTGAATTACTCAAATCAATGTTTTTTCAAAACTAAAGGTCATTTTCATTGCTTGCAAAATTTGTTTCATATTGAAATTTTAAAATTCAACTGTTTCATGCCTTGGAAGTTTAAGGATGTGTTTTCTTCTTTTAATAACAATATGTGGATTTTATAAGTTAATACTTATTTTTCTGTGTTTGAATGTTCCAAACTTTTCAAAAGTTACTTCCCAAAGTATGATATTCAGACTTTAAAATATATCATGTTGTTCTAGGACATCAGTGACCTAAAAGTATAATTACAGTCTAATGTGTCATGTCCATTAACATAAGATATAAATTATATATCCTTTAATTTAATGTTATGTTCTTTAATTTTTTATTCATTTCCCTTTTTGTCTTTATAAGTTTCACTGTTCATTTACCTATTTATACCCAACTCAGTCTTTTCTCCTTAGATTTAAGACCCTTCACATTTCTCCACAAAGGTTAAATTACTGACCCAAGGTCAAATAGCTAATAAGTGTCTGAGGCAAGATTTTAACTCAAGTCTTCCTGACTCCAAGCCCAACACTCCATCCACTGCACCACTTAGCTAAGTCATATGAGCTGTAATGGAAGGGGCAGAGTATGATCTTGTGAGCTGAGAGTGATGAAGATAAATGAGGAAACTTGGAAAGTCTCTAAAAACCTAATCAAGAAGCATAAAGAAGGTTAAGATGCTATTGAGAATTCTTGCCCTATTTGTTTGAGTCAACACTATGGGCTTTTAGCATTGAAGCAAAATATCTTTATTTCTAGCGGCTCTGGCAGGGTTTAGTACTATTTGCACACAACTCTGATACAAGTACCAAGCATGTAGTACGTGCTCATTGGAGGAGAAACTCCTATCTGACTAAGTTTCTTACATAATGACTCTCTATGTCTAGGAAGCAAAGTTCAAACTCCTTGATTTAGCATTTGAGGCCCTCCCACAATCTGAAGCCACCCTATCTTTGCAGCCTTGTTTCCCTACTCCTTTCTTCAATGTACTTTGTATTTTAACTCAACTGGCCTACTCAATTCAATTCAACATACATTGATCAAGAGCCTACTATGTGCAAGGGCAGATAGTGGAGACAATTAAGTGCCAACTGCCACAGCCAGCTATGAATCCCGAATCCCGATCCTGCTTAATTGGCTTCTCCAGCAGCATTCAGACTTCTTTGGTGTCTCCACCATGGCCCTAGTAAACTCATCATTGGGAAATCTCATCATCTTGAAAGATTTAATCCATGCAGTTACTCTCCCCTCATCAGTATCATCTGCCTTTTTGATTGGAAGCACCATAAAGTCCTTCGTTTAAATAGAGGGAACAGAGCTAACATCTCTGACATCTCCTCATTTCCCTCCCAGCTACTCTCATTTTGAACCTCTGTGGCCTTTCCTCAATACCACCTTCCCTTCCACCTTCCCCTTCCTACTTTTCAGCTTTCTTTTGTGTATTATATGAGCTCCTTCACAGCAGAGACTTTCTTTTTTTCATATTAGTATTCCCAGCATTTAGCACAATGACTGGCATATAGTTGATACTCAATAAATATTGGCAGCTAGGTGGTGCAATGGATTGAATACTGGGCCTGGAAGCAGGAAAAGCAGAGTTCAAATCCAACTTCAGACACTTATTAGCTGTGTGACCTTGGGCAAGTCACTTAGCCCTGTTTACTTCAATTTCCTCCTCTGTCAAGTGAGCTGGAGAATAAAATGGCGAGCCACTCCAGTATCTTTGCCAAGAAAACCACAAAACAAAGTCATGGAGATTCATACAAGACTGAAATGACTGAATAACAACAAAATAAATGTGTATTGATTATTGAAGAAGTAAGGACAGGCTGTCCCATGATCACGCTGGTGGGTATGCCTCTCCACCTTTGATGAGTGGAGACTCTAGGGGAAGAGCCAAGTTCTCTATGTCTCCCTCTATAGCTCCAATGTAGATGATGAGAAAAGAGAGGGGAAGGGAAGAGAACAAGTATTTAAGTACCTACTGTGTGCCAGACATTGTGCTGAATGCTTTACAAAGATTACCACATTTGATCCTCACTCTGGGAGGACCATTATTATCCCCATTCTGCAGTTGAGGAAACTAAGGCAGACAGAGATTAAATGACTTTCCCAGGGTCACAAAGCTAGTTTGTGTCTGAGATCAAATTTGAACTCAGATCTTCCTGACTGCAAACATAGTGCTCTATACACGGCATCACCCAATTACCTTTAAGGTAAATAGTGGAAAATTAGACTTAAAAGGTAGGTTTGAGCAAATTGTGAGTCAGTCACCCAGGATTTGTTAATTTCTTGCTATGCCCTAGGCACTATGCTATGCACTGGAGATAAATAGAAAATTGCCTGCCCTCAAGAGGCACACATTCTAATGGGTGAAATATTTAAATGACTAAGTACATGACAATATACTTAGAAGTAAGGTGGAAAGCAATCTCAGATGGGATGGCACTGGAAACTGAGAGGAGTAGAAAAAGGCTTCCTGAAGAAGATAAAGTTTGAGCTGAGCATTGAAGGAAGCCTGCGAAACTAAAAGGTGAAAGTGAGGAGGGAGAGTGATGGAGGCACTGGAGACAGCCTGTGCAAAGTCAGGGAAGGGGGAAATTAAGTGAATGTCTTATGTGGGCAAAAGCAGTGAAATCCTAGGAAACACATGGAGAGGAGTAAAGTGTAAGAAGACTAAAAAGGGAGGGAGGAATCAGTGTGTAAAGACTTTTAAATCCAAACAGAGAATTTAATTTTTGATTTGGGAGGAAATAGGGAGCCACTGGAATTTACTAACTAGGAGATGATATGGGCACACATTAGCACAAGGGTAGGGAGAGTGTGTTTTATCCTATGTGCAGTAAGAAGCTTCTAATTTCTGCACAAAAAGATGACATGGTCATTATGAAAATTACTTTTCATTAGGATTTGATAATAATTACCATTCCCATGGTAATTCCCACACTTTGTAACTTTGTAACTTTTTGCTTTGTGTTTTCCCTCACATGGTCTCCAAAGTGAATACCCTCTTGGAGCTACGCGTCCAATCTGTTTTGAAGTCTTCACTCCCTCAGGAGCCATCTGGGTCCAGTGGCCAGACAGATCAGGACAACTGGAGATGGCCCAGGATGCTGTATAGGACCTTGGCCTTTTCAGGCTAAAGTCCTTAAGAGATTTCAGTTTAACCGAGGTTATGCAGAGAATGGCCTCTTTACCTAGTGAAAAATTAAAAATTAAGTACTTACTTGTCCAAAGAGGGAAAGTCTTGGGGACGGGGCAGAAGGGGCCCATGCTATACCAGGTTGTCCAGAAGTTCACTCCCTGGATTGTGAAAGACTTAATATTTAATCAGCAGTAACCTCTATTTTGAAGTCTTACTGATTCTTCTTCTTTTTCTCCTTCTTTTTTTTCTTGCTTTTTGGAGGGCAATTGGGGTTAAGTGACTTGCCCAAGGTCACACGTGCCTGAAGCCGGATTTGAACTGACTCCAAGGCCAGTACTCTATTCACTGTGCCACCTAGCTGCCCCTTACTAATTCTTTAAAGTCCAACTTAAATCATAATTTCTTTCTTTATTCACTCATTTGGCTAGAAATGTCTTTTCTTTTTTGGATTTCACATTTATGTCTTGTATGCACTTAGTATGTATTACGTAGTTGCTGTCCTTTGTCCTTTGTTTTCGAGGAAGATCAATGACTTCGAGGGGTGATGTCTCGACTTATGAGTGAATTGGATTTAAGTGAGGCAGGGTGGCAGAAAGCCTTCAGTTTCACTCTCTCTTCCAGGGTCATTGAAGTCCAGTGGCAAGACAAAAGTCAGGACAACTGGCTATGGTTCAGGATGCAGTGGATGACCTTAGTGTCTTCAATGTCTATTCTCATCTGCCCATTCCACCGAGAGAAGTCTCCACACACTTGGGGTAGATATTTCCCTTACTTTTTGTCAGAGATTAGAGTAAAGGAAGAAAGTATAGGGAATGATGTCAAAAGGCTTTGAGATATAGAGTAGGGAAGAAGAGGTAATACCTGACCTATGGCTCTGAGAAGCTATAACATGCATAGTGGCCACATGGTGGTAAACCATCTTGGAAGATGGGCTAAACCAGGCTGAGGGTAACTAAGGGACCTCAGTCCTTTCAGGGAGTTAGAGGAGTGTCTACTCCGAGCATGTGAAGACACTCCGTGCCCCTAGGGAATGGGCGGATGAAGACAATTTGTTCCAGCAGCTATGAAGGCAGCTGAAGCAGGCACTAGGGAGGACTTAGAGCTTGGTTAGACACCAAAGATGCCAAGGTCATCTGCTGTATTCTGGGCTATGACCAGTCATCTTGACCTTTGTCTTGCCACTGGGCTTCAATGACTCCGGAAGAGAAAGTGAGGTTAATTTTGTAAGACTCTGCCTCACTTAAATCAGATTTGTGTGCAAGTCAAGACATCACCCGGTGATGTCATTGTGCCTCTTGGAAAATGAAGGATGAGCAACAGGGGAGAGGAGAGAACTCATGGCCAACAGGCTATTTTCTTATAGAAATATGAGCTGAAGTCTTCAGTGAGGGAGCAGGTGGTGGGAGATGTGTGGGGCACTTGAGGAGAAAAGCTTAGAACAGCTGCTGAGGCTAGTAAGGCAGAAAATCACTTAGTAATAATTTTTGTTGTTATTTCACTTGTGTATAACTCTAAATGACCCCATCTGAGGTTTACTTAGCAAGGATACTAAAGTGGTTTACCATTTCCTTCTCCAGCTTATTTTTATAGAAGAGAAAACTGAGGCAAACAGGGTTATGTGACTTATCCAGGGTCACATAGCTTGTGTCTGAGACCTGATCATCTCACAAAATTGTAACCCCCTGCTGTAGCCTCAGGGGGAAAAACACTCTGGGTTTACTGACCCTTTCCCCCCCATCCAATCAACTGTCTACTCCTCTTCCATGCCCCATATATCCTACTCTAGCAACTCACTGTTCTGAGAGCATGTCTGTCCTACCCCTCCACTGTGAGCTCCTGTAACTGGAGCCATCTACTTTAGACTGATGGGTCCCTTCCTAATCATGACCTAAGGTGTAGGAAAACAATTAGCTTCCCTTGAGTGGTGTTTCTTCCCTTCCTATAACACATCCAAGTGACTCTGGCCTGGGAATAAGCATGATCTTTAAGCTGAATGAGCTGCCTTCAAGTATGAACCCAAGAGTTTGGTGTAACTAGGCACCAAGTCCTGAAAGAAGCTCCCCAAAAGACTTTTGTGGAATCTCTCCTTCTGCACCAGCCTAAGGTCTGTCATGGCCAAATCTCCCTGGTGGCATCTCTGGATATATCACCTTCCTCAGCCCCAGTATACAGATACCAGTCTCCATCACAGTGTGAGAGGGTCAATGGAATGATCTATTTTAGAGCTATGAGTCATGACTCCATTATGTGGGGGCCAGTGAGATGTTCTGGCTCCCTTTTCTTGTTCTTTTCTCCAGCTTCCTTGGGTATGGTCAGTTATAGAAGTGATATTTCTTTTGGGACCTTCCCTTTAACACAACAAATTAAAGAGCCTATAGCTTTTGACGTTGATTGGCTTGCCTACTTTGACTGTGCAATACCGTCAATCCCAGTGATGGACACTGATACCCAACATTCCTCCCCAAACCTCCCCCCCACACACACAGTTTTGTGTGGATGGAGGTCCTTTGTACCCTTCCAGGAATACTGGAAATAAGGTGTACAACAAGTAGCGGTAGTAGCTCTTTATTTGATTGAGCACCCTTTAATCAATGCATGGCTATAACCACCCATCTTTCTTAGACACACAAAAAAAACGGCACCCCAATGGTCATCAATGATGGCCAAATAAATCCCTCGTTCATATTTTCCTTAACATAGACCCATAATTCTGCCTTCTCTTATTCATTCAAGGTACACATCATCCTATAATGGGTGGTTTGGGAGAAGAGGATTTACTGGGCAATCACACTCCAAATGGCATAGTAACAGATCTGTAATGGGAATAGGGAGAAGAAAGGTTTCATGCAGAAGGTAGTACTTGATTTGAGTTTTAAAGGAAGCCAGTTCTATGAGAGAGATGAGAAGGGAGTACATTCTTGGCATGGGGGAGAGCCAGTACAAAAACAGAGATAGTAGACTGAGTATTGTGTGGGTCACAAAACCTCACTTACCAAATCAAAGGAATGTAGAAGAGAGCTTTGGGTGGACAGGAGTTTTTATTCTTTTAAAAATACCCTGGGTGGGGAGAAACCCCTCCCCACCGCATGTCTGAAGGAAAAGAGAGAGAAAGCCCCTTCAGGAGCCCTCTTTTAAGAACCTGAGAATCATAAAAAGTCATAAAAGTATATTCTTTTGGTCATACTTAACTTCTATTGGGTGGGAGTGAGGGTACAGATTCCACGCAGGTAAAGTCAAAGGGTCCCTGACTTCTCATTGGAGGAGGGGCGGAGTCTCGTTTCAGCGCAAATTTAAACAAAGAAAAGTTCTTCCCCCTGTCCCACTCACCTTTTGCTTGCGCAAAAGGTAGGGGCGCAGTCTTACATAGAGAAGCAACTCCCGTGGGATTTCGTCCTTACCCTATTCCCAAACACAAGTTCCGGTCTGCCTCTCCTAGCCCACTCTAAACAAAGGTTCTGGTTTTGCATTCTAATACTGCCTTTGGAGAATCTCAACTTTAAAGGCTTTTCATTCAGTATCATATGTAAGAAACACAGTTGAGGACCATATTGAATACCCCCATGAAGAGATTTTGTTTTTTGTGGGTGATATCTATAAATATTTACTATATTGAAATTAAAATATCTTATTGTTATAAAAATTGTTTTGACTTCATAGATCCTCTGAAAGGGTTTCAGGGACCCTTTTAAGGAGTGGAGGATTCCCCAGCCCACTCTTTGAGGATCACTGCTTTAAAGTCATTAATTTCCAACTCTAAGATTCTCAATACTTTAATGGACGCATGATTTCTTCAAGGAGGATACTATATGTATCAGTCAAGATAGCAACCCATCAATGATTTTTCTAAGATTTTATGATTCTTTAGAAACTGAGACTGTGATTATCAAAGAGTTATCCCAATCCTTTAGAATTCCATTTCTGTCCAGAATGAACAATCCCAGTGAAGACCCTTTGGACCAATGCCTTTGAATATCCCAAAGGATGAACAAGAGTGATAAGGTCCAGTCAACTACAGAACTACCCAAACGCAGATGCATACTATCTCTTCAATACCATAAATTGTGGAGTTACATAAACTGTTACATAAAAATCATTCTTATCAGTGTTATTACCACTCTTTGAGCAGTCTTTTCTTCCTGAAAAGCAAAAACTGTGATGTGGTATTTCCTTATCAATAATGGATTCTTAAACAGAGTTGAGTATTGTAATAGTCACAAATATCAACATTTACCTTAGATCTAGTAGGACAAAAGAGAATTCAAGGAGGTCACTGGAGAGGAAGGATAGGGTATAAAAGGCAGGGGAAGTCAGCATTTATTCACCATTGAGGCAAAGACGGCCAAGCTCACTCTCCTCACTAGTAAGTGATCATCCAGAACATCATACTTTATGTCTTCCGTTCTTCTGACTTTCCTGTTAACTTATCCCTTTAAGTTGCTTCCTCTCTTATAGTTGGGACTGACATCTATGAAATTGTTATATTCAGGAAAAACAGCCTGAAGGAATCAAGGAGACATCATAGTTCCCACTCCCCAGGTGTAAGGGGAGGGAGGGTTCTACAATATTAACTCCCTTAACACTCTGCTCTTATCTGTAGCCTCTTTGTCTCAAGTACAGGAAGTGATAGGAAGCTGACTGTCAGATTCAATCTATCTTCCCCAAACTATGAATGTTTCTTGCAGCTGCTTGGCACTGATAGGCTGACATGGTTACAGACTAGGTCCTCCAGGTATTCTCCTGACCTGTCACTGCCAGTAAGGCCCTGGACCTTGGTGAAGAAAGATAGTAAATCAAGCAGTGTACTGCATTTGAAAAATAAAACTAGGAACTTTTCAAGAAGGAGAAGGTTTTCCCATGGGGTATCCCTGTGAAGAATTGCTCTTTAACAAGTAACTTGGGTCTTCTGGTAAAGCCTAACCCTGCAAGGGCAATCTCCCCTAGCCTCAGAAAGACCCAGATTCCAATGTGGGGTCAGGTTCTAAAGTAGTGTCTTCAACATCTTCACTTCAAAAGTCTTGTCATTTGAATAGGGTAATGTCTTCAGGGAATACAGAAAATTCAATAGGATTAAGGAATAAGGTCCTAAGAGTTCTTGATATCTATTTAATCCTCTCAATCTAAGGCTGAAGGCTTTTAAACTTGCTTTGGGCTACAGCCCTAACAGGCACTCTTAAAAAAAAAGATTATATATCTGTTTTAATAAACAAAGAAACCAACTTATCTTCCTCTCACCTCTCACCCTTATTCTCCTACTCCTACTGAAAAAGCAAGAAAAAATGCTTACAACAAATACACTTAGTCAAGCAAGATACATTTCTAGATTGGCCATGTAAAAAAAAAAGTCTCATTTTGGACCCTGAGTCCATCATTTGTAAGAGATGCAGACCTAAAATTCTCCAGCACTCTCCAAGACTGAAGGGGTTCTAATTTTATTGATCAATACAACTCCTCTAAGGCCAATATTTGTAGAATAGATAGCAAGTCTATATTAGCTTTTAACAACATTGAATTCCTATTTGAATCAGTCAGCCAATCTATACAATACATGATGGTTAACAGGAGATTATACCACTAGACAATGCCAAATGAGTAGTAAAAACAGTAAGTACTATGAGAGTCCAAAGGAGGGATTGCTAGGCGTAATAGCATTCAGAGAAACTGGGGGAAAGTGGACCTGAACTGAGCCTGGAAGGATGGGTGGCATTTGAACAGGTAGAGAGAAGTGAGAAGAGGCATTTGAGGCAAGGGGCAAAGTATGAGCAAAGGTATGGAGGTGGGAAAGTACAAAGTATGTTTGGAGAACAGTTTTTGCTGGAGAACAGAGGGAAGAATTTCAATGAACAATTCTGATAACCAGAGTAAAGAGCACCAAATCAACTTGGGGCAAACAGCGCAAAAGTAAATACCAGCCTCTGTGTTACTGATAAGAGCTTACCCAGGCTACAGCTTTGGAAGAAGAAAAGAGTGAGTACCATCTGTATTAGCTTCCTATTTTAACTCATTCTTTTTGCTAAGTAAATACTAAGAGCAGGTGTTCATATCTGCCAAAGAATCACAACGACCCTCTAAGTTTTGGTATCTTGTGACAAAGCTTTGGCTTTCTTGCCATAATTATGGTCCTAGATGAAAGGAGTCATAAGAGGTTAGTTTGAAGGGGAAAGCGGGAATTCATTTCAGACACCAGAAATGATTTCATCATATTGTAAGTAATAACAAAAGAGACAATAATTTTCATTGTTATCAACCAATATTTACTGAAAGTATACATAGATTCTGTGGTAGATTATAGAATATTTGGGGACTCTCATGACCCACTCTTTGAGAAACAGAGATTTCTAGGTAGCTTTATTACAAAATCATGACTAGAAGTTATTCCACAGAACAGGTGTGTGTACAGTGCTTAAAAATCAATGCCATCAGCCTATGGAGGAAAGAGTGCTCCCTTAATCCCAAGTTAGACCGAGTGAGGATAAATGATTGCACATAAAGAAATCATTCGCTAATCTAATTATTGTTAATCTGACTACTTTTCGAAGGCTTTGTTGCTTATATACCAAGGCAACATGCTTTGATTCCAGGCACATAAAAATGTCCACAGCACAGAACTCAGCTAGACTCCCTTTCCAAAGGTTTATCAGTTCTGGAAACTTCCCAAAGAGCTATTAAGCTGGTCTTTCCATGGCACCATCATCAATATCCTTTGAAGTGGTTACTTCATTGGATTCTCTTTATTATGTGGTGTTGGGGGGAGGTCTGTTGATTTACTAATCAATCGCATCTGGGTTAGATGCCCATACTTTGGAGCCTTCATGATAAGACTTGGGTCGAGGGCAGTGGTTCTCAACCTTCCTAATGCCTCGACCCTTTAATACTTGTATGTAGGTGTATCTGCATGTGGACAGACCCACCTGGAGATGGATAGAGGAGCGGTATCTTGGTTCCTAAGACCATCGGAAATATGTGTTTTCTGATGGTCTTAGGTGACCCTTATGACCCCCGTGAAAGGGTCGTTCAACCCCCAATGGGGTCTCAACCCACAGGTTGAGAACTGCTGGTCAAGGGTAAAAAAGTTAGAGAGCAACCCTTGCTAGACCAGTACAGATGGCAGCCATGTCAAAGCCCATCCTCCTCACTGATGAGTCAATGCTTTAAAGGGGAACTCAATCCTTGGTGACTCTCTTCCTTCCCTCTTCTTTCTGGGTCCTTTGCAAAGAATCACTATGTATGACGTATGTATAATAGGCTCAGAGATTTAGAGCTAGAAAGAGACCTTAGAGCCCAGGAACTCTAACCACTGTGTCAAGTTCAATCCTTTATTTTTACAAATGAGGAAAAGGAAGTTAAATGATTTGCCCTGGGTCACACAGTTACTAAGTATCTGAGGTGGGATTTGAACCTGGGTCTTCCTATCTCCAAACCCATGCCCACCTATGCCTCCATTTCTTCCTATTTTAATCTCATTATGCTTTCTTTTCTTCTACCGAACCTTTGATGTTTTTACTGCCTATAGAAAACAACTTCCCCTGGGCCTTAGTTTCCTTGTCTGTAAAATGGGGTAAAGAGATTGAACTGGATGGTTTGTGAATCTGCTTCCAATTCTAGGTCTATATGAGTCTATGATCTCATTCTTCTAGAACAGGGATTCTTAACCTGGGCTCCATGAACTTTTATTTTTTAAAAATATTTCAATGCTTTCGGATTTAAAACATTTTAAGAAAAGGTCTATATGTTTCACTAGGTTATCAAAGGAGCCCATAACCCAAGAAGGTTAAGAACCTTTGTTCTAGAATGTAAGCTCACCAAGGGCAGCATCTGTTTCATTTTTGTCTGTGTCTTGGAATCAATCAATCATCAAGCATTTATCAAGTGCCTACTGTTGTGCTAGACATTGTTCCAGGTGGTTTGTGATGATGGTTCAAGGGGTTTGCATTAAACATTATTTAATGGTACCTTGAAAAGAAAATAATTGTAAAGAATATATGAGTAATATAGTAAATTACCCTAGACGTTCACATTTTTTGTTGTTGTTTAATGGTGTTCGAAGAACAAAAAATGTTAGGAACCACTGTCCTAGCCAGCAAAAGTCTCTGTAACTGGATAGTGTAATGGCTGCAGCACTGGGCCTGGAGTCAGGAACTCTAACCACTGTGCCACCCAAGTGCCATCGCACCATTAAAGTGGTTGGTAGGTGCTTAATAAATGTTTATTAATTGATGTTTTTTTTTCTTCTTTAGGTCTGGCCCTAGTGCTTCTTGCCCAGCTGGGTAAGTCATAGCCTTCTGCTTTAGCCCCCTCTCTCAACTCTTTTTCTAATATCCTCATAGTCCTCTTCATTCTCGCAAACATCAAAGTACAGATAATTTTTTTTGCACATTATATAGCATGAGCTCAGAGAAGGCCAACTTGTTTTAATTAGCTCAACCTACTCAGAGCAGTCACTCTACTGTTCAAACCCCAAGGTCAGATGGAAATGACTTTGGGGATTATCCCTCTGATAACTGCTCTCTGTCAGATCATCTAAAACTATTACCCACATTCCCACAGAGCATTACTCTACTCCTAGGGAGCCTTGCTTTCTCAGTTTTTCTAGAGCAGTGGTTCTCAACCTTCCTAACGCTGCGACCCTTTAATACTCATATGTGGGCATATCTGCATGTAGGCGACCCCTGTGACCTCTGTGAAAGGGTCGTTTGACCCCCAAAGGGGTTGAGAACCACTGTTCTAGAGGATAATAAGAGCCCAAATCTTGCCTCTGATCCCAGACTGAAAGTCCAAAGATAATGCTGCTTGTTTCATCATTTATATTAGCATTTTCCTTGGTTCACCATCTTTTACTTCAGCCCTCCTTTTATGGTTCCTCAGGGTATTCTGTCACAGTGATCACCTTAGGCCCCTCAATGTCTTAATTAAGATCAGAAAGGTTCATCATTGAGGTTGGCCAAAGTCTGATCAGTGTTTTGGTCACAATACCTCTCAAAAATTATCTATTAAGTCACAGACCAGCTGTGATCTACATTGGTGGAAGCACTATTCACACCTGTGAAATTATAGCTCTTTGAAGTATTGAATCAGCATTATAATAGGCTCTCATTTATCATCAACAAAGTGTTTCTTCACAGTATCTAGTAAAAATAATGGCATCTCCATTTTACAGATGAGAAAACAGAGGTTGAGAGAGGTTAAGTATGTTGCCCAAGGTCACACAGCTAGTAAATGTCTGAGGAAGGATTTGAGCTCTAATGAGAGATACTTTGACTCTAATGCCAGTGATTTTTCTTTCTTTCATTTTGCTTTAGCAATATTTCCATTAGAAACTTGGTCTGGACAGTTAGTACATCAGAAGAAGGTGCCTAGGGCAAGCTAAGAGAGGAAGGTGATCCCACTGGATGTGAAGTGGGCTAAAGGACATTTCTTTAGCTGGTTGCAAAGTAGACAGGTACAGATCTTTGAACTCATCTGTAAGATTATTGATACTACCAATCCCACTCCCAAAGAAGACTGAATATAAAGAGACTGACTTGCCCAAAACCTTACCAGGAATTTGTGATGGAGCTTTCTAAAGAACAAGTCCAGCCTACCTTCCCAGGATTGTTACATGTTTGTTATTCCCTACGCACACATTCTGCTCCAGACAAGTTGGCTGATCCACACACAGCATTTCACTCTATTGTCTCTGTCCTGTCTTGGTACAGGCTGTATCCCATGCTCAGAATGCTCTCCTTCCTCACCTCCAACTGCTGAAATACTTAAGTAGTAGATGGTGCAGTGGCTAGAGTACTAACTCTAGAGTCTTGAGGATCTGAGTTCAAATGTGGCCTCATATACTTACTAGCTTTGTGACCCTGGACAAGCTACTCAGCCCCAATTGCCTGAGAAGGAAGGAAGGAAGGAAGGAAGGAAGGAAGGAAGGAAGGAAGGAAGGAAGGAAGGAAAAAAAAGGAAGGAAGGAAGGAAGGAAGCAAGGAGAAAGAAAAATCCATGAGCAGCTAGATGGCAGGACATATGGAACACAGGCCTTTGAGTCATGAAGATCTGAATTCAGCTCCTGCCTGAGATACTAACTTTATGACCATGGGCAAGTCACTTAAATTCTCAGCCTCCATCTGGTCATCTATAATTGGGGATAATAATAGAACCCATCACTCGGGGATGTTGTTAGGATTGCATGGGATGATGCACATAAAAAATGCTTTACATACTCAAAGTGCTCTATAAATGCTAGTTATTCCTGTTATTTCTCAAAGCTCAGCTTAAGTGCTACATCTTACAGGAGACCTATCCCAATCACTTCCGTACTCCCCCATTCCCATTTATTAGTGCCCTCTTCTACCCCTGAAATGACTTCATATGTGGTTTGTGTGTGTACACACATGCATACACACACATATATGTGTATGTATACATATATGTAGAGAGGAAGATATCATATAGGTTTTTACTTGCCTGTGTATATGTTCTTTCCACCAGTAGAATGTAAGCTTCTTGGGGGGAGGGACTATTTCATTTTTGTCATTGCATCGTCAGTGTCTGGCACCCAGTAGGTACTTAATAAATGCTTGTTGAATGAACCAATGGGTGGATGAATGAATGAATGAATGTGTCAATGAATGAATGAATGAATGAATGGTGAATGAATGGGTGGGTGAATAAATGAATGAGCAGGCTCTGCTGCTGTCCCTTGCCATGACGTTTTCTCCTTGCTGCCAACAGGCTCTGCCTACCACTGACAGGCTACTTCACCAACTGGGCCCAGTACAGGCTGGGCGACATCGACCCCTGCCTCTGTACTCACTTCATCTATGCTTTTGCTGGGATGAGTAACAATGAGATCACCACAATTGAATGGAATGATGTGACCCTCTACAAATCCTTCAATGGTTTGAAAAGCAAGTAAGGAGGAGAAAAGGGCTAGTGTGTTGACACTGGGCTAGAATCTCCTAAACTAATCAAATGAAGGTCAATCAGTCAATAATCAACCGACAAACATTTATTAAGCACCTACTGTATATCAGGCACCCTGCTAAATGCTGGGGATACAAAAAAAGGCAAAAGACAGCCCCTGCCCTCAAGGAGCCTGCAATCACATGAGGGAGATTAAACAAGATTCTTACATCACTATTTGCATACTAAACATAAACCCAACTTATTTGGCATTTAGGATGGGAGGTATCTGAGTTACGTGCACACCACATGGATTTTTGATATAGTCTTGTTAGTTTTGAGGCTGGCATGGAGAGTAATTTCTTTTCTAGGAGTCTGCTTTCTGTTCAGAACATCCAAGAACCACCCACACCAACTGGTCAGTAAAAGTATCCCAACTAGTCCATTAAATATTTCTTAAGCACCATTTTCTTCTTTGGAGGTTATAATGAAATATATTTTAAAATTACCTTTCTGTTCAAAATATACATTTTTTAAAAGTCTGGGGAAAAAAGAGAGTAGCATCAAAGTAGGTCTTCACTGTAGAGTATCAATCAATCCATTAACAAACATTAATTAAGCACTTACTATATGTCAGACACTATCCTACCCAGTCAATCATTCTCCCCGTGACAAGTTATTGCAAATCAGTAAGTGCGGGGGGTACAAAGACAAAGAATGAAATTATCCCTACCGTCAAGGAACTTCCATTCAAAGTAAATGATTAAAGGAAAATATTCCAGTTAGCACTGAAACAAAAAGCAATCTCTAAGGATGGTAGAAGTTAATGTAGGACCCAGTTTATAAATGATATTTAATAGGAACTGAAAGACTAGTACATAACAATAATTGAGGGTCAAGAAGAATGAAAGATGCAACCTTAGGCATTATCTGTGCTAACAGCTGGATTATCCAGATGCCTGTATCTTCAACACTGGGGATCACAGCATTAAAGGGGATATCTAGGATGGCGTAGCCAAGGTTTAGATGTGAAAAGAGCCAGTAGGAAGAAGACCAGCTAGAGAGCAAAAGAAACCAAAGGCAAAGATTGAGATCCCCTTGCAAGTTATTAGATAGGACCGAGGCATCGAACAAGAAACCCATGACATCCCCAAGGGCTGCCCAAACCCTGTTAAAATGTAATTGGCAAACATTTAACAAAATAATTAAAAATACAATAAAATATAGACTTTACATTTTAAAATTGAGCCAGCATGCAGCCCACAGGGATCTTTATAATGGATAATGTGATAACAGACCTTTATGCAGAGTTTTATGCGCCCATTTCTTTTTGAGTTTGGCACCAGTGAGACAGGTGAGCAAGCCTACCTAACACAATGCACTCAGTGTCAGATTTCACCCAAGACCTTGTATCTATGCAACACAATTGCTCATCTGTGATACGATATACC
>CM053586.1:46709970-46737482 GCA_028646515.1 Pseudochirops corinnae | reverse complement strand
GGCGGGATGCTTATCTCCCTCTTTCACAATCCCCCCTCGCTGCAGCTGGTGCTAATCCCTCACCTGAGAGCTTTCTCTGCACCTCCCGCCCGGCCGCCCCCGGGGCACAGCCTCGGCTTCAGGCCAGGCTGGTTTCAGTTAGCAGTGCTGATATGCTTCCTCATAGCCGAGCTGACTTTAGTGGGAAGTAACCTTGTATGCTTTTGAAGTTCTAGGATTGGTCCAGAGTCCTATTCCATGGGTATTTTGGGGTGGCTATGTGAGAGCTGCGATATATTGCTGCTGCTACTATGCCACCATCTTGGCTCCGCCCCCTGATAAATCTTATTTCTAATGAGCTAGAAGGTGTTTTCTGTCACTAAACATTCTATTTTGAAAAAATATAAGAAATAATAATAAAATATAAAATAACAATAAAAATAATATTTTGAAAAATCTTGATCTTAACACCATTTCTTTTTCATACTTATCTCTTACAGAGATGAATTATTTTATTTGTGCTATTATTTAAATAAAGAGTTCTACTTTTGGAGAAAAGCACAACTGCTTCCATCCTATATCTTAATCTCTGATCTCTTTTAGCCTGGAAAGAATCTATTAGCCCAAGTGGCACCACATCTACTTGCTACCAGCTAGCAGAATTTCAGGCATGGTACAGTGAGCCTGATGCAGTGGAAAGAGGACCAATGTTCCTATCTCTAGTACTTAATAGCTAGGTGTGACCTTGGGCAAGTCATTGAACCATTCTGCATCTCAGTTCCTTCATTTGTAAAATGGAGATAATAATACTTATAAGGCTGTGACTTGGCTAGGGTCACACAGCTAGGAAGTGTCTGAGGCTAGATTAGAACTCAGGAAGATGAGTCTTCCTAACTCCAGGTCCAGTATTCCATGCATCATGGCACTACCTACCTGCCTGAGGTGGTTGGATCAGTTGATCTCAAGGTGCTTTCAACATATACATACACTGGGAGGAAATAATTTCTGTTGAGTGTGCCTCACAACTCCAGTTTATTCAGATGAAGACAGAAATCTCAGAACTGAAGCCTTCTGTTCTAACAGCAGCTTGCAGGTGGTCCAACTAAAGAGCCATTCAGATCTCCATGCCAAGATGTGCAATTTCCTCTGATGGAACAGAAGCCATACCCTCTACTAAAGTGACAGCTAAATTTGAAAATTAGGTGCATGGCAGGTATTCAAATAATGCTGACAGTGCCTTTTCTTTTCAAGAATGAACATTGCTGGGGCGGCTAGGTGGCCCAATGAATAGAGCATTAGCCCTGGAATAAGGAGGACCTGAGTTCAGATCCAGCCTCAGACACTTCACTCTTACTAGCCATGTGACCTTGGGCAAGTCACTTAACCCCAATTACTCTGCCTTCCCCCCTCCAAAAAAAAAAACAAGAATGAACATTGTAGTCTTAGTCACAAAAGGCCCGAGGACACTGACCATCTTAACTCCACAAGGAACATCTATAACAACCTAACAAAAGTTCTGTGGAACATCATCAGATCTGTTCCAAAGACCTTCCTACTTAACTACCCAATCACTCTCCCCATGAGAAGTTATTGCAAATCTGTAAGTGCATGTAGATTTTGACATTTCCTCTTTATTCTGTCTCTATAGAAACAGTGAGCTGAAGACTCTCCTGGCAATTGGAGGCTGGAACTTTGGAACTGCCAAGTAAGTCTTTCCTTAAGATTAGTGTCATAATTGACTCAAAAGGATTTAGGATCCTCTTTGTAAGTAGCAACACAAAGCAAAAGGACATTAAGTCCAATTTTCCCCTGTGCTAAGGAATCTTTCAGCATAAGACTGACCTTATGACTGAAATTCAAAGACCAAGATAAAACAAACATGTGAACAAAATAATTATGACTGGGAGTCATGGCGGTCACACACTTTGGGAGGCTGAGGCTGTCAGCTCTCTTCTATTGGAAAGTCCTAAACTGCAGCATACTAAGTTGATCCGGGGTCAGTCTGGCATCCACATGGCAAGCCTCCCTTGGAATGGAAGCCCACTACACTGGCTAATTAGAGGCAAACCTATGTAGGTGGGAAATTTAGCAGATCAAAGTCCCTGTACCCATCACAGGGAATGGGACCCATAAGTAGCCCCTGCAGGTGAGATAGAGAGACCCCGTCTTCTTTTTTCTTTAAAGTAACATTGCTAGAAATTTTGCTCTAGAACAGAGTTCAACATACAGAGATTCTTCCTTGGGCTTTATCTGAAGATGCTTTTACTGGTCTGGGAGATGGGAGACTGGCTACTAATCCTAGCAATGTGGCCTTCTAAAAAAACTCAGCCTTTCTATGCCTTGAATTCATCCACTGTAAAATGAGGGGTTTGGACCAGAGAAAGAATTCTTTACCCTTTTTTGTGCCAGTTACCCCTTTGACAGTCTGGGAAAGCCTATGGATCCCTTCTCAAAAGAATGCTTTTAAATGCATTAAGATTAGTGTCATAATTGACTTTGCCCCTTTGCCCCAAGTTAAGAACTCTTAGAGATGATCTCTAAGGGCCCTTCTAGCTTCAACAGTCTATAATTACTGAAATAGAAAAAGGAGTCTTCCCAGCTGGACTACTCTATTCAGTATCAGGTACCACATTTGGGGCTGGACATGACATGACATGACATGAGGAGGAGGGTACAATGAAGCAAAAGGAAAATTAGAGTCTAGGAAAGAAGAGTAACTCATTCAAAGCTTATCCAAAAGAGAGCAACCAGGATGGGGAAGGACTCCTGGACCGTGCTATACAAAGATCTGTTGAAAAAAAAACTGAGGGCATCTAGCCTGGGGAAGAAGATGCTTAGGAAAGACATGAAAATCACCTTCAAATAGGAAGAGAAGATTTTTGACTGTGCCTAGGAAAAATGAAGGTTGTACAAGAGTAGCATGAGTTATGCCAATGGCTAATGATTTCTCCATCATTAGAGGCATTCAAGCAAGTGGGTGAATGATTTTTTGTTGGGAATGTAATAGAAAGGATTATTGCTCAGACAGGGGTGACGTTATATGACCTCTGAAGTACCTTCCATTTTTCAGATTCTATTATTCTAAGGATCTGGTTATAAGATGATAGCCCTGGCACAAACACTGAGGATGTGGTAGAGATGTGTTTATCTAATGAAGTCAGTATATTGGAGAAGGTGGTGATAAGGAGGTCAAAGAGGCTCCATATTTAAGGAATCATCATTTTACCTTCAATTAGTTGGTGGAGTCTGTAGGAACTCAGGAACTGTTTAAATGTTGTAGAGAGTGATGAGATAGGGCCAGGAGAAAGTTATTAGCACTAAATACATCTTGGAAGAAAGTTTAGAGGTAGGAGGAGAGGGAATACATTGTGTTGGTATGACTAGATATGGCAGAGATTATAGGTATAGGGTTAGGTTAGTTCACAAGAGAAGTGAACTGGTCAGAGCTCGGGTGCCCTTAAGAGTTTTGAAGCAAATTGTGAAGAATTTGGACTTGCTGAACCATAGCCAAAAATACAGCCATGATGGCTTATCCTCGAGAATTGATTGAAGGGTCCCATTGTGGGAGAAGAGTCCAGAGAGAGGAGGAATATAAGAATCAAAAGGGAAATTAGGGCGTGGAAAAGAAGAATGACTAAAGAGAAATAAGAAAGGAGATAGCTTCCAGAAATGTCGAGAAGATAAAAGCAATAAGATTTTGGGAAAAGAAGGAAGATGTGAAGGACAAAGATAGGGTGACAATGGAAACCAATTACAGACTGAAAGTCAGATCTACCTGTTCCAGTCTTTCTAAGGCCCATGATGTATATATTTTTACATTGTAAAAACCATTCTTAAGTGGAGGTGTATGAAAACAGATAGCAGGCCAAATCTCACCCCAAGGCAGTAGTTTGCTAATCCCTGGTCTAAACATTCCCAGCTTGAGAATCATGGCTAGTTCACTGCTGTGGCATGGGAGAGAAATGAGATGGAATGAGCCGGAGACAAATAAAGTCTGAGATGTCTTATCAGCAGAGTTTTACAGGTCACCCAGAAAGGTGAAGATGTACACAGGTTGGTGCAATCTACATATGAATTTCCTGACTTCATCTTCTTTCTCCTTCAGATTCACCATCATGGTTTCCACTCTTGAGAACAGCAGACCTTCATCAAATTAGTCATCAAATTCCTGCACCAGTTTGAGTTTGATGGACTGGACTTTGACTGGGAGTACCCTGGGTCTTGAGGCAGCACTCCACAGGACAAGAATCTCTTCATTGTCCTGGTCAAGGTAAGCTGGACACATCTGAGTATGACTGAGAAGCATGTAACCAATTCCAGTAAGATAAAGCAGAGAACGTAGGTGCCTTGAGAGATCTTCTACACTCATTTGGACTATAACTTGACACTGACTTTTCTACTACCCCTTATCCAATCGCCTCACTTCCAAGAATTGTTGATTTCATCTCCATGATAACATCTCTTGCATCTCTCCCCTTCACTCAACTTAACACCACAAACATCCTATTTCATGCTCTTAAAATCTCTTGCCTAGACTACTACAATACATTCTTAATTGATCTCTCTGCCACCAGTCTCATCCTCTTCCAAACCAACATCCACACAACTGCCAAATTGGTATTTCTAGAGCATGGCTCTTCCCACATCACTCCCCTACTCAATAAACTCCAGTGGCTCCCTATTACCTATAGGCAAAAAATATCAACCCTACTGTTTGGCATTTAGATCCCTTCACAGTCTAACTCCAACTTATTTTTTCCAGGCTGGTTATACATAACTTCTTCCCTACACTCTACATTCTAGCCAAACTTGCTTTTCTTCAAGATATTCCATCTTCCATCTCTGCTCCTTTGCACCTGACGGGTACATTCTCCCTCCTCATCTCCATGTCTTTCAACCTCTGGCTTTCTTAAAGGTTCAGTTTAAGTAACAACACTTCCAGGAGGTCTTTCCCAATTTACTCAGTTGTAAGTGATTCTCACACTACCCACATTGCTTTGTTTTTATCTCATATGCATTCTGTATTTACTTAATTGTGTATGTATTCTACTACTACCATACACACACAACCCCCACTGCTACCTGTAATATGTAAGCTTCTTGAGGTCAGAGACTATTTCATTTTGTTTTTTGTTTGTTTTGGTTTTGGTCGGGGGGGAGGGTTTTTGTTGTTTTTATCCTTGGTGGCTGATACTTAATAAATTCTTGATGATCTCTGAGGCCCCTTTTAATCAAGCAAGCAAAAAGCTTTTATGAAATGATTACTATGTACCAGTCATCACACTGGGCACCAAGAAAAGGTCCATGCTGCCATAATCCTATGAACTGAATTGAATTGGTGATGTATACTAGTCATCAATGGAAACTCCTGGTCCAGAGAGCTGCCAGAGCAGTCTAACTTTGGGCTTCTGGCCACTTGCTCTCTTCTGCTCATCTACAGGAAATGCGTGAAGCCTTTGAGGAGGAAGACAAGCAGATCAACACACCCAGGCTGATGGTCACTGCTGCTGTGGCTGCTGGCATCTCCAACATCAAGTCTGGTTATGACATCCCCCAGCTCTCTGAGTACTGCAGTTGGTCCTCCAAGTGTCCCTAGGCATCATCTGTCATCAGTTCTGGGAAAGCCAATCCTCAGCCCATCACACTGGCTAGAGATTGATTTCAAGCCTGTTCTTCTTCCCAGGTATCTGGACTTCTTCCATGTTGTGACCTATGACCTCCATGGCTCCTGGGAGAGTTACACTGGCCAGAACAGCCCCCTTTACAAAAACCCCAGTGACACTAGCAGCAATGCTTACCTCAATGTGTTGAGTTCCCCACACAACATGAGAGCTACAGAGAACTGAAATCAGAAGTCTGAAATACATCAAGGTTCACAAGTATAACTGAGAGATTTAATTATATTCCATACACATGTATTAAGTGTCTACTATGTGTAAGGAACTTCAGTAGTCTCTCAGGTCAGAGAAATGAAAAATGTAGCTTTGAGGTGCTGATGATGATGGTAGTGGTGATGATGGTGATGATGATGGTGATGGTGATGGTGATGATGGTCATGGTGATGGTGATGATGGTGATGGTGGTGGTGATGATGATGGTGATGATGATGGTGATGGTGGTGATAATGGTGATGGTGGTGGTGATAGTGGTGGTGGTGATGATGGTGATGGTGATGGTGATGATGGTGGTGGGGGTGGTGATGATGATGGTGATGCTTAACATTTCTATAAGAACTTTAAGGTTCTTTAAAGTGCTTTACAGACATTTTCTCATTTGATCCTCACAATATCCCTATGAGGTAAATGCCATTATTGTGCTCATTTTACAGAGATGTAAACCAATGATCAAAGAGGTTAATAGGCCTGCCTAGGGTCTCACAACCAGTAAATGTCTGAAGGGATACTGGAACTCAAGACTTCCTTCCCCCAAACTGACCACACCACCTAGCTGCCATGTCATTTGCAGAATCACAAAATGAGGTTTCCAGATCAATACTATGCAATGTAATAGGACCCAGATAGACATTTAAGAGAAAGTTCTGTAAAAAAAAAAAAATGAGGTAGAAGAGATCACCACAGATGGAGGTACTGGGATAAGTTTAATGGATGAGGTAGCATCTGAGTGAGCCTTTGAAAAAAGAGAAAGGTTTCAATAAGTAGGGGTGAAAAATGAGCCAGTGCCTGCCCTGAAGGAGGTAACATTGTAATACAGTTGCAGGGGAGACAGAGTCTACAACATGTGCATAAATAAGCAGGCTATAAGATAAAATGTGACATAAAATGCCGGGTATGCATTAGGTGCTTAATAAATGCTTATTAACTGACCAACACTAGTAAAGGAGAGATCTAGAAAACACCTTGTAGCCACAGCAAGGGAGTCTGCATAGAGACAAAGAAATACGAGAGGAAGAGGAGCCAAATACTGCAGTTCATCTGGAACAATGAGTATGTGAATCCCATGAGAGTTGGAGGCAATCTTATACACTATGGAGAAAAATGTGGATTTTATCTAGTACACAGTGGGGAGCTGCAGAACTTGTTTTGATCAGGAAAGTGCCATGCTTAGAATTGTACATTATGAAGATTATTTTGACAGAAGAATGCATTAGAGAGGGCTGAGGCTGGAAGCAAGGAGACTAGTTAGAAGGGTGCTTGTTAACATGAACCAGGAGGTAGCTATAGACGGCCTGATGCATGGTGGTTCAAGCAGAGTGTGTGGAGAACAGTGGATAAGCAAAAGACAGTTCTGAGATAAAATGAACAGGACTTGGTCATCGATTAGATGGGAAGTGGGTGGGCTGAGGACAGAAGAAGTGAGGAAGAGAGAAACACAGTAATGACACTAAGATTTCAACAGAAATAGTGAAGTTGTTAAGTTGATGACTTTTCTTATATTTATTATTCAGACTCTCTAGTATAAGAAGGAAAGAAATAAGCATTTATTAAGCACCTACTATATGCCAGAACCTGATCTAATGCCTTACAAATATAATTTCTTTTGATGTTCACAACAACTCCGGAAGGTACATGCCCCAAACAGAGGCAGAGACTAAATGATTTACCCAGAAACACACAGCAAGGAAATATCTAATGTCACATTTGAACTCAGGTCTTCCTGATTCCAGGTCCAGTGCTCCAGTCACTGCCTCTGATGGGAAACTAATTCACAGATCATTAAGAATGTTCTGACAGCCACATCAGTTAGGACAAGAGAGGGGAACCTATAGACCAGCTTAATTCCTCGTACATGGCCATGCATTCCCATTCTCCTTTAGCAATTGAGGATCAGGCATTTGGAAGCAATAGAGTGTGCCGAACACTAGGGAAGGTACAAAAATAAGTAAAGCATGTTTGGTGGTTACCATTGTTAGGCTAACAACCTAATAGGAAAGACAAGGCGTTTGCTGTTGTTCAGTCATTTCAATTGTGCATGACTCTTCTTGACCCCATTTGGGGTTTTCTTGGCGAATATCCTGGAGAGGTTTGCCATTTCCTTCTCCAGCTCACTTTTATAGATGAGGAACTGAGGCAAACAGGGTTAAGTGACTTGCCCAGGGTCACACAGTTAAGAAGTATCTGAAGCTGAATCTGGACTCAGATCTTCCTGTCTCCAGGTCCAATGCTCTATCCACTGTGCCACCTGGCTGCCCATAGACACAGATAACTAGAATAATAAATGGAAAGTGATAAGTGAATGATGAAACTCCGTGGTGTCATAAGACCAGATGAGGGCAAGATCCCTTACATCAGCGGTTGTCAGCCTGTGGGTTATGTTCGATCTGTAATAGTGAATATACATCCTGCATATCAGATAAATTCATAACAGTAGCAAAATTACAGTTATGAAGTAGCAATGAAAATAATTTTATAGTTGGGGGTCACCACAACATGAGGAACTGTATTAAAGGGTAGCAGCATTGGGAAGGTTGAGAACCACTGCCTTACATCATGGGGAGGCAGGGAGAGATAAGGGAGGAAAGAGGGGAGGATGGGAGCAGAGCTTTCTAATGTGCCTTTCTTTCAGGATTATGCCATGAACTTCTGGAAGGACCACGGAGCCCCCACTGAGAAGCTCATTGTTGGATTCCCATCCTATGGACATGCTTTCATGCTGAGCAACCCTTCTAACAATGGCATTGGGGCACCCACTACCAGCCCAGGCCCTGCTGGACTCTACAACAGGCAGGCCGGATTCTGGGCTTACTATGAGGTATGTAGCTAAAAAGCTGTATGAAGATGATAAAAGGTTATTTGTGACTCTTGCAGATAAAAATGCAAACGTCATATTTCGCCCCAACAATGTTTGACTTTCTTCTTTGTACTATATTATTAATATTTGGAGATAGAAATTTTGATTATATTACAAAAGGTTCATTCACAGAAGGACTTCAACCAAAGTTCTAGTCTAATTCGGTGGGTTCTCCAAACTATAGCAGTAGAGAACACACTTTGGCAGGTTCTGTCAATTTAGAAAGACTTTCAATCTGGGTCCAATTATGCTCTCTGGGCTTAGGCCCAGTGTATGGAAATTCCAAGTAGAGGGTTGGCCAGTGAACAATGATGAGTTTTGGCCACAGCAGTTGATGAAGCTATTTAAGGCATGGAAGGGTTGTCATCTGCATCAGAAGAAACAGTATTCACATAAGTGAAATCACAGGTTTTAGAAATAAATAAGTAGCATTTCAGATTGGAGGTAAGATGTATGTGAGCATTTGCCTGTTTAAGTTGGGATCTCATTCAGGTTTTGTGCAGACCATCCTTGGAGACCTGGGGTTAGCAGTTACTGTAGTCAGCACAGTTTCCTGACATCTGGAGAAGCGTGCCCTTCCTTCCAAAGCAGCTGAGCAGTGTAATCGTCAGAGATTAAAGTTGAAAGAGATCTGGTAATCATCTGGTACAAGACCCTCCCTTTAAACTTCCCATCATCCTTTTAATTATTGAAAATGAGTATCTAAAAAGGGTCAGGATTCAGAATCCCAATGTTAATTAAATTCACCGAAGGTTTATGTGCTTTCCCTTTGAAATGGCTTAAATTAATTTACAGTTTAATTTACAAACTTCTTTTTACTTATTCCTCTGTACTATTTCACTTAATGGTCACAGAGGTTCCCATGAATTTTATTTATTTGTTCGGCCCTAATTTCTCTCCTGACCTCCAATCTCTAACTGCCTTTTGTATTTGTTACTCAGTCATTTCGGTTGGGTCTGACTCTGTGTTCCATGGCCTCTTAACTTAAATACAATTCACTTGCATGTCATGGCATCACTTTCCTGATGTGATGGTCCTCTTTGAGAATGAAGGACAAACAGCAAGCAAATTTAATATGTTCAAAACTGAACCCATTATCCTTCCCCCAAAACCCTTTTTCTTCTGAAATTCTTTATTACCATTGAGAGTACCACCCACCATCTTTCCAAACTCCCAGGCTTTCAACCTAGGTATTATCCTCAACTCCCCACTTTCTCTCATCTCCCATATCTGATCAGTTGCTCAGTTAGGTCATTTCTACCTTTCTAATATCTCTCCTTTATTCCGCCTTCTCTCCTCTGACATTGCCACGATCCTGACACAGGCCCTCATCACCTCACACCTGGACTATGCCTTATCCTGCTGGTTGGTCAACCTGTCTCAAGTCTCTCCCATTACAACCCATCCTCCATTCAGATACCAAATTAATCCTCCTAAAGTGCAAGTCTAACCAGGTCACCCCTGTCACCAATTCTATCAACTCCAGAGCTCTCTGTGACCTCCAGGATCAAATATAAAATCCTATTTGGTTTTGAAAACCCTTCCTAACTTTTCCCTTACTAACTTTTGAATCTTCTTACACCTTACTCCTCTCCAGATTCTCTATGGTGCAGTGACATAGGTCTCCTTGAGGTTCCTCACACCCTATGTCCCTATTGAAAACATGTTCACTGCTATCCACCATGACTGAATCTCTCCCTCCTCATCTCCACCTGCTAGCTTTCCTGGCTCCTTTCAAGTCTCAGCTAAAGTCCCATCTTCTGCAAGAAGCCTTTTCTAGTCCCTAATCTTAGTGCCTTCCCCCAGGGATTATCTACAGTTTATCCTGTATGTATTCTCTTTGTACGTAGATATATGCACATGATGCCTCCCCATTAGTGGATGAGGGACTTGAAAGCAAAGACTAGCTTATGCCTTTTTTTTATCCTCAGCCCTTAGTATAGTCCTGATACATAATGAATACACAATGACTGATCACTGACTAAATGATTCCTTTCTCTTCTATTATATAAATGAAAATGCTCATGTTTGTGGAATTTGGAATATTTTGTTTTACCTTTAAAAAAGTTTTAACTTGTACTCAATGCCTTTCCTTACAACTTTTGTCAACCTTCTGGCCTCATTGTTCTCTTTTCTCAGATCTGCCCCTTCCTGAAGGATGGTGCTACTGAGGTGTGGGAAGCTTCTGAGGATATCCCCTATGCTTACAAAGGCAAAGAGTGGGTTGGCTATGACAACTCCAGGAGCTTCCAAATCAAGGTAGAGTGTTTCTCTGGGCTCCCTTGAGTCCATTCATTCCTATTTGTAGCCCAAAGTCTTAGGAGAACCCAAGTTTCATCCTGGAGCAAACATCTGTCCTGCCCCCACAGGCTGAGTGGCTGAAGAAGAATAACTTTGCAGGAGCCATGGTCTGGGCCATTGATCTGGACGACTTCACTGGAACTTTCTGTAACCAGGGGAAATTCCTCCTGATCAATACCTTGAAGAAAGCCCTGGGTCTGGAGGGTGCAAGTGAGGGGGAGCTGCAGATGTTCCATTTCCTCTTCCCCTCTCCTTCCTTAATACTTGATAGGGTGATCATAGCCCTGAGAAAAGGAGTTCTCCCAGTCCTTGGAACTTGAAATTGAAGAGAGGGAGAGGAACTCAAATATTCTTAGTATCTGATTGCTTTCCACTAGAGAAATGGGCCACTTAGTCCCCAGAGTCACAGTGTCTCTGGAAATGATGGAATCTAGCCAAATTAGCATCTTCTAAGTCTTTGTTCAATTCAAAATTAGGGGAAAGGCTTGAGTCAACAAATGACTGCCAAGCCAATGAGGGTAGTTTATTGGGGACAGTCCCAGGTCATCCAACACTTTCCATTTATTCATTTGAAGAATGAAAAAGAATATGAACACAACATGTCCAGCACTCTGTGAGATACTAGAGAGAAATGAGTCTCATACTGGGCCTGGTGGTTCAAGTAGGTCTTGAAGGAATTTTTTGGAATGTACACTTACAATCACATGTATCCCCTGACTCTCCTGGAGTGTGCCCTGATCCCTCCTGGCAAAAAATAATCCTCTGCCCTGAGAGGAAAAAAAGTTTGAGGACTACTGGTAGATGCCAAGAGGCATGAGCTAAGGTTCCTGCTATGAGGAATTTCCAGACAAGTTGAGATACTTCATGTATACATTAAAATTTAAACAACAAGTTTTGCCTTTGGCAATATATGATTGAATGATGAATATGTGGTTTGGATTATAAATTCTGTGATTCTATAGAAGGGATAAATCACTGAGGGTTAGAGTGGTCAAGGAAGGCTTCATGTAAAAATGGGAACTAAACAAGTCCTTGAAGAATGAATCAGAAGTAGATCAGGCAGGCAAGATGGGCACAGTGAGAAGAAGAAGACCAGGGTAGTGGGGAATGACTACACAAAGTCCTAGAGGAAAGAACCAGGAGCAGGACCTGAGAGGGGGAGGATGCCTCAGGCATCTGAGACCACGAGCAGAGAACTAATGACCTACTCCTTCCTTCCCAGGTTGTAAGGCCCCTGCCGAGCCCATTGCTCCCATCACTGAGGGTCCTAGTCACAGTGGTGGTGGCAGTGGTAGCAGCAGCAGCAGCAGCTCTGGGGGTAGTTCCAGCAGCAGTGGCTTCTGTGCCAACAAAGCCAGTGGCCTTTATCCCGACCCCACCAATAAGAATGCCTTCTATGACTGTGTGAATGGGCAGACCTACCAGGAACACTGCCAGACAGGCCTTGTCTTTGATGCCCTTTGCTCCTGCAACTGGCCATGAATTCACAGAGCTCAAAGTCATACAAGTTGTCCCCAGAAATATAATAAAGTAGTGAACATCAATGTTCTGTGGTTTCTGCTTCTTTGCCAAGCCCTCCCGGGCTCTGGGTCTCAAAACCACCTTCCCACCAGAAACTCTTAGAACAGGAAAGAACCCTGGAAGTCATCAAGGCCAGCTTCTTGTTATGGCCACGCCATAACAACTGGACAGTCGGCTTCCTATACTTAGTGCCCTAAAGGACGTTGGCTTCTACTCTGGTTTTCCTTGCTAATGGCAGACAAAGGAATAACCCCAAAACTGCACACCGGGGTGAAAGCCAAGCCCGTCTGAGACCAACACTTGTATTAGCCTGATCCATGCAGACTTATTCTCTGGTTTCTGATCCCTATCCACAAACAGAAACTAACTAACATCAGATTTTTCACAGCATTGCAGAGTTAGGTGGGATATAAGAAACTGTTTCTTCTAACCTCTACCTGGACAACAACAATGAAAATCCCTTCCACTTTCAAAAAGAAGCTATGCAGTACATAAAAACCTCCAGTGAGGGGCAACCCATTACCTCTTGTTGTTTAGTCTTATCATTTTCAGTAATGTCTGACTTTGGCCAAAATACTGGAATGGCTTGCCTTCTCCAGCTCACTTTACAGATGAGGAAACTGAGGCAAGTTGGGTTAAGTGACTTGCTCAGGGTCACACAGCTAGTGTCAAAAGCCAATTTGAACTCATGAAGAGAAGTCTGCCTGACTCTAGGCTTGGCACTCTATCTACCATACCACCTAGCAGCCCTCAAAGGAATCTTTATTTCACCACTACCCCTGGAAGGAATCTTACTTCATTTTTTGATAATTCTGATTATTAGAAAGTCTTTCATCAAACCAAAATCTTCCTTTCTGCAATTTCTTTTCACTTGAGGTTCTGCCTTCTGGGACAAAGCAAAACTGATCTAATCTTTCTTCCACAGAACAGCCCTTCAGTACCAAGCTATCACTTCCTGCTATTCTTTACACACACTAAACATCCCCAGTGCCTTCAACCAGTGTTCATATGGCAGCTAGGGGACACGGTGAATAGAACACTGAGCTTGGAGTCAGGAAGACGCAAGTTCAAATATGACTTCAAACACTTAACATATGACCCTACAAGCTCTATTTGTCTTTGTTTCCTCAACTATAAAATGGGTATAATAATAACACCTACCTCAAAGGGTTGTTGTGATGATCAAGGGAGATTATATTTATATGGTACCTAACACATAGTAGGGGCTTTACTTGAAGACCTCTTGCGAGGAGGCTCCCCTGTCTGCTAAGGCAGACCATCACTCCTTCTAATTATTAGGAATTTTTTCCTGTCCCCAAAGTTAAAGCTGCCTTTCTAAGACTTCCACATGCTGCTCCTATTTTTCCATTAAGGACCCAGGGCCACAAGTCTATGCCATCTGACCCACAGTCACCTTTCAAATACTTGAACACAGCTATCTTGTCTTCCCTTTAATCTTCTTTTTTCCAAGTTAAATGTTTCCAGTTCTTTATGTCACGCTTCATGTAGCATGAACTCAAGGCCTTTCACCTTTTTTGAGGCGTCCCTTCCTAAAATGGGGTGCCTAGAACCAAACCCAATATCCTAGATGTTAATCTGACCAGGGAAGAATACCAAGACATTATCACTTCCTTGTCCCTTGACAGAGCCAGTCCCACTGTGAACATCATTCTCTATCATATCCTACCCAGCAAAGGTTATCTCTTATTTGTTTGAGATTGGTTTTTTTTTTTTACATTTAAATTAAATATTTTGTTTTTTTTCCAATTGCACATAAAAACAATTTTTAACATTTGGTTTTTTAAAATTTTAAGTTGGAGGAGCGGCTAGGTGGTGCAGTGAATAAAGCACTGGCCCTGAAGTCAGGAGGATCTGAGTTCAAATGTGGCCTCAGACACTTAACACTTGCTAGCTGTGTGACCTTGGGCAAGTCACTTAACCCCAATTGCCCTGCCCTCCCCTCTCCAAATAGCAAAAAACAAACAAATAAATAAATAAAATTTTGAGTTCCTAATTTCCTCTCTCCCTCCTTCTCTTCTCCCCTCATTGAGAAGGCAGGCAATCTGCCCTCGTTTATTTTAATAACTATAAATGCCTTGTCCAATGCAGTCCTTACTTGAAATGGCATTGATAATAAGAGCAACAATAATAATCGTGTACGTAGCACATTAAGATTCCCAAAGCACTTTACAAATATTAACTCATTTCATCCTCACAATAGCTTTAGAAGGCAGTGCTATTATTATCCCCATTTTACAGATGAGGAAACTGAGGCAAATGAGGTTAAATGACTCATCCAAAGTCACACAGCTAGAAAAAGTGTCCAAAGCTGGATTTGAGCTCAGGTCTTCCTGACTCTAGATTCAACACTCTACCTAGTCTCTAAGCAACTTTCTAGTTCTGACAATCTATGGAAGAGGGACTAACTCTGAGATTCCATTGACACAGGGAATTCTGGGTGAGAAAAATCTGCCAAGGAAATCCCTATACTTACCCCAAGGACTTAGAACTACAAGTTATAGTCTCAGAGAATTTCTGAAGCACAGAGAGTTTAAATGCTTGTCTGGGACCATAGACTTCTGGTTTCAAGACCAGCCATCTATCCACTAGGGTATAAAGCCACTCAGTGATTCTAAGATTCTATGACTCTAAGAATACCAGGCTTGGTGAACAATAAGCTGAAGACAAAACTGAAAAACACACACAAAGAGAGTTTGATGCTCGAATCAAAATGGAACCTATAGCAAAGTTATTTGGAGACAGATCTAATTAGAGCAATTAATTTGCTTGTTCTTTGTGGTAATTAGCATGAGTGACATAAAAATTTCTGTAATTGCTAAAACTAACCATCTCCCACTCCATGAGCTGACATATGGGAAGGATCAGAAAGAAGGTTGTAACTCCCTTCTTTGCAAATTGGAAGGCTTAGAAGGAGCTGGCCAGAGCTCATCTTATTCCTTCCTCATCAGCTTCTAAGATCCAGATCATATCAACAGAGATCCTCAAGGTTTGATTATCATCTAGTCAACATAAGGAAACAAAGACTGCAGAGTCTTTGGTCCAAGGATATAGTTAGTAAGTGGACCACTAGAGCCAAGATGACGACCTACTAAGTGCTCGTCCATTGTGCTTTCCATAGTGGCACACCTGCTGATGCTGAAGGGCTAAGCTGCTCTTATCTTAGAAGAGACAGTGAGGTGATGCAGTGGATAGAGCTCTAGGCCTGGAGGGAGGAAGACCTGAATTCAAATCTGACTTCAGACACTTACTAGCTGCACAACCCCAGGCAATAGAATCCAGTTAACTTTGCCTCAGTTTCCTCAGCTGTAAAATGAGAATAATAATGGCACCTATTTCCCAGAATTGTTATTACGATCAAATGAGATAATATTTGTAAAGCAGTTGGCACAGTGCCTAACACATAGTAGGTACTTAATAAATACACGTTTTCCTTCTTTCTGTACTTTGGAGAAGGTTTGATAAACCTTTAAACCAAAGCATTTGCAGGACCCAGTGGCCACTGCCCTTGTTTCCACAACCTTGGGTAAGATAAACATATCTGGTAAGAGTCCCAGAACACTGGGGAATAATCCCCAGAGAACTGGAAATCTCAATCAATCAACAAGCATTTATTAAGCTCCTACCATAAGTCAGGCACTGTGTTAGGTGCTGAAGGTAAGAAATAGAAATATCTATCTCTTTACATCTATTAGGCAGCTATCCAAACAGTGGATAGAGCATAGGAAGTAGATTCAGGAAGACATCTTACTAAGTTCAAATCTGGTCTCAGAAAGTTTCTAGCAGTGTGACCCTGGGCAAATCATTTAACCTTGTTTGCATCAGTTTCCTCATCTGTAAAATGAGTTGGAGAAGGAAGTGACAAACCACTCTAGCATTGTGCCAAGAAAATCCCAAATGGGGTCACAAAGACTTGGACACAATTGAAAAATGACTGAATGACAAGAATCCACCTATAAAAATAGATATAGATAAATATAGATAGACATAGATATGCATATATAAATTATATATAGATAAAGATATACAGAGATTACTAGATAGACTCATCTATCTAGATACAGATATATCTCTCATCCAATTACATGACATAACCTGGCCATTATGCATTCTTCAGCCACCTGGTCTTTCCCAGGTACAGAGATAGGCTAGGTTTATCTCTCTTGAGTGGTGCTGGATCTTATTGAGTTGTTCCTGTGTGATTCGTAGATGATGCAGCCAATACCATTTGTCTGTAACCAGGAACACATGGTTGATCTTACAACCTACAAAGAATTCTTCTACTATTTGTACTCTGTGCAGTACATAGGACTTAGAGATACAAGGAATCATAAAAGTTGTTTCTTGGGCACAGAAGGGACACTTGAGGCCACCAACCTGTCTGTACCTAAACCCCATACTCCAACAATATCATCAGTAAGCAGTCAGTCAAGCCTCTGCTTGAGGATCTCTAGTGATGGAGACTCTATTACCTCCCCAGGCAGCCCTTCTCAAATTTTGACAGCTCGTTGTTAGGACATTATTCTTTCTCTCAAACCTAAATTTGTCTCTCTGTAATCTCCACCCATTGTTCCTACAGCATCCCCACAAATGATCCTCTGATTAGAACTTGAATACTTCCAGGTCTGAGGAGCTCACTACATCAAGAAACAATAAGTAGGATTTTAGAAATAATTTAGTCCATGCCCTTCATTTTGCTGATACAGAAGTTAAATGATTTAAGTTCTCACAGCTAGTAACACAGGATGCAAACTTAGATCCCCAGACTCTGCCTGAGTTTCCTCAGTTACAAAATAAAAGTAATAATACCCAAAGCACCTCCCTTACTGGGAAGCAGTAACAGTAAACTGAGGTGATAGATGTAAAACATATGGAAAGCTTTAAAACATAGTGCAGGAAAAAGAATCAGAACTAGAGAGGAAGAAAACCAGAGTGCAACTAGGTAGCTCAGTGCTGTGGATAGAGGGCAGGACCTGGAAAATCAGGAGAACTAAAGTTCGTATCCCACCTTAGACTCTTCTTAGATGTGTGATGCTGAATAATTCACTTAGCTGCTGCTTGCCTCAGTTTTCTCACCAGTAAAATGGGGATAATAATATTGTCTTCCTCCTAGGGATGTTGTGAGAATGAAATGAGATGCTTGCAAAGTGCTTTGCAAACCTTAATGTCCCATGTAAATGGTACTACCATTATTATTATTATTATTAAGTCCTACTTTTGAAGCTTACTATGTGAGTGACCCAATGCAAGTTATTTAACCCCCTGGGCCTCAGTTTCCTTTTATGTCATATGAAAAATTTAGATTACATAGCTTCTGAGGTCCCTTCTAGATCTAGACTGATGAATCTATGTGAAGGAGAGGAGAAGGAGGAGGAGATGGATGGATGAACAGATAATAAGACAGTAGAGGGCAATAGGAAGAAGAAGCTGGCTAACTGGATGCATGGATGGATGGGAGAGTGGGAGACAATTGGAAGAGAAAGAAGAGGATTGATGGAGGGATGGGTGAATAGAAAGATGGATGGGTGGGTAGATGGATGGATGATAAGAGGGTAGAGGTCAATGGGAGGAGGAGTAGGAGGATGGATAGATGTATGTATGGGAGAGAGGAGAATAATAGGAACACTAAGAAAATGGGAACCAGCTGGGTCTGTGGCAGGAGTGACCTCTTTGAAAATTGTATATCCTTGAAATATTAATGTAATTTTTCAATTAGCAAGGAGCTTTCGAAATGACTGGCAAAGCAATAAAAGTTCCTGTTTTAGGAGCAAGAGTAAACTTTATCCTGTGTCAATTCTTTATATTTTCTGGGGGGGAGGGGTTTCCCCCCTTCTACAGTGCTTTGGAGAAGCCAGTGTTGCTAGACACTTTGATCTAAAGAAGTTGCACTGAAAAGACATTCTAAGTTTGATTAGGAGGCAAAAAGGTGAGTGTAACAGCTTCCCTCCTCAAAACTACTACATCCAAAGCTTAAAAGAAAAATATGAATTGGTCTCAGGCCCCCCAAAAATTATTGGAAGATCTCAAAAGAGATTTTAAAACTGAAATAAGAGAGGTATAGGAAAAATTGGGAAAAGAAATGAGAGTGATGCAAGAAAATCATGAAAAAAAGAGTCAACGTTTTAGTTAAATAAGGCACAAAAAATACTGAAGAAAATAACACCTAAAAAACAGAATAAGTCAAATGGTAAAAGAAGCACAAAAATCAACTGAAGAGATGAATGCCTTAAAAGGAAAATTGGCCACATGGAAAAAGAGGTACAAAAATTCACTGAAGATATTCCTTTAAAAGTAAAATTAGCCTAGTAGAAAATGAGGTACAGAAGCTCACTGAAGAAAATAATTCCTTAAAAATTAAAATGGGTTAAGTGAAAGCTAATGACTCCATGAGACATCAAGAAGCAACAAAACAAAATCAAAAGAATGAAAAAATAGAAGAAAATGTGAAATATCTCATTAGCACAACAATTGACCTGGAAAATAGATTTAAGAAGAGATCATTTAAGAATTATTGGACTACCTGAAAGTCATGATGAAAAAAAAAAGCCTAAAGATGGCAGAGTAAAAGTAGGAACTTGTCTGAGCTCCCACTCAAATCACCTCTAATACCTGTAAAATATGACTCTAAACAAATTTTAGAGCTACAGAACTCACAAAGTGACAGAGAGAAACAAATCTCCTGCTGAAGGTAGCCTGGCAGGCCAGCAGGAAGTGTCTATCACACCAGGCTGGGAGCTGAGCACGGTCCAGCATGCAGGCCCAGACCTGCGGCAGCCCCAATCAGTGGCACAGACCTGCTGGAGCAGACTTCAGGAGAGTGAATCACTTGCAGCTGTGGCAGTTGCCAGATTTCTCAACCCATAAACTCCAAAGAGAAAGTAAAATGTCAGTAGGTAACTATGTTGGAACTGGGTGATGGAAGAGCATGGTCTGGCCCCTGTGCCCAGGGCAAGAGGTTGTGGAGGTGTGGTGGCTGCAGCTGCTGCTGTGTAGATGCACCTGGAGCTCCTGGCCTGCAGATTGTAGGTGGACCAAGAAACCATTCAGAGGGTAATCACTTTTGATTTGACCTGCTTGGATCTGGATCATGGTCTTGGGTGGTGGTCCTGGGGTGAATGTGCCAGACTGGTGGTAGCTGTAGAGAGGTCACCTTCCTCATAATTCTGACAACTGTGAAAACCCCATCGATTTGGGACACAGCTCTCTCCTCTATAGAAGCAGAGTTCTTCTGTGGCAGAGTTCAATAGTCAAGAAATTGGCTGGCAAGATGATCAAGCAGAGGAAGTGCAATCAGACCATAGAATCCTTTTTGGGGGATAAAAAGGATCAAAACATGGAACCAGAAGAAGTCAGCAAAGTCAAAACTCATGCATCAAAAGCTTCCAAGAAAAATATGAATTAGTTACACGCCATGGAGGAGCTCAAGAAGGATTTTGAAAATCAAGTAAGAGAAGTGGAAGAAAAATTGGGAAGAGAAATGAGAATGATGCAAGAAAATTATGAAAAGTAAGTCAACAGCCTGCTAAAGGAGACCCAAAAAAATACTGAAGAAAATAATACCTTAAAAAATAGACTAACTCAAATGACAAAAGAGGCCCAAAAAGTCAATGAGGAGAAGAATGCCTTAAGAAGCCAAATTGCCCAGATGGAAAAAAAAAATTTCAAAAACTCACTGAAATAGAATAATTCCTTCAAAATTAGATTGGAGCAAATGGAAGCTAATGACTTTATGAGAAATCAAGCTACTATAAAACAGATTCCAAAAAATGAAAAAATAGAAGGCAATGTGGAATATCTCATTGAAAAATCACTGACCTGGAAAATAGATCCAGGAGAGATAATTTAAAAAATTATTGGACTACCTGAAAGCCATGATAAAAAAGAGCCTAGAAATCATCCCTTAAAAAATTCTCAAGGAAAATTTCCCTGAAATTCTAGAACCAGAGGGTAAAATAGAAATTGGAAGAATTCACCCATCACCTCTTGAAAAATATCCCCAAAAGAAAACTCCTAGGAATATCATAGCCAAATTCCAGAGTTCCCAAGTCAAGGAGAAAATATTTCAAGCTGTCAGGAAGAAACGATTTGAGTATTGTGGAAACACAATCAGGATAACACAAGATCTAATAGCTTCTACATTAAGGGATCAAAGGGCTTGGAAGTCAAAGGAGCTAGGATTAAAACCAAGAATCACCTACCCAGCAAAACTGAGTATAATGTTTCAGGGGAAAATATGGTCATTCAATGAAATAGAGGACTTTGAAGTATTCTTGATGAAAAAACCAGAGCTGAACAGAAAATTTGACTTTCAAATACAAGAAGCAAGAGAAGCCTGAGAAGGTAAACAGGAAAAAGAAGTCATAAGGAACTTATTAAAGCTGTACCGTTTACATTCCTACATGGAAAAACGATAATTGTATAACTCATGAGACTTTTCTCAGTATAAGGATAGTTGAAGGCAATATATATGTATATATGTATATATGAGGGTGTACGTGTGTACATATGTGAGTGTGTGTATATGTATGTACATGTATACATAGATAGAGGGCACAGGATCAGTTGAATAGGAAGGGATGATATCTAAAAAACAAAATTAAGAGGTGAGAGAGGAATATAATGAGAGAAGGAGAAAGGGAAAGATAGAATAGGGTAAATTATTTCACATAAAAGAGGCAAGAGAACATTGGTACAATGGAGGGGAAGAGTAGGAAGGTGAAAGGGAATGGGTCAACCTTACTCTCATTGAATTTGGCTTAAGGAAGGAATAGTATACACACTCAATTGTGTATCTTACCCTATAGGAAAGTAGGGAGAAGGAGATAAGAGGGGGGATGATAGAAGGGAGGGCAGATTGGGGGAGAGGGTAGTTAGAAGCACACACTTTTGAAAAGGGACAGGGTCAAAGTAGAAAATAGAACAAGTAGGAGGTGGAATAGGGTGGAGGGAAATGTAGTCAATCTTTCACAATATATCCACTATGGAAACGTTTTGTGTAACTACAAATGTACAACCTATATTGAATTGCTTATCTTCTCAGTAAGGGTGGATGATGAGAGAAGAAGGGAAATAATCTGGAATTCAAAGTTTTAAAATAAAATGTTTAAAAAGTAATTAATGCAACTGGGAAATGAGATATACAGGCACTGGGGTATGGACATCCATTTTGCCCTACTGGAAAATCGGAGGGGATATGGGAGTGGATATAAGAGAGAGCAGATTGGGGGAATGGGTATTCAGTAGGCTTGCTCTCTTGGGTATGGGGTAGGGGAAAGATGGGGAGAAAATTTGTAACTCAAAATCTTGTTTAAATGAATGTTGAAAACCAATAATAAATAACTAAACAAACAAACAGATGAATAAATAAATAAATCCCCCAAAAGCCTAGACATTATCTTTCAAGAAATTATCAGGAAAACTGCTCTTATATTCTAGAACCAGAGAGTGAAATAGAAATTGAAAGAATCTACCAATCACTTCCTGAAAAAAGATTCCAAAATGAAAATTCCCAGGAATATTAGGGCCAAATTCCAGAGCTCCCAGGTCAAGGGGAAAATACTTCAAAGAAACCAGGAAAAAAAATGAATAATCATGGAGTCACAGTCAGGATAATACAAGTTTTAGCAGTTTCTACATTAAAGGATCAGAAGACTTGGAATATGCTATTCCAGAAGGCAACGGAGATGGGATTACAACCAATAATCATCTACTCAGCAAAACTGAGTATAATCCTTCAGGGTCAAAAATGGATCTTCAAGATGTAGAACTCTGTTTGAGCCTCTTTGAAATGCACTCTCAGTGAATCTCAAAATTAAGCTGACTAGGAGCATTCTCCAGTTTACGACTCATAAGTACCAGGTACCCTGAACCAGACACTATCTTGATTAATGACATTTCTCTTATCTTGTTGTTTTATGGACCCTACCCTGTTATGACACTCTTACTATGACATTTCCTTGCTTATGGCTGACAGAATATAGACATCCTGGGGGCACTCTCTTGTTCTATGGAAACTATAATTTTGGCAACACAAGGCATCCTGAGTCAGGGAGGAAGGAGGGGAACACTTCATTATTCTATGGATATATAATCTGTGCAGCCTGGACCCAAAGGGGGCTAATTTTTAATGAACTCCTATGCAAGAGCACATACTGCTTTGAGAGAAATAAACACGTGCCTACAACCTAACTCTATTTGTCTTTCTTAGAAATATATGATAAAAAATGGAAATATAGAAATGTAGAAAATAGAAAAAGTATAATAAAAGAACAAATAGTTCCTAGAACTCTGGCAGGTTGACAGTTTTGGTGCAATTTTACTCAGATAGGACATTAGCTAGAGACTATACCCTTCCCCTGACAGTACTGGGACTGGGTGCCCACAGGACTTATTCTCTTGAAAAGTTCCCACCCTGACTGGGGGATGGAGGTGGGGGGTAAATCCATTCTCTATCCCCTGCTCCAATCATCAAACTCTGCTTGTTCATTGCAGTCCACATTTTGCTCTCTAAATTGGCTCTGAAGGCAAAGGCCACTTGACTAGGTCTTGTCTGAAAGGTAATTGGATATCCTCTGCAATTCAGTCCTTAAAAATAAAAAAAAAACTAAAAAGTCAACAAGACATCTAGACTAAGGTGGGAGAGTTTCCACCATTGCTTTGATGAAATGGCAGAGCAAGAATGCAAAGCAGAAACTTCTTCCCTTAAAGTTTGTAAAGCCATTTCAGCTTCAGTACTCTTTCCCCAGCACCATCTAATTCCTTTGAGGGCCACAGTCCTGATGGAGGCAAATTCCACCCTGCTTGAAGACTAGATCCCTAAACTTAACCCCACTGAGACCTGCCCCTTTAAATCTGCAACCTAAATCTGAGGAAAGTTTGTGGGATCCAGTTTCTATCCACCACTCTTTGCCTCTCTCTCAACTAGGAAAGGTATACAGGGCCACCCCATCACTTCCTTGTTAGATATAGGGGTCTTAGATCCTTACAAATTCCACTACCCTTTTCTTTGGAGTAATGAAATTCATGATGAGTATTTCTAACAAGTCCCTCCAAGCCTTTCTTCTCAATGGCATTCATATTTGTCTGTGTCTGTGTCTCTGTGTTGTAAAATATCTATATCATGGTTGTACTGTGAACTAGAAAGAGTCTGTGACCTTGAAAGATTTAAAATGCAGCCATGCAGGAAAAAAAAAAAAAAACAAACAACTTTTAAGGGCTGTAAGAGAAAACACTGGGTAAGATTAATGAACTTTTTTGTCATTTTGAAATCATAGCTGAAAACAGGACTAACTCCAGCATTAGGCTTTCTATGGGAGATTAGATTATTTTAAAAGAGGAAAATCTATAAAAACCTCTTCTCCATGATCCCAACACTGGCCAAGTTAGGGTCTACAGAGAAAAGTTGGATAATTAAAGTTGCAGAACCACTAAAACAAAATATCTTGGCAGATTCTGGAGGCTTTGAGATTTATCATTAAAGAGTCTGGAAATTAATTGTTTTACAATTGTTGGGAAAAAAGTGCTGAGACTTTGACATAATTCCAGACACTCACCCCTTCTGAAACACCTCCTCACAATTCCAGTCACTCAGTATTCCTTACTCCCTCCCCCAGAGTCTAATGTATATCTCAGAACAGGGATTTCTAACAGTTTGTGTTTTCCTGTTAACCTCTCTCATCTCAGATCAGATTAAGCAAGTTATTTTATCTCTGTTTGCCCCAATTTCCTGATTTGGAAAGAGGAAAATAATAATGATTGTTGTTGTGAGAACAAAATGATATAATGATTATAAAGTGCTTAACACAGTGACTGGCATATGCAAAGCACTACATCATTATTATTTCTCTAATTTAATGTAATTTTTCCCTACCTGATAACTTCTAAGTGGCTTTAAAAGGCCAAAGGTAATGAGATCGATGATGTCTATATTTGATAATTTGGAAATGCAACTGACATCATCTAAAGTTTATTGTTTGTGTTATTATATTTCTAAATTGTATTGTATTTCTAAAATTCTCTTATATTGCAAAATTTGAGAGATTTTTGTAAAACAGAGATAGAATTGGACAAAACAATTTCTAATCTGTATTTTGTTGCATATGGATTGAGCTTTTGAAAGAATGTAATTTTTAAAATTACATAATTTTAAAAGTATTAAATATTTAATGAGGTATATTTAATTATAAATAAGCAATAATCATAGTGATACTAATAATGACATTTACTGTAATAGCAAATTTTCATTGAAAATCTTGTTTATTATGAAAGCATATAAGGTGTTTTAAAGATGTAGCTTCAGGTATATTAAGATGTACAAGGTAATTTGGAAGTGCATTCACCTAGATTGACAATGGGGTTTTAAAAAAATACATAATATTGTTTAGAGTATTTTTATATTTTTAAATATTCTTATATTGTGTAATTTAGGGACGGCTAGGTAGTGCAGTGAATAGAGCACCAGCTCTAGAGTCACAAGGACCTGAGTTCAAATATGACTTCAGACACTTGACACTTACTAGCCATGTGACCTTAGACAAGTCACTTAACCCCAATTGCCCTGCCCTTCCCCCTCCAAAAAAAAATATTGTGCAATTTGGCAAACAATTATATCAGCTATGTTGCTGGAAAAGCAAATCCTCTTATAATCTTTCCAAGTGTTAGATTAAGAAGGCCTGGTAAACTTTGTTATTGTGATAAGGCTTATCTAATCGTATATGTTCTTCTTGGCTTGTAAAAATTGAATCACTTCCCCCATTACAAATACCTTTTTGATTAGAGGGAGGTGGTAACTAGAAATTTTGTGGCAACTAGGAATTTGGTTTATTATAACACTTTAGGAATGTATTTATGTTACTTAAAGACATTTTATACCAAATTAGTTTTGATAAACTCCAATTTTAAAGATTGGTTTTTGTTTTGAGGTTGAAAAGAGATAGTTATCATTTTAGAGGTTTCCAACTTTATCTAATTTATTTCATGAAAGTTTAGTAATTGTTCCTTTTAACATCAGGATAAATTTTAAGCTATTTTAAGAAGTGGAAATACTTTTAGGAAGAAATGTTTTGTAAGAATCTTTTGTCTGATTTTTAGAAGGCCTACTAAATTTCCATTTGTAAGCTAATTTATTGCTAAATTACTGTGATGAACTGCAAGTGGGAGAGAGCTTGCTATTTTGAGCTGAATTCATAGTCATTGATGGCCTAAGCAAGGGTTAAATTAGTGTTTGGACTTATCATATCTATTAGATTCAATTCCCGAAGTATCTCATTCTTTCAGAAGGATGAGTATAATTAGAGAAGGATAAACAAACTTGTTGTAATGTTAATGGGATTTAAGATGTTCTGGCCATAAATAGATCTCATGTGGAGCCCATTAAGGGAAGCTTGTTTAGGGGAGGTTTGCTTGTAAGAAAGTTTTCACACCTTTTGCTAATTTCTAATTAGGTACTGAGTCATGAGCATTGTGATGCCTTCTAACACTGAGAAGTATATACATAATCTGAGTTGGTATTTTGCTTTAGGGGCTCATTTATGAGAAGGATCTTGTGCTTCCATGGTTGAGATTCTGAGTGGTTGTATGTTCAGAGCTCCCCAACTGCTCAGATGTAAAGGCTCTCTCAGTCTAGGGATGTATGTAAAGTGTATTGTTGATTCAGATAGTAAGAGCCCTGTCTGTCGGTCTTTATTTTTCTACTTGTATTTTCTCTATTTTCTTTCTTTTGGATTTTCTCTGAAGTTCAGGGTACTGATTTGTCCCCTGAACTGAAGAATATAATTTAAAAAATTGCTGACCCCTTGAACAGCTATCTTTCCTAATAAAGCAGATCTAAGAACCTGTGCTAACATCCATCCTGGGTATGCCATTGTGGTTGCTGCTACATTTGTGAAACAAGTATGTAAATCTATTAAAAGGTGAGGTTAAAGTCAGGAACCTCTTTTGCTTTTGTTTTAAGGAATGGAATTTTAGTACAGATAGTTATGTTAGTGAAGAATAGTAGCTTATGAGCTATTTTGTGTTATCTTAATGGGAAATCTGATTTTATATATGTTTGTTATTTAATCTGGAATTAGAGCATGTATAGAAATGTATGCAAACTTCTTAAGACTCACATTAAAGATGCTCCCATTGTTTAAAAGGATTCTGAGAGCAGTAATATTTTTCTGTTGATGATTCTCTTACAGCTACCAATGTGAGATGATAGTCAATACTTGTTATCTAGGTAAGATATTTGATCTTTGAAAGCTGAACTCACCCAAAGCTCTGCTTATTAGAATTTTCTATTCAAGACTATGGGATGGTAACTTACTGTTGTTTTGAGCTTGGATTACAGAGATTGTCTGAATTGTCATGCAGTCAATAGTAGAAAATAGTATGTGCTGTAGGTTGGGAACTGTTAAAAATGGACGTCTGTGCCTGGAAAAAAGTTTTGGGGACAACCGCAGACATAGTTTAGGTAGGATGCTCCTGACAGCCAAGATGGCAGCATAGCAGCAGCAACATATTGCAGCTCTCACATAGCCACTCCAAAATACCCATAAAATAGGACTCTAAACCAATCCTAGAACTCCAAAACACACACAAAGATACTTCCCACTAAAGTCAGCTCAGCTATGAGGAACCATATCAGCACTGCGAACCGAAACCAGCCTGGCCTGAAGCCATGGCTGTGCCCTGGGGGCGGCTAGACGGGAGGAGCATAGGAGCCTCTCTGGTGAGCGGATTAGCAGCAGCTGTGAGCAGCATTCAGAATTAGCTAAGTGGAAATTGCGAAAGAGGGAGAAAAGCAGTCCGGCCGAAAGGCCTCCAGAGCAGAAAAGTGAAAGGCAGATGTTTTGCACCCGCCTGTGCATTGTAGCTTCCTGCCCAAGGCCTGCAGACAGCAGAGGGACTAAGCGATTGTTCTCAGGCCAGTGCTCTCGTGTTGAGCGGCCTGGATCCGGATTGTC
>CM053586.1:46654388-46709470 GCA_028646515.1 Pseudochirops corinnae | reverse complement strand
AAAATCTGAAACTCAAGTGATTGTGGAACTGAATCTTGTAAATTAAAAGTAAATAAACAAGTCATTTAAAAAAAAAAAAGCAATCATTTATTATTATTCTGATCTTACCAAATTCCGCATAAGATGGGTATTTCCACATACACAGCAGAAGAGAAAGAAAAGACTGTACATAAAACTGGAGGTCTCTGTTATGCTCTCTTTCTACAAAGCACCCCCTTGCCTTCCTCTTCTGTAGAACACCAAAGTTACACTTTCCCAAACATTGAGAAACCTCATTAAGGTTACAGAAGCCGAATGAATGATGACGCTAGGAGGAAGGAAATTAAACGAGCTTCCTTTGCCCCTAGTAAAAATATTAGCAAAAAAAAAAAAAAAAAAGACACTGAAAACACGTCCATTAAACGTTTCCAGGTTAAATTTAAAAATCGAAACGCATCCACCCTTTACAAACCTGAAGTCTGATGACTTTCAGCAACGGAGCTGAATTTAACAAGGACAGTTTAAGTAATATTGCCTTATTATCCCTGTGACTAGAAGAGAAAAGGAGAAATACAACTCAGCGCGTTCGGGGAGAGGTCTCTGCCTATATTTCTTTACCTTTGTTCTGCCCGCCCTGCCTCGCCTCGCCCTGTTTGTAGTACCTGGACTCCTACGCAATCTAGGCTGCCCGACTCAGCGCTCTCCGCCCTCCCCCTCCCTCCTCCCTTCTGTTGCCCTGACAACCCACTGTAAACATGGCTAGAGACATGAACTGGGAATATGAGTTTCCAGGTCAGTGAGTGTCCCTTTGAACAGCTTTTGGGTAGGAGTGGCGCTGGCGTTAAGAAAGAAAAGAGGGGACGGAGGGGACGTTGGCTTACCGCGGTACTGCCATCTGGAGTGGTCACTAATGATCCTCCCCACCACATTAGCGCTTCCCACCTTCCAAATCCACCCTCACTGAAACACCCTCTTGGTCCCTCCCTCGGGGACCTACACACTCTGCATTGGGCATTTCTGCTCTTTCTTGACCTTCAGAAGCCCAGGCGAGGTATTGTTTTGGATCATGTCAAATGAGGAAAATCTTCCCCGTCTACCACCCTCCAAACAGATTAGCTATTAAGCATGTACCCCTTATAGGGGCACCCCACAGAGGACCTGGATGTTATCTCCACGAAGAGGTGAGTATCCTGTCCCTCATCTTGCTCTCTTGGGTTTAGTGGTCCTCCTTTCTCAACTCTCTAGGATCCAGTGTGTAAGAAAAGAATGACTACCCCTTGCCTGAGCAATGGAATATCCCACCAGTGATTTGTTTAATGAATTCCCTCCTCCTTGCAACCATACTGAACTTCCCTCAATCCCAGCCTTAATTCTATGAGGTGAAACTCCCCCAGCTTCTCACTGATATTGTGTGCTCACCCTGCCCCTCCATGATATTTCAGTCAGTTCCTTATCTTTCCACTCCTCTTCATCAATTGTGTATGCTAAATCTCCCTAACTTCTAGTACTGCCAATATCCAGTGATGTGGTGTACTACCACTCCTTTAACAAATGTTTCCTATAACATGCTACTACCCAAATAATGCTATGTACTGAACTTCCTCCTTCTCAATGACATCAAGGGCTGAGCATCCTCTTCCATCCAACATAATTGTATGCTGAGATCTCAGTACCTCTAACCAAAACCCAGTCATTCCATTGCTCCTGCCTCTATAACCCTGACCCCACTCAGGCCCTACCCCAACAGCCTCAAGAAAAGCCCCAAAGCCAAGATTTCCCCCACAAGCCTTTGGGACTAGCCTGGTACCTACTCAGACAACTAATCTATGAAATTCCTGGAATACAGGCAATTAGGTGGCTTTCTTGTAGCAGGCTGGACCAGCTTTCATCAGAAAAGTTCCTGGAAAAGGGTTCCAAAAAAGCTAAAGGTTTGGGGGACCAGGGAATGGGAAGGAACTATTTTGTGGCCTGAATAGTATCTTTGCACCTCAATAACTTCTGAAAATTGTTGTAAATGAATTTGTGCTGTGTATATAAGTATCCCTGGACAGGTTAGAATCATATATTAAGAGCTAGAAAGGACCTTGGGAGTCACTCACTTCAAACCTCATAAGTAAATTCCAAATCCAGCCACTTTTCCAGTGACTCCACATTGATATACAAAGATTAGGATGGCAATGAAGGAGAGAAAAAGGAAAAATGAAGGTCTCTTTGGTCCAAGGACTTCAAAATAAAGAAGATTTCATATTCATTGATGCTGGGCTAAGCAGCTTGGTAGGACTGCTTCCTGACATTGTCTTTTTACATGTACAAATTTATAGAAGAATAATCTGGCGTACAACCTTGCTAAGGTCCCTATGAGTAGTAAGGGATATATCATCGGATCCAGGACCAGCAATCGATTTAAACCAGATCGTAAGGTCAGTGACAATTTTATATACTTTGATTTAAAGATCATCCATGCATCTACACCAACCTGTGAGCTGCTTGAGAGAGAGAGTTCTCTGTGCCTTTCTTTATCTCCCTATTACTTAGCACAATGCCTGGCACATGGGGGCTGCTGAATAAATGTTTAATGCCTAGACGTGACTTGATTTGACCACATGTATGTATGTGAGAGAAAAAGAAGGGAGAACAATAAGGTAGGGGCTGCTTCAAACTCTTCCATAGAACTGTATTTTCAGGAAGGGAGGACAAGGCATTTGATAATGAGATAGCCAGATTTATGTCCTTGTGATGGCAAACAATGCTGGTGATAGTAGTTCCTTTTTCTATAAGGTTTTCAGATTCACCAAGTGACTCGCAACACCCCTGTAAAGTAGGTGGTGCGGGCAGTGTTCTCTCCGTCTTAATATGAGCAAACTGAGGCATACAGAGATTTAGTGGTTCACCAAGGGTCACACCGCCAGAAGGCATCAGAGTCAGGATCCCAAAGCAGCACCCTGGCTCCAGCATTCTTTCTTTTCTTGTTTTTTCTTAAGATTTTGATGTTCTTTTGTTTATATTATTGTCGCTTCCCAGTGACTCCCCCTGCCTTCCACCAAGACAACCTGCCCTTATGACAGATAGGACATCTGTAATATCTTGTGAGGCCAGAGATGTGGCCTAATGGTTAGTGCCATGCTTGGTCGGGAAGACTTATTTTCCTGAGTTCAAGTCTGGCCTCAGACACTGGGCAAGTCATTTAACCCAGTTTGCCTCAGTTTCCTCATCCATAAAATGAGCTGAAGAAGATGACAGAGCACCCCAGGTATCTTTGCCAAGAAAACCCTAAATGGGGTCACAAAGAGTTGGATACCAATGAACAACAACAGCTCAGATTGGCACATATGCTGCCTTCCTTTATTTTTTAATTTCTATTTTTTGGAGGTGGGAAGGTAGGGCAATTGGGGTTAAGTTGCCTAAGGTCACACAGCTAGTTTTGTGTTAAGTGTCTGAAGTTGAATTTGAACTCAGGTTCTCCTGACTCCAGGGCCAGTGCTCTATTGACTGTGCCACCTACCTGCCCCAACTGCCTTCCTTTATTATGCCTCCAGAGAGGGAAATAACTGAAATGTTCGCCAGATGGCGTATCACCAAAGTGGCCAACCCAGCTGTCTTGTTTGGGGCTCTCAGGTCTATAGCCATGAGGGAGTCTTCCATATCTGAAGGGCGGTCAGGGGCATTTAAACAGCACTAGCCTAGGTTCTGAATTTATTGAGGACTGACATGAAATATTAGTCAGAAATACACAAAATGGGAAATCTGTGGCTCTTTCCCCTTGCCCTGGCTTTTTAGTTACTTTTTTGTGTACCTTCCCTCTTTACACTGTAAGTTCCTGGAGGGAACCTTTGTATATGTAAAATCTATTCAATGACCATATTTTCTTGTAAACAGGAGCCGAAGACCAGTCCAGGTTCATACGATTCAAAGAAAATTAAGTCCCAATGTGCTCTTCCTCCTTATGCTCCATTTAACTCCATCTCAAATCGATTTGATGACAGACCCACAGACTCATCTTATTTCCCTGGGTATGTCAAAATTTTTTATTTTCTTTCACACCACCATAGCACCAAAGTAGCCAGTTAGGGATGGTCAAACTATGTCACAGTTAGCCATTTATCATATATTTAAATCCCCCCAGAGAAAACATGAACTATTATCTTCCCTAGAATAGCCACACATGCCTAACAAGGAGCAAGAGATGAAAAAAGACTGCAAAAGAGCTAGCTTGGGTCTTCCTAAGACCTCTTCCTCACGGAATTCATGCTATTGCTAAGTATTAGTGAACTTCCAAATCCAGCCGTTCTTAAACTTTTTTGTGTCCCTTTGCCAGTCTGGTTGAAGCCTCTAAATTCCTTTAAAAGATAATGGTTTGGGGATTTTTTTTTGTCTTTTTTTTTGGGGGGGGGAGGCAGGGCAATTGGGTTTAAGGGACTTGCCCAAGGTCATATGGCTAGTAAGTTTCAAATATCTGAGGCCAGATTTGAACTCAGGTCTTCCTGACTCCAGGGCTGGTGCTTTATACACTGTGCCACCTAGCTGCCGCAAAATAATGTTTTTAAATGTATAAAATAAAATACATAGGGTACGAGAAAAACAATTATTAGTCATTGAATTTTTTTTAAGTTTACTGATGCCAAGTTAAGAATCCCTATGAGTAGTAAGGGATATATATCATCAGATCCAGGACCAGCAATTGATTTAAACCAGATCGTAGATTTCTAGGCATAACTGATCATCTTCATTTTGAATACCTGCCATTAGCCATGAAATTTGCAATCTTGTGGCTCCCCAGCCACCTCTTGGTACAGAATAGTCACAGAAATGTTTTGTTCAGGCGACCATGGTCCTAGGGAAAGGCAAGGCAGAGCATCTTAAATCTTAGCATTCAGTGAAACATCTAGCTAAAGATCTCTTATTCCTCCCCACCAAAACAAGAAATGAATCAGTCAAGCTTTCTCCAGTAGTCAGAGTTCCAGGAGTTCTGCAGTAATGCATGGGTTCACATCGGTGCTAACAAAAATATTAGACAGAGTATGAATTTGCCTCCCTAGCCCTGGAACCTACAATCCAGAGACTACAACGTGCCGGAAGGTCACTTGGCCAATGAAATTTGGGTCTCCAGATTGGGCTCAAGTGCCAGTCCTAAAGAAAAGAACCCTAAAAACTGAGGTACGACTTAGAGAGATGTTCATTCATTCAATAGGCTTTTTAATTGTGAGTGTTGCCATGCTAGGTTATGTGCAGTACTTGCCTACCCTCAAGGAGTTTTGAGTCCAGTTGCTAGAAGAACATGTCAAGTGAGTTAGATAATCTACATACACACAAATCTGTGAATTCATGATCTCATGCAAATATCAGGTAATTAGAAAATAATTCTAAGGCAACATAGAAATATTTGTATAGTCTCTATCCCTAAGTGTTAAGGGAATTCAGAGTGAGAGAAATATTATTGTGGACCATGTTAATGTAAAGATATGTTTGTGATTTTTTTATTTGAGTGATTAGCTATTCTCCAGGAATAGGTAAAGATCAGTCCCTGGAACTATAATTCTCCAGGACCAGATACAAGCAAGGTAGATGTAAGAACTAGGGGCAGAGGACGTAGTATCCTTGGACCACTGGGGAGGGGAGATGTTACTTTGAATATGTAATACTCACTAGCATCATTTTCATTACAGCTGATAACAGACAAAGAATTCAGGATCCATCGGAACCGAATGGCCTACCTAAGCCTATATTACAGCTGAGAGATCTTTCTGACATCTTGTTCATTCCCCTGACCCAACCTAGCCTTAATGCCATGAGGCAAGGCTCCCCTGTTACCCTCTTGTCCACCAGGGTTGAACCCTAGGTGGGGAGTGGTTCATTTTAAGTTCTAAAATAGTACTCTTTGAAAACTCGAGTGTGTTGTCTTCATGCATCAGTTTGTCTTATATACTCAAGAATATGAGCCTAGTGATCCCGGCTGTGAGACCCCTAGGATGGCTCTATTTGGAGGGGAGCACAAATAAATTGCCACTCTCAACTCCCCACCCCAGTGAGGTCAACGGGACCCTGGATGTAGAGCTGGGAGGGGCCATAAAGGCCATTAGTCCAACCCTCTAATTTTACAGATGAGAAAAATGAGGTTAAATGACTTGTTTAAGGTCACCCACGCACAAAGTGACAAAGCCCAGATTTGACTACAAGTACTCTGCTTCCCAAATAGCACCCTTCCTACTTTACCATAGTAGTTCCTCATATTCCGTTTTGTCACCATCTTTTTCATCCCACTTACCCCTAGGAGGTGGGGCTAGGGTCTGGGTATATCTGGAAAGACAAAAAACGGTAGGCCCAAGCCCCCTCTAGGTGCAGGGGACCCTTTCTCAGGGGTGAAATTTTACTGGTTTTGATGGGGTGCCTCTGGATATTTTGGGGTGATTTTTTGTGGCATAGTTGTAACTTCAGTCTTGTGTATGTACCATCAGTTGTGAGATCAGTTTGGCTCTGTTCCCACCTTCCCCCCAGCTGTGAAGCATTAACTGTCTCTCCCCCGCCCCCAGCCACAAAGCATTAACTATGTAGCTATGACAACAAAGGTCTTTTCAAAGCACTACTAGTAACCGGCCAAAACAAGACCCATCCTTCCCAAACTGGATAAGGTACTTCTCCTTAGGAATTTGACCTCAAATCTGACCGTTGCTTGACTTTATGACATTTCAGGGCTAAAACCACACCTTTTGCTCCCCTTTCCCTTGGAATTTCCCAGTGAATTATGGGCAAAACACAGGCTCAGTTGATGTGAAGAGTGCATGTCCCTTTAAGTATTAGTCACACCCTGGCTCCCGCCGGGTCCCTTCCTAACTCCACCTGCTGCAGAGCATCACACTTCCAGGCTTACTCTGACCCCCCCTTTTGCACCTTGCCAGCTTTTCCTAGCCAGGTTTCCTCACCCTACCCCTTTTTGCTCTGTGAATCAATAAACTTTTATAAACCTGCCAAAGGACAGCTGAGACTGTAATTCTTTTCAGGCGCGAACCTAGAAAGGATTTCTCATTAGAAATCCCGCCAAAACCTATACCTCATCAGTTTTATTAGGACTCCTTAAGGTTTTTAATTTTTTTTTGCTTGTTGGAGGGGGAAGGCAGGGCAATTGGGGTTAAATGACTTATCCAAGGTCACAAGGCTAGTAAGTGTGTCTGAGGCTGGGTCCTCTTGACTCCAGGGTAGGTGGTCTATTCGCTGGGCCACCTAGCTGCCCCATAAGGTTTTTAATTCACTCTAGGTCACTGTAGTATGGACTTGGGTGATTGGTTTTGTCGTCTCTCCAGTAGCAGCTCAAGAGCCCTAAAAGCAATCTCCTCCCCTCAAAAACCTTCTAGTACTAGTCCCAGTCTGAAGGCCACACCCCAGTGCTAAAGACTTCATGGACCAGAACCCTGAGGATGCCCCAGGATTCATCCCGGCACTACCCAGGAGCTCTCTGAAGCCACATTTAGGGCAATTAACCAAATCAAGCTGAACAAAGCTGCTGGAGATTTTTGGCTACCAGAATTATGGAAAATCTCTCCTTGGACAAGTGGACTTTGCCAAACTCATTACCAAACCCCCCATGGCATAGAGAGGTAGCTGTGGTCTAATGATAATAAGGAAGTGAGGGAGGAAGTAAGAGAATCTTATTTGAAATCCCATCTCTGCTGCTGATGACTTGTTGCCCTTGGACAAGTCACTTCTCTGGACCTTAGTTTCCTCATCTGTAAAACTGAAAAACTGGCCTAGATGACCTCTGAAGTCTCTTGTCACTCTCTAGCCTATGGCATGGATCCTTCAGGATACACAGTCTGTATGTTCTGATTTACTCTTAAAAGCAAAGATCCTTTATCACCATATTTAGGCTTCTAAGTGATTTAAAAAAAAAAATTAAGGTTATAATCCTACATATGGGTGGCTACAGTAGGGGAGAAGCTGAGAATTCACCAGTGGTTATAGGAAAACCATTGGTTTTTTTCCTCTTAATTGTATTCCCAACCACAGGTTCCCAGAATAGAAATAGTTTAAGTGTTCTTTCAGAGCTGAATGATTATGTGAGGGAGCCAGAGAGGAAACTCTGGAAAACTGTGCATCTGCTGCTGCTGCTTCTGAGGGACAACCAGAAAAGCAGCCCTATTCGTCTACAAATTAAGAGAGCTTTGAGATTAGAGGCTGCTGAATGCAGTTAGAAAGGCCCCTGAGGGCAAATTAAATCCGGGAATGGAGATGCTCATCCCTAGAATTTGGCACCACCCCATGTCCCTTCCCTTCTTCTCCCACAAGCCCACTATATTTTGGTCTCTGTAGACCAATGACATTATGATGACTATGTCTTTAACCAGAAATGACCTTGACATTATTCTCATTAAAATAAGAATATTTCCCCTTTTGTCTGCTTGTGTATGTGCACGCGTGTATTTGATGTGTGCACTTGTGTGTGTTCATAGAGGGGTGGTGTGAAGCCCCTGTAACAGCTTTAGAGTGTTAGCAAATGTAAATGTAGCAGCCTCTACAATCATAGTCTTATGCCCTGGGAGCCCAGTTTGATCTGGATGAGTTTTCCTGACCCTTTTCCCCAGGAAAGATCCCAGGCTTTTCATTTTGCAATTGCTTTTTATAAGAGAATTCCTCAAGGTGATATTAGGGACCCACAAAGCAGAAATTGAGTAAAACACCACGCTGTGCTCAATTTATTTCAAATCTTCACTAAACACAAAATACTAGTCTCTGCACTGGTTCAGAAGTTGACATTTCTCCCAGCTGTTACAATGACAGTTAAGTCCTCATTGTGATATGGGCACTGAAGAGACTGGACTAACAACTTTTAAAAGTTTCCCTACCCTAGGGAGTAAGTTGCCATTTAGATAATGTTACTAGGCATATATACTGGGTAGGTAGTTTATTAAAATATTCCACTGATGATGATTCCATTGGAAAGGCCCAGAGGATGGATGAGGGTAGGCTCTTGTTGTGATCATGGAAGACAGGGGTGCAAGTTGACACAAGGCAGTCATCCATGGATGACTAAGATCCCAGACTGTTTAGATCAAAAATATATGGGTGTTTGGGAGAATATTTATGAGGTACCTATTATGTGCCAAGTACTGCACTGGACTCTGTGGGGAAATTCTAGGACCAATAAAAAGCAAGTCTGCCTTCAAGGAGCTTGCCATTGAGTGGGGATTGGGGAGGGATAGGGCATAACCCAAAGGCTTTTTAACAGAGAATTACTCTTTGTTTTAAGGCCTGTCATAGCACGTACAATTCTCCTTAAAGATAAGGCCCTGGGCACACTGGAAATGAAAGGTACTGCCTCCTGTAGAATTTGATGTTTTCAGGGTCAATATAGGTACCATCAGCTTTACCAGCACAGAAACTACCATCTCCTTCAGTTTCTCCAGCATTGCCTCCACCACTGCCTTCTCCACCACTGCCTCCATCATCCCCTGACTCTCCTCCAGTGTTAGAGCAGAAGTTTGTACTTCTTGGTATTGGGAACAGGTTGTGTAGGGTTTTACTGGCTGGCATATACTCTACAAGAGAGAAAGAAGCAAGTGAGATGAATCACGCCTGGAGGGTACTTTCCTGTCTTCATTCACATACAGGTTCAGAAACCAACAGAATCTCATCTTGGTCATCCACTTCAGGATCCAATCCCTAGGAGATTAATCCTGAGATTTAGACTCTAGTTGAACCTGGAAAGGATGTGCCTGAGTTCGTAAATACCAAATGGAAGCTGCCACAAAGGCCATCCGTAGGGTCAGATGTAGTTAAGAATATCAGATGTAGTTAAGAAGAGTATCTGATAACACTTTCCCTCAAGACCCTGTCTATAGTTGGCAGGAGGTTATAGGGAAGAAGCACCTAAGGGGAGTCCAATTGGGTGTATACTAAGGATGGTACTACCACTGGGGCAAAGAAACACTTAGGAAAACACGAAAAAGAGCTGGATGGGGGAGAAAGAGACTTTCCGTGTTTGTAGACAATAAATAATTATATGAAGAGTTTCTGCAGACAGTCCAAAAATTCACATTGGTTGTGGCTGGTTTTCCCCTTGGTTCCCACTAAGGTATTCCTAGGAAGAGATCCCACCTTGAATGGTCCAGACTCCTAACTGGTAACCCTCAGAGAATCATTCAGACATCACAGCAGCCACATTCTCCATGATGTACCACACAAGGTCCCTTCTAAACACCAGTTTCCAATGGTACAGTGGCAATGGTACAGCCCTGCCCTAAAGGTCTTATATCTGCTCCTTTACCAGCTGTGTCTCTCTGGGCAAGCCCTTTAACTTTTGGGGGACTCAGTTGAACATATGTAAAATGGAATAACACATTACATGCCTGAAGGTGGGACCTAGAACATGATTCTTAAGATTTTCCCCACTCCCAGCTGTAGAAGGTATAGATCCTATGAAACGGTCAAGGGTGGGAATGCAACCAGCTTCTGAATGCTGCAACAAAATCGATAAAATCATACCCTTTCCTAGTGCCCTGGTATAATATATGTATATGATACAAACATACATATATATGTGTATATACATATAGTTAATAAATACACATATGCATGTATGCACACACATAAAATAGTTAAATAGTTAGGGAGGTAGTTAAAGAGGGAGGGGACTAACAGTTGCATCAATCAAGAAAAGTTTTATGCAAAAGATGGTACCTGAGCTGTCTCAGAGGAGAATATAAGGAGAGAATGCATTCCAGGAATGGGGGAAGGGAGCGACCAGCAAGAAAGTATGGAGATGGGACTTGAATTGTTGTGTTTAAGGAACAGAGAGGTCAGTTTGGCTGGATCACAGAGGCGGGGAGGGGGAGTGATGTCCCAAGTTGTTAGAAAGATAGATTGGGGCCAAATTGTATAGGGCTCTTTAGCCCTTTTTTTCTGTAGGTATCTAGGGAGAGGTGTCTGTTCTGTGTCTCCAGAAGGATGGACAAAGAAGAAACTGTGAGAACATATGACCCATGTGTATTGGGAAATATGACTGGGAGCCTACAATGGTGTGAAGGTGAGGCTGTTTCTGCCTTTAAGTAGACAAGAACATCCCACAGCAAGATGTCTGTCGTGCAAGTTTTTTTTAAACTAGTATCCAGAAGCATACTCCCTGAGGACCACAGAAACCAGAGATTATGAGCTTGACCAACACTATAACAGCAAAACTCTAAGACAAGTCATTCCCAAAGAGTATATCAGAGATGTTTTTAAGAACTTGTATGACATAGTGAAAACAGACAACTTTGAAAGATTTGAGAACACTGATCAGCTCAGTGGCCAACCACAATTACAGAAGATTGATAATGAAACCGGCTGCCCATCTCTTGGGAAAGACATTCAGATGAATGAGACAGACATTTCTGGACATGGTCAGTATGGGAATTTTTTTACTAAACTATGTATATTTGTCATAAGGGTTTGGGAAGGGAGGAGAGAAAATTAATGCTTGTTAGATGAAAAATTTTTTTTTTATTTTAAAGAATTACTATCCCCCAAGTCTTGGAGTCAGCTTATCCTCTTTCCAGAGCCCACCCAAACACAAGCTTCATTGAAAAGAGCCACCAACCAATCCCAAAACAACTCAACTCTAGAGGTTCTTCACCCTGCCCCCTTGAGGAGAGTAATTTAACGGGATACCACCCTCCACTCCTACACACAATTGGGAGCCTATCTGCCACTCCCCCAAAAGTTTGGAAACCACTTCTCTAAGATCTGAGATTTCCAGGAGCTAGAAGGAAGAATGAAAATGATTTTTTTTTAAACCAGAGAGCTATGAAGTAACACCAATCTGACTTATTATAGCACCAATGCAATATTTACAGCACTCACGATCATGATAAACACCATGACTATAAATATCACATGATGTTTGATCACAAAATATACCAAACTCTCCATATATAGGATAGAACTGAAACATTAATTTAGATACCAGAAAACCCAGTCCCAAAACCACTAAGCCTATTCCATCATAGTACCAAAGATGTTAAGAAGCCATAATCACACTAAGAGCCACAGCATCCTTTAGTCTTCCCACAAACCAATATTAGATCAATATTTAGTCACAAACCTCTCTATCTCCTTGCCTGAGCACCTCTCTCTCCAACCATCTTGCAAGCTCTGATTTCCAGCATCCTGTGGGCTCTGCTTCCCTTCAGCAAACTTCTCCCGCCACAGGCTCCATGTGACTACATTCAGCCTATTAGGAGGTAGAGTTTACTTTCAAAGCAGGGAAGGTCTTCAAATTCCACTCCCCCCCCCATCTATTAAGGGGCAGGGAAGATCATCAAATTCCCATTCCCATTATAGTAATTTATTAAAGTTTTTTTTACACAATATTGGGAAATGGATAGTGGAAGAAACTCAACACCAAATATATTAATTTCATACAGAAGTTTAACTAATGTAAATCAATTGGCATAACAAGGAGATCAAGAGAGCCTAAAAACTGCCTTGGTTTTGGACAATTTGTCAAGTAGAAAGATGTGACAATCAAGGGCAACACTGGTTTAGACCATAAATGCATTTTTACAATCTAAGAATGGCAGAAGGTTATGAGCAGTATTGCCTCATAGAAGGCAGTGATTAAAGATGGATGGAGATCTGACCTTGAAGTTACAGTTGCCTGTGTTCAAGTCTCACCTCTGACAAGGATCGTCTGTTTGACCCTAAAAAGTCACTTAACTTCTCAATGCTATAGACAATTCTCTAAACCATAAGTTGAAGAACAGTAGCTGATATTAATTAATAGAATAAATTTCCTTACCGGCAGTTTTCTACATCAAAATCACTGGGTCAAAATAAAAGCATTATAAAATAGCAAGAAATAGTAAAGAGAGGGAAAGCTAAATGGTGTAGGAGGATCTGAGTTCCAATTCCCTCAGACACTTACTAGCCATGTAACCCTGGGCAAGTGGAAAAAGGAGAAGAAGGAGAAGAAAAAGAAGAAAAAGAAGAAGAAGAAGAAGAAGAAGAAGAAGAAGAAGAAGAAGAAGAAGAAGAAGAAGAAGACAGAAGGAGAAGAAGAAGAAGAAGACAGAAAGAGAAGAAGAAGACAGAAGGAGAAGAAGAAGAAGACAGAAAGAGAAGAAGAAGACAGAAGGAGAAGATGGCGAAGAAGAAAAAGAAAAAGACAGAAGGAGAAGAAAGAGGAGGAGGAGGAGGAAGAGGAGGGAAAAGTTAGTTAAAGACAATTTGGTGAAAGCCAGCTAGGCAAAGTCATCTGAGGGCATTTAAGGATAAAACCTGAAGAAGGACAATAAGTAGATGAAGTATGGAAAACATCTGCAAAGAATCTGATAACAAACTGCACCGAGAAGGAATGTAGAGCCAGCACATTTGGGTGCCAATTTGACAGTTCCAGATGTGCTTCATCAGTCACATAGTCCAATCATTCATTCTCTAGATGAAGAAGCCAAGTCCCCCACCGTTGACTTCTTCAAGGTAACTTGCTCAAGATGTAGTAGAGACATCAGAGAAAGCATTTGAACCCATGCTACCTCAATAGGAAAAGGAGAGAGGATTGTTTAACTTTTGGGAAACTACAAAGTTATTTTAATGACTCAGATTTCATCTTTTTCATTCCAATACTCTTCTGGAGATATTATGTGCATGTGAGTTGAGAAATAGTTTGACTGAGAAAATCTGAAAGCTGCGGGCCAGCATGACGGCACTGAGGGCAGAGCGCCGATCTTGGTGTTGCAAGACTTGGATTAGAAGTACAATGTGAGTGACCTTGGGCAAGGGACTTGCCTCTCTGAGCCTCAGTTTCCTCATCTGTAAAATTAGGGAAATGGAATAAAGTCTAATCTCCCTTCCAACTCTAAATATTATGTTGTTGTTCAGTCATTTCAGCTGTACCCAACTCTTTGTGACCCCATTTTGGGTTTTTCTTGGAAAAGATACTGAAGTAATTTGCCATTTCTTCCTCCAGCTCATTTTACAGATGAGGAAACTGAGGCAAACAGGATTCAGTGACTTGCCCAGGATCATACAACTAGTAAGTTTCTGGGGCTAGATTTGAATTCACAAAGATGAGTCTTCCTGACTCCAGGCCCAGGGCTCAGTCCACCAGCAGCCCTAAACTCCATGATTCTCCTGCAAATCAGAAAAACTCATTACACCACTGACAACTGAATTCAACAAACATTTATTAAACAATCACTGGGTAAAAGGCATGAGAAGCACCAGGGGATAGTGCATAGAGAGATAGACTTGAGCCTGTTAGACCTGAGTTCAAATCCATTTTTTGATCCATACTGGCCAGTAGTGAAAGTCTTGGTAACTCATCTAATCTTTCAGTGGCCCCTGAGGCAGTTTGTTAAAGTTATCAGTTGTGAAAAAGTTACTGATCTGCATTGATAAAGATGTTCCTCCCCAAGACCTTCCTACATCAATGAAATGGTGAATTCTGTTTTTAAACAATAGATAAAACACCACAATAGACCCTACTACCAAAAATCTTACACTCTACTATAACCTTCCTCAGAGAAACCGCCTCGACGTCTTAAATAAGATACAGCAGTTAGAGCTGGTCTTCAGGTCAGAAGATGTGGAATTTTACAGATGAGGAAACTGAGGCCCCTCTACCCTATCTCTGAAGTTGAGCGGAGCCTCAGCTCTGACTCTCGCTAGCGATTACGTCGTTGTTCATCTGTTTTCAGTCATGTCCAACTCTTTGTGACTCCATTTGGGAGTGACTTGGCAAAAACACCGATAAGGTTTTCTCATTTTCCAGATGAGGAAACTTTTATTAAAACGTTGTTAAGTGACTTGCCCAGGGTCACACTTCTGAGGCCAGATTTGAACTAAGGAAGATGAGACTTCCAGACTAGCTCTATCTGCTGCACCACCTAACTATATGTGTTGTTAAAAACAGACTGTCCTCTGGTCCCCTCTTCATTTCACTGAGCCTGGGAACTCCTACCACACCTTGCATAGAGACCAATGAAAAAAAGCAATGGCAACTTAGAACATGTCAGTTAATGTGGGATCCCAAGATTCTTACCCCAGTTGAACTATCTCCAGCTCAGTCATCTCCCTCCCTGGTAGCCTCCTAAGAAATGAGGTCCTGAGGTGAGATGGTGAGATATAGGAGGTAGATTATCATCCTCTTCTCTAAGAAGCTAGTTCTCTCTGCCCAAGGGGTGAGAGACCTGGTATCTCTGTCCACACCTCCTCTTCCACCACAGGACTTATGTCCCTGGGTGGCCTCCTAAGAATGCTAACAGGTATCACGAGGGCCCAGAAGATATAGTTCTGGAGAACCCTTCCCCTTCTCTTCCCCAACTCATATTGCCCAGTTCTTACCATGTTCTGGACCCAGCTCTACTTCCCAACCTTTGCCTGAGGTAACACAGAATCCCACTGCACTTAGACCCTCAAACCCACTACACCATTCCCAACAGTTATCAGCCAGGGATCATTTGCCGTTCCACTGCTCCCCAAGATCCACAGGGCCTTACCATCTCCCATGCCCTCCAGAAACTAAGAACTACCTGGCCTTTCCACCCACCCTCAGAATGAATATACTCTACATTGTCTCACATAATTGGAATGTGAGTTCTTTCAGAATAGGGGCCATCTCCTCTTTCTCTTTGAGGTCAGAGTACACTGTACTCTGCAGTGTGCTCAGTAGATGCTTAATAAATATTTTTCTATCCCATAGGTCTGTCTCCCACAACTGATTTTTCCCCAAGCACTAGAATTAGAACACTGTCTCTTCAAACCTCAATTAGATCTGTAAAAAGAGGTTAATAACACTTACTACCTACCACAGAATTTTTATGAAAATAGCATTTTCAAGTCTTAATGTACTACAGAAATGAGAGTGATTATGGCTTCTATTATTGTCTTTAAAAATGCCCTCGTGAGAGAGTAGGAATGGGAATTCAGGGGTTTGATCCTGTGCAATTAAAAAAATACCACATGCTTGTTTCAGGTATTTATTGAAACAGGCACAATTCCCATGGAAAGATCCAAGCTTGGCCTTTGTCTCTTGCTTCTTTGTCTCTTTCTTTCAAGGTCAGTTGCACAGCATTTGCAGTTCTCATCAAACACAAGGCCATCTGCACATCTCTTGGCCACGGTGTTACCACTGACACACTCAAAAGACCTGGATGGATCATCTGGATCACCATAGACTCCATCCACTTGGCCCTCACAGATGCTAGGAGGTGTTGGCTTGGGAGGGTCTGGAGTAATACAGCCTACACAGCAAAAGAAGAGAAGCTTTTAGGGATCATACAAAGAGTCCTTTAGGGAAGCATTCCTGACATAGCACAGGAAAGTCACTTGACCCACATGAGTCCTAGAGATTCCAGGTCCATCTCCAGCCCAAAGAATGTATAAAGCTTAGAGGACCTTAGAGGGATAGTTGTACTCAGCATGTTGATTCCAAGCTTACTCATCCTAACCTGGGTTTCTCCCTGGCCGGGTGAAGTATCTAGTATCCTTCAAGGTTCAAGCCTAGACCCTTTTTATGTATAAATGTCCTCTGGGGAATAGAGACAAAATCTTGGGACAGTTAACTTTTGATGCTTCTGTATCCTCAGGATATGATAAAGGTTTTAATAGACTGTAAGCTCAGTGTGTGTTGGTAGAGCATAGGATTTCCTAAAAAAGGAATGAAATATCAGACTATTTCAATACAAGTTTTAGGCCCAGATAAAGGAAAGAGATAGACCCAAAATATTCCACATAGATCAGATTCCACCAGGAGTCTGGGGTTCAGTTCAGCTGCTAACAATTCGAGCTGTCCAAAACTAGCATTGGCCACTTTGAGGGGCAATGAACTTTCCTTAACTTGAATTGTTTCCAAAGACGTGCATACACCACACCCTGCTGGGGCTGTAATAGAGGAGTGTGTAAATTGGGGGAGCTGATGGATTTGATAATCTCTAGGATTATCTGGGATTCTGTAAATGCTTTACCTACTTATCTGGTGTCTCTAGACCAAGCAGAGACTTGAATTTGGAGGGAAGGGGATAGGATCCCTCACCACAAAAAATACCCAAGAAATCATCAAGGCCCAGGGCCCAGAGCATGGCACCACCAAACCCATTTGCTTTCAGAAATTCCACCTAGAAGACAAGTGTATAATCAATCCATTGACCAATATTTATCACGTGCCTACTACTATATATCCAATCCTTGGTGTCCAGCAGAAGAGAATCATGATTCCTCAGTGACAAATACAGAGCTTATCTTGGGCTCTTGGCATGATAAGGGGATATTAAAAGGTGGAAATATCCATGCTATAGACTTTAAAATTTGACTTCTGCCATATCTTCCAAGAATTATTCCCTATTTAGGCAAAACTAGGTTTTGATGGTCTATTACAGTAATTGTCAACCTGTGGCATGCCTGCCTAGGAAGGCTTGGGGCATGATTTCATGAGTAAATGAGCCAACTTTCACCACCATACAATCCTCCATGACACCTGTGAAGACCAATGACCAATTTAAGTTCTTGTGAATCTATTAGAAATGTCCCCAACTCTTCTTCTGCTCCTTCTTCTTCTCTTACCTTATCTTAACTCTTGACTCATCCAGGGACCAGTCATTCCTAGCACCCATATGACTTGGAGCATTGAAAAAGGCCAGGGGCAACCTTTGCTCCCCAGACCAGGACTTGAGAGAACATGCAATGAAGGGGAGCAGTCAATGCCTTTGTTTTGCACTGGAAATTCCTCCAAGGAAAAGATTTCATGAACTAGGCAGGGGACTTAATTAGATGACCTTTTGTGTCCTTTCCATTTCTAGGACACTATAACTGTATCTTTTCTTTATTATTTAAGTCCCATAGTGCCCCATTCAACTTCATAACTTGGTGACTTACCTTGTGCTCATAGCTCTTAACATTGTCAAATCCAACCCACTCGTTCCCCTTGTAGGCATAAGGGACCTGCTGGTCGTCAATCCATGCTGTGGTAGTTTCAGGCAAAAAAGTGCATATCTAACCAGAGAGTCTCAAGTTAGTAATTCCTGTAGTTGGATTGAAACCTTGGAGATCCCTGAGTCTGGGGGAAGCTTGTGGGCAGTCAGTGGCTTGGATTGGATTGGTCTTGGATTCTCTTACCACCATGAAAGGGTAAAGGTCACTTTGGATGGGTAACCCTACTCTTGGCACCTGAATGCCCTGAGAATGGCAAGCCCATGTTTTCTCTCCACTTATAAATCAACAGCTGGAGTATAGCTATTGGTAAAAAATGACCTCAACATCTCTCTCTCCGTGTCTCTGCCTCTCTCTGTCTCTCTCAGAACATGTGCAGTGAGTGACCATTCATCTGACACAGAAAAAGACCAAGGACTCTCTTTGCTACTCTGACCAGTGCTTGAGTGAATGTAAGTTTTCCCTCCTTCATTTGAATGAAGGAGAGCCCATGAGAGGAGGGAGCTCTTCTGCCTGGAGGTCTTTTGATTGTCAGTTCTACCCTCTGGGGCTAAGTGATTAACAAAGGGAAAAGGAGTTATGGGGGGGAGGGTTCTGATATTTTCCCATAAGAACCCAGAATTTCAACTCAAGCCTCTGTTAAAAGTAAGATAGGTTTGTATAAGCCATGCCCTTCATTTCCCAAGATTATTTAGACACTTCCTTTCCCATTCTTTAGAGTCAAGACAGTAGAACCAGAAGGAATAAGATCAATTTCACTTGGATCCATTGTAATATCTAACCTAGATTTTCCCTGGGGAGGTTACCTCACAATAGGCCCAGAATCCAGCTTACCAGGTGTAGGGCCCAACAGAGCCTGCTCCTGAAACTGGGGCCCCCACAGACACATCAAAAGAAGTAAGCCTCAAGGTACATCCATAGGTAGTGAACCCCATGATGAGCTTTTCTGCAGGGACCCCATTGTCTCTCCAGTATTTTATAGCAAATGCCTGTGGGAACATCCAGCTTGAGACTCAGAAATAAATGACTTTGCCTTTCCCCACCCTCCCCAGAGAGAAACCATGGTCAACTTCATCTACTTTACCCTTACACTGTTAAAGTAGATAAAGTCACCTTGGTCAGTAGAGCCCTGATACAGGGGCCTGTTATGTCCTGTCCTGTGACTATGTCCCAGCCACTATGGAAGTCATAGGTCATCACAGTGATGAAGTCCAGGCGTCTTGGAAAGAAAGATTACCGAAAATGTTAGTTGTGGTTATATAATTCCATGAAGGGGACCTTAGTGATTATGTAGTTCTCTGTCCCATTGGGTGCAGGCTTCCCCTCAGCAATACCTGGGACACAGGGCTGTCCAGCTTCTGCTTTTTCCAAACAGTGGATATAAAGGGTGTCAACCAGTCTTACACTAAACACTTGATCCTTCAGCCTTTCTTTGCAGACCTCCAGCTAGGGAGGAGTCCAGCACCTTCTGGGCAATCCATTCCCCTCTGAAAGAGCTCTAATTATTAGGAACTGCTTTTTTCATTTGGTATCAATTTGCCTCTACAATTTTTAGCAACTGCTCCAAGTTCTACCATCTGGGGCCAGGTAAAATGGTTCTAAACACTCTTTTGTATGATAGATAGTTCTTTAGCTACTTGAAGACAACTCTCATAGAGTAGGAAGGAAGGACAATTAATGGGAAAGGTGAGAAGAAGGATGTAGCAGAAGGTAAACTCCTAAAGAGCAAAGACTTTCACTTTTGAAGCATAATAGGTGCTTAATAAGTGCAGAAGGAAAGAAGGAAGGAAGGAAGGAAGGAAGGAAGGAAGGAGGAAGGAAGGAAAGAAGGAAGAAAGAAGGAAGGAAGGAAGAAGGAAGGAAGGAAGGAAGGAAGGAAGGAAGGAAGGAAGAAAGAAAGAAGGAAGGAAGAAGGAAGGAAGAAGGAAGGAAGAAGGAAGGAAGGAAGGAATAGAAAGGAGAAGATAGACACAGAGCCAGGATCCATTGGTCTTAATATTTGGTCCAAAGCCTATGTGTAAACATAGTAAACAAGCATAACCAGGTCCCAATTAGTGCAAATAATGAACTTTAGAAAGTGATCATTTATATTTGAGTCACACTATTCAAAGTTGTAATTATGTAAAATATGGTAACTGGTTCCAATCCAAAGGAAATATACAGTGGGAATTCAAATAATAGAGCTGATAAATGGGATATACTATTCCCACTAATTATGACTTACCTGTCATATTTAGCTGAATTAAATTGACTGGGTTGGTTGAAGTTGTAGGTGCTCTATGACGGGTAGGACAGTGGGATCAAATCCATGTCCTGAGTTAGAATGGGACATCTGTTCTTCTGTGCCCAACTCGTGCTCCAATCTTGGCGATCTCGTAGCCAGCATCATGGTCCCTTTGCCAGCAGACACAGCTGCTGAGATAAGCAGCCGAGGTCTGTTTGCGAGCTGGGCCTCAGCCTCAAAAGCTGCTAACATTTCCTGGAGAGAAGACAAGAACGATGGTGATAATAAAGAAGATGTTTGTTCTGGGTCAAACGGAGATTTCCCAAATGACCCGGGGTGGATTTGAAGTACAGTGCTATTTTAAGGAAAGCACCCCTAGGTGATACAGATAACTGATATATAGGTTTACATTTACACACACACACACACACACACACGCATATATACATATATATGCTATTTTAAGGAAAGCACCCCTAGGTGATACAGATAGCTGATATATAGGTTTACATTTACACACACACACACACACACACACACACACACATGCACACACATATTTACATATATATGCTATTTTAAGGAAAGCACCCCTAGGTGATACAGATAGCTGATATATAGGTTTACATTTACACACACACACACACACACACGCACACACACACATGTACACATGCACACACACACGCACACACACACATACACACACACGTATACACACACATACACACACACGCACACACACACATACACACACACGCACACACACACGCGCACACATATATACATATATATGTGTATATATATATATATATATATAAAACATTATACATTATTATATATACTTTCTATAAGGTTTACAAAATATATACATTAGTTCATTCGACACTCACAACTACTTGAATGAAGTAGGTGCCCCATTTTCCACGAAGTAATTGCATCTCAGAGAGGGTAATTTACCCAAGGCCATATAGCTATTAAGTATTAGAGACTGAATTAAAACCCAAGTTTTTATCCTACCTCTAAATCCAGTTCTTTTACAATGATAATAACCCACATTTATATGAGTGGTACGATAGACAGAGCACCAGACCTGGAGTCAGGAAGATCTGAGTTCAAATCCAGTCTCAGACACTTAACTAGCTGTGTGGCCTTGGGTAAGTCACTTAACCCCTCTTTGCCTTGGTTCCTCATTTGTAAAATGGGGACACACTGGAGGAGAAAATAGTAAGCCACATCAGCATTTTTGCCAAGAAAATCCCGTGAACAAAGTCCGCAGGGTAATATAGAGTCAGACACAACTGAACCACAGCAAACACTGCCCTTGAAGGTTTAGAAGCACTTTCCATACAAGCTGCCTTTCTAGATGGTACGTGGGCACATTTGGGGGTAAGGATGCTCATCCTCTTGCTGCCCTTAAGATGAAAGCTCAGCCTTGGGACCTGAAATATCAGCATGATTTTCTCCAGTGTTCTGCTTCCATTTAGGAGAGGGGCTCAGGGCCAAAGGAGCTCCAGGAAAGGCCCTGACAATCCCACCTCAATCAGAATCATGAAGCGATGCTTGTCCTCAGGAGGGCTGCCGCATGACCCTGGGTACTCAATATCCAGGTTGATTCCACTGAAGCTGTGCTGCCGAAGGTATTCAGTCACAGAGTCAATGAAAATCTTACAGTTGCCAGCCGTGGCCACCATGGTGGTGAATCTAGCAAGAAATGGAGTCATAAAATGACACAGCTAGAAGGAATCTTAGAAACTAAATTGTCTGACCCCTTCCTTTTAAGGCTGAGGACCCTGAGGTCCAGGAAGAAAAGTGATCTTTTTTCTTGTGGTCATACAGCTGGTTAATGGCAGACCTGAGGCTAAGACCCAGATCCTCCAGAATTCCCAGTCCAGCATTTAGTCATTTTGCTTCTCCTTTCTCTCATGTGGACTAAGCTCTGGGGCAGACTACTTAAATAAGCACCATAAATCATGCCATTAATTCACATTTCTACGGCATGCTGAGGCTGGGAAAGTTCTTTCCTCCCCAGTGCTCTGTGGGGTGGTATGAATGTTATCATCCTCATATTTTTCTTATTGGAAAACCGAGAGGTTTCATCAGAGAAGCTAAGCAACAGTGGCTACCGTCACAGGGCTGGTAAGTGTTTGAGATTCAGTTTAAGCAAGGTCTTCTGATCCCAGGTCTAGTACTCTTCACCAATACCACACTGCCTTTCAGAGAGATGAAAAAGACCAGTATGGTCCCCTGGACTTAAACAAGTCTTGGATAAAAATCCAAGACAGGTGGCTGTCCAGCCCTTTCTTAAGTTCAATGTTTTTGCCATTCCAGGGATATTGTCCTCATGTTCCCTTTTCTGTTCTATCTCAGTCACTGCCCTCTTCAGACTCTCTTTATCCTCAAGCTCCTCTTCTCCTTGAGACACCAGCACTAAGACTGCCTCCCCTTCCCTCCTCCCATTCTCAAGGGCAGGAAAGGTTCTCACTTCTGATTGCCAAAGTTCCACCCACCAACAACCAGGAGTGTGACCAGGTTCTTGATGCTGAGGAAAAAGGAGAGAGAGATAGCACAAGTTAATCCTCCCCAGCAAATACCCCAGAAGCAGCTTACTACCATACTTACTCAGTTTTTGAGTTCTGGTGGAGAGAGAGCAATACACATACCCAGCAGGGACTCCCACCCTGAGAATTCCCTTCCTTAAAGGGAATGATCTATCTTAAAGAAATGGCTATTCCACTTTCCATAGCAGTGGATGAGCCCAAGATTGGAACCTCCATCTCTGGTTTTAAAGAGGATTTAGTTCCTCTTTAAATTAAGAAAAGGAGTAGGCTCCCCATGAGGATTTGAGTCCTTCCTCTGTATGCCCACCAAGATAGATGATTTCCCAAGGTCATGCTCATCCCCAGGGCGAGGTTTCCTCTTTCTTGTCTCAGTCTTGCTGGATTTTACCATCATTGTAATACCAAGCATCCTTAAAGAGGAGTGGGGAACCTGCAGCCTTGAGGCCACATGTGGCCCTCTAGGTCCTCAAGTGTAGCCCTTTTACTGAATCCAGTTTGGATTCATACATGTGGCCTCTGGCCACAAGATTCCCCCCCTGGTCTTGGAGGTTACCTAGGCAAGAGCAATTCGTGCAATTATCAGCATTTGGAGCATGAGTATTGTGTGGTTATGTGAGTAAAATGGAGAATTGAAGTAAAGATCCAGATAATTCAGGCAGAAAAAAAAATGCCAACCCATAGTTGAGGGAAAGAAGACGGCTGAGCCCACATCACCCAGACTTTGGAGTTCCACATCGTGAGGCTTTCATTCTCCCTTCCCCACGTTAACCCTCTTCCTTTTGTCCACATTGACCTAGGCTACAGCCCCACAGAACAGATTGGGGGTCCAGGCTCCCTTCTGATTTATCCCTCCCAACGTCTGTCCTCTCTACCAGCCTCCAGTCCTTCTTGGTCCTTTCCCCATCTGTTCTCAGAGCTGGCTACTGACTGCTCTTTCAAGGCCTGAACATCATCATTCCACTCACAGGGGGCAATCTTGTTGTTGCTCATGGTGGCAAAGGCATAGATGAGGTGGGTGCACATGCATGGGTCCACATTTTCAGGCATGTACTTGGCAGGGTCTGGCCGGTACTGGGACCAGTTGGTAAAGTAACACACGAGCTTGAAGGTCGCACCTGGAGAGGAAGAGGAGCAGATGCCATGACTCAAGGACATCCCTCTCCAGGGGGTAACTTCTGGAAAGCAGACCCCCAGATTCTCAGCCTAAGAAGGGCTCAAACTGAGGTATGGACTCATAGGAGCTAGAGTTGGGAGGAACCTTAAGAATCAGCTACTCCCTCCACAACCACACATAAGGATCACAGATTTAGAGCAGTTTACAATGAATGCTTTGAGCATGAGCCCAGAAACGTGATTCACTCATGAGAACAAAATTTATGACAGCATAGTTCCCAAATTAACAGCCTGCTGAAGCTTTTCAGTTGTCTCTTTGGAGGTGGACTTCGGAGTCTATCTGCTCCAACCCCCTAGTTTGACAGATGAGGAAACTGAGGATCAGAGGGTTTAAATAACTAGGGGAGGAGTCCATGTCCCATTGCCTAATTCCAGAGCTCCTTCCATTGCACTATCCTGCTTCTCAAGTCAAATGAGAATAAAAACTGAGATTTTTCCTGGACCCTATCTCCTGTTGACCCAGAGTGAGGTGGGACTGGGTGGCAAGTGTCAGATATCCATTGCCTTCTTGAAACCTTTGCTCCCTCCATCCAACTGCCATGTCATCATAAGGACTGACCCCCAAACCTCACCAGAGTTCATCTACCCCTTCCTCAGGAAGAGCTACTAAGGACCATGGAGACACTGTAACTCAGGTGCACCCCTCCCAGTGGGTGCGTTCTGGAAAGTAACCCCTCCATCTCCCCAGACTTCCTCTATACATCGGTTTAGGGAGTGGGGGAGAAGGACAAAGGAAGGATCGTGGGGATTGAAATTCTAATGATACTGTCTAGTCCACCTCTTATTACAGACAGGACTACAGATTCAGAACTATTTACAATGGCTTGAGCATTAACCTGAAAACGGAGGCTCCACCTTCCTCCAGCCCCCAAAACAACCCTGGAGTCCCAGCAGGAACTCAGGGACCCCATGACTCCCCCATGAACCAACTGGGGGCCACTGGAGGTGGGGGGGTGGGGGATGGGAAGGGTGTTACTATACTTACTAAGCTGCAGCTGCAGCAGCAAGACCAGACCTGCTGAACAAAGGAGAGACAGTGTGCTTTCCATGTGCCCTGCCTCAGGTGACCACAAGCTTCCCCTCGAACATGGAATAGACCTGCTGTCCTTGCTTTGCTGCTCAGTTCAGTATAAACACCCATCTACCAGTTACTCACTCCTGCATAGATTATGTTTGTTGCAGACTCTCTACTCGTTGCTCGGAGTATTTTACAGCTCCTGGGCAGAAAGAGACCCCCACCTTCAAAAATCATGGCACATAGGAGGCCTCCAAGTTTTTCTTTTATCAATCTGTACCCACAAACATTTGTATGCAGGCTATCTACCAGAACTGGTTTACATGGTAACACAGAAAGCTCAACAGCTTAAAAAGCATTTCCTTACATAAACTTCCCGTGAAATAGACAGGACCCTCCACAGTTGATTCCCTTTTACAAACTAGGAAACTGAGGACTGGAGGGATCAAGAAACTCGTCCAGATTCGCACGGCCTCCTGCACTAAGAGGGGCAGCTCTTCACCTAAATTTTTAGGGGGTACTTCCAAGTCTTATTAACATACTGGTAACAACAAGCCTTCCACTCTTCCCATTCTGGACCCTGAACCCATGGCAGAAAGACAGAACATCAAAGACAGTAAACCGGGAGCTGAGTGTGGAAGACTCACCCAGCATGATACACTCCACTCTCCTTGCTGATGGAGCAGAACAGCAGAATGGATAATCCAAAAATAGGCTTATACTCTTACATCCAGCTTCAGGCTAGAAGGGAACGATTTGGAGTCAAAGAGGAGGAAAGAACTGGTTTGGGGGCTTGAGCTACTTAGCAGACCATAGCAGCATCTTTCACATTTACTCTGTGGCCCCAGCCCACAGTGCCATGTTGTCTGGAGCTTTCTATATAGGTGGAGAAAGGGGTCCTTATCACTGTGGAAGGAAAACAGCTGCCACAGACCACAGCTGTGGGCACCCAGAGACTACAAATCACATTTGTTCTGTTCCCAAGGGCCTAAAGTCAGCCTACCCTATAGCTGTAACTATAAACAAAGTGCCCCTCAAGCTCCCAATCTCCTATGGAGAGATCGAGGGACCCCTAAACACCTAGCTCTGCCCTCCTTCCTATTTAAAACAATTACAGAAACACTGGAATTGTTTGGAGGTGGATTAGGATTAGACTTTCCTAGATTGACCAAGGGAGGCATGAATCCTGGTGTGCCAGAAAGAAACCTGGATCTCTAAATGCTAAAATCATAGCCCCGTGGATTCAGACCCCAGAGATCATCAGGTTCAATGCTCATATTACAGATGAGAGATCCAGAAAGGGGAGTGGCTTCCCAAGGATGTCAGAAGTCCTCAATGTGAATCTACAATCTCAGTGTGACCTTGAAAGAATTGCATTACCATTCTGAACATCTCCCTTCCCTATCAAATGGAAAGTTGCAAGATTATAATGATAAAACAGCCTTTTAGAGTTCACAAAGTACTTTTTTTCGTTTTTTAAACAATATTTTATTTTTCCCCAATAACATGTAAAGACAACCTTTAACATTCATTTTTTTTGAAATTTGAGTTCCAAATTTTCTCTCTCCCTCACCTCCCTCCTTCCCTGAGACAGTACACAATTTGATATAGGTTATACATGCTCAATCATGCAAAATATACTATCATATTAATTGTGTTATGAAAGAAGATACAAACCTATAGAAAAAAAACACACACCAAAAATACAGAAAGTGAAAAACAGCATGCGTCAATTTTCATTCAGACCAAAGATTCAGACTCTATCAGTTCAGGGCATTTGTTCTTTGACATTTGAATTCAGTCACACTTGAAGGCCGAGAGAGCTGCAGGTTCCCCACCCGTGGTATAAACAGTCCCTTAAGAAGCTAATGAGATCTGAGACCACATTGAAAGGCACAGTGTCCAGAACTACAGAAGTGTTAGTGCTGCTAAGCCCACATCTGGAGTTTTGTTCTGAGGGTCATTGATAAGCTGAAGAGTGTCCAGGGGCCAACCAAGATGGTAAAGGACCTCAAATTTGTGTCTGTCCTTGGTTGAAGAAACTGGAGATATTTAGCCTGGAAAAGACATAGAGAAGATGTTGGATGTTTTCAAGGATTTAAAGGGTTGTCATCAGTAAGTCAGTCATTAAGTACCTACTGTGTGCCAGCCAATGAGTTTACTAGGTGCTAGAGATGCAAAGAAAGGGGAAACAAACCAAAAAAAAAAAAAAAACATGGCCTTCTGGGGAGGTGAGGTGGTGCAGTGAATAGAGCACCAGCCCTGGAGTCAGGAGGACCTAAGTTCAAATTCAGCTCAGACACTTAACACTTACTAGCCGTGTGACCTTGGGCAAGTCACTTAACCCCAATTGCTCTGCCTTCCCCCCTGCAAAACAAAACAAAACAAAAATCCATGGCCTTCTCTCAAAGAGTTCACCATCTAATGGGGGAGACAGCCAAACAAACAAGACATATACAGGATAAATAGGAGATAGCCTTAAAGGGAAGGTACTAAGATGGAAGAGGACGGGGGAGGACTTCTTGCAGAAGGTGGGACTTGAGGCGAGATTTGGAGAAAGTCAGGGAAGGCAGGAGATGAAGATGAGGAAGGAAAGTGTCTCAGGAATGGAGGGAGGACCGCAAAAACATGCAGAGTCAGGAAGTGGAGGATCAGCAAGTGTCACCAGATTATGGAGGAGAAAAGTAGAGTGGAGAAGAGTGGAGTGTGGGAAGTCTAGAAAGGCAGAAAGGGGCAGGTTAGGAAAAGCCACACAGGATTTTAAATCTGACCTTGGAATTTAAAGGGAGTCACCGGGGGCTCTTAAATAGGGCTGGAGATGTATGGTAGGATCTGCAATTTGATGGCAGAGAGGAGAATAATTGGAGCAGAGAGAGACTTGGGGCAGAGAGACCAATCAAGAGGAATTAGATTTGGCCTGCTGGGCTCCAGAGGGCAGAACCAGGAGCAGTGTGTGGCAGATACAGAGAATCCAGTTTGGGCTTAGTATCAGCAAAAACTTTCTCACAATTAAAGCTATCTCATAGTGGAATTGGGCTGCTACAAGAAGCATCACACACACAAACACACACATACACACACACACACACACACACACACACACACACACACACACACACACACACACTGGAGGTCTTCAGGTAATGGGTGGATAGCTATTTGTCAAATCAGTCGTAGACAGGGATTCTCAGTCAGACACGGTTACACTAGATGCTTTCTGAAGTCACTCCCAACTTAGAAATTCCATGATTCTGTGAAAAGGGACCAAGAAAGAAAGAATAGAAAACAGTAACTTCCCCTCCACTTTTCTTACTCAGTTCACTGACCTGGGCACTTGAGAGAGAATCAGAGAGAGAGAGACAGACAAACAGAGATAGAGGAGGAGGGGGTTGTGGGGGAGGTGGGACAGACAGACAGAGACAGAGACACAGAGACAGAGAGACAGAGACAGAGAGAGAACACTGAAGACACCGAGAAGGCAACAGGGATAAAACATGCATTGAGCTAAAAACAGTCCTCAATCTCTGTTAATAGAGGGAATGGGTAATTCTCCATTTAGCTTAATAGAGATGAGATATTTTCTGCAGCAATAGATTCATCCCCCTAATTACTTCTTATTTAGTCTGATGTTTCCAAAGCTAATACCTTGGTTATAGCAAAGGTTAAAAAAAAACCTAAGTATTGTTAACAGAATTTTTACTGAGCCAGTCTCAAACCTGAGAATGACTTAATGGCAGGCCAGGGACAAAGTACCAGTAATCAGGTAGCTGTTTAATTAATTAGTTTCATGATGAGGAACAGATTTGCAAATCTGGAATTCTCTTGATAAGAATTCCACGTTGCTGAAGTGAAGAGAGATTGTATACATAAATCACAAGTGGGAAGGGAGGGAGGGAGGAAGGTGGCAATCGTTCTCAGGGCCAGAGAGGTTTCCCACGACCAGCCCAGAAATCCCACAATGCTAAAGTACAGGTGCCCTGAAGTTCTGTGGGAACGGCATTGTTCAAATCTTTGGGGATCCTTGCCTGATCGGTCACAGGACCAGGGTTCTGTGACTGTAATAGGCCCTACAGTCTTTGATTCGCTTCACTTGGTGTACACAGGCAGAAGGATGCCAGTGATTGTGAGCGTTGTCAAAGGTTTGATATATCATTTTTAGCTGTGTTGTAAGTTCTCTCACAAGAGAGGAAATTCTGGAAAATCTAATCTGTTAGTATATTCATTACACATATCATACTGACTATTATAAAGATCGTAATTCCAATCACAGTATCAATTAAGTAACTAGTTGATAACTGTTATTTTAAGCTCTAGTCCCTAAATATGTACTTGTTTACCATACTGCTTATGTACAAGCTCACTTATTGATTCCAGTTTCTATTTAGAAAAATTTTTTTTAATTCAGTTCTCTAGCACAGCAGGCTAGGCTGAGACCATAGAGATGAGCTTTTTCCTGCACTCCTGGTTTGTACCAGATTCATTGCTCTGAACTTTTCTGTCTTCTCCATAGGTAAACTAGGGTCTCCACTGCGTCAGTCCCAACTTTCTGCCTTTGATTTTATTTTTGTCTATAACCTAACAAATCTTCCCCCACAAAGGGGGAGGCAGGAGTGCAGGGAGCCTAAAAGTTAACCAGTGTGTAAACTTTAATCTGATATCATATGAGGGAGTTTTACTCCCACAGAGAAAAGGGAATGTTAAGCAACAAAAGATCATGGCGTTCCCTTGGAGCAGTGCCGCTTCAAGCATCCATATCCCTGATTCAAATGCCAACTGAACATGTCAAAAGGGAGAGGGGTTCAAGGGAATACCACATCTCAACACCTACCACTGAGTTATCTATTTTGATTCCTGAATTCCCTAACTAGTTCCTACGACTTCAAACCTTTGCCTCTTCTCTCTCTTCCAGGTATTTCTAAATTGCCTTTTAAAAGGATACACATTGGGGCAGCTAGATGGTGGAGTGAATAGAGCACAGGTCCTGGAGTCAGGAGGACCTGAGTTCAAATCTGACTTCAGACACTTAACACTTACTAGCTGTGTGACCTCGGACAAGTCACTAACCCCAATTGCCCTGCCTTCTCCGTCCAAAAAGAAAAAAAAGAAAAAAAAAAAGAAAAGGCTACACATCAAGAGAGTACTTGGAGTTTGCTTGTATCAACTCATGGAGAGTTGATTGTTAAATTTTCACTGTGAGCATTTACACCTCAAAAATCATTGAAAGCTACAAACTTGATTTATTGTCTCAGTGATTGTCTAGTCTTAAGAAAGTGACGGAGGGAATGTTAACAGTACAGATGGAATGTAAAAGTGTAACCATTGCCTACATTTGGGCAGGGGAAGCTGGTTGTTAAACATTTACCAGCATAGAATTAGAACTATCATTCTAGTCTTCCACTTGACTTCTCAAAGGGGCCAAACCCTTATTCACTCTGAATCTTTTGAAACCATCAGGAGAAATCACAGGTTAAACAAACTGGATTAAACAACCCAAGTCTGAAACAATCTAAGTTTTCTCCCCTGTGATTTTCTGGATTTTTTAGGTTTAGAAAAAGAATGGGAGCTGTCTAGTAGAAGCTGAATTTTCTGAGATATTTTAACATAAAGGTTAAGATCATTAATGTTAGACTATAGTAGGACTTTTAAAGAAAGACAGTTGACTTCTTTTCAGAAAACTTATCACGGGATGAGGATTCAGGTAGAAACACACCCGGAACAGCATAGAAAATGAGTGTGAAGTGTGAGTTTGTGGGACCCAGGAAATGTAGGGTAGTAGCAGAGCCATTAGAGAAACTTTTCAGTGACCATGTGGACTAGTGATTGACTAGGAAGCAGTTGCCTTCAGTGTCTACAGGACAGACAGTCTCAGATAATGAGACTGCTCCTTGTCCTCTCTCTGTGATTTTGATATAGGGGATCCCTGATGGTCCTTTGCAAATGGCCCCTTGGTTCATCTGTTCCCTCGGAGAAATGGAAATTGGGAACTCAGCTCTCAGTGGAAGTGGTTGGAGAGTGGAGATTTCAGCCCTTTACCAGAGAACATGGTACTCAGGCACTCCAATGTTTAATGTAATATCTTCTTTTCATTTCCATTCATTTAATGTGTAATAATCTGTCACAATGGGTAGCCAGCCCTTAGAAGTCACACAAGTTGAAACATAGATGAGATCAAAGTGGGAATCCAGGGAGGGGGAATCAGGGCAGAAATGCAACCAAAATAAGTTATAACATTTATATTTTCAACCCTAGACTAAAGATGAGAAAGAACCAGGATTAAGGCATTAATAAGCTGAGAGCTACAAGGAACTCAGGCTGATCTTTTCCCACTATCTCAGAGGAACAGACATTCACAAGGAGGGCAGAAAGCCAGAGGGACCCAGTTCAAGACCAAGCAGATAATCCATGTCTACAAATGTGCTAGAAAAAACAAAGAAGTTGGAACATCTGGGGCTGGACGTGCCATCTTTCTATCCTTTCATCTTCTTTTCCCCTCTCCTTCTTCCTCCTCCTCCTCCTCCTCCTCTTCTTCTTCTTTGCTAAGAATTCCTTTCTTAGTAGCAGCTCCAAACCACACTCCGTCATGCTTAAAGAATCACTGTTCTCTGGGGATCCAGTATGTCCTTGCATGTGGGCAAAAAATGGTTCACAAAGTTGCACCAATTCCTTCACACGGAAACTGTTAAATGAATTTTAAGTCCTCATGCACTCATTGCTTACCAACAGAAAGTGGCCCAGATGTATCCCGGATTTTTATAGGAACTGATCTTGAATTCATTGTAAATGAGTTGGTTCTATGAGAAATTTTGAAGGGACCCTCCCAGGGATATGAGATGGGGAATATACCAGTATCAGGAGTATGGTTGATAAGCTCCCCTATTCAATTCAATTTGCTTACAGGGTAAAGAGCCTTTGGGGCATCTGTTGGGCACCACCCTGTAGAGAGGGGAAAAGGACAAACATTTATATTTAATATAAATTAAAATGATTAAGTTAAATTAATATAAATTAAAATAAATTTAAAATAAGCCTCTTATGTGCTAGACTACACTCGAGCTGTCTCCAAGATGATCTGGTTAGCCAGGGCTCTGAGAAGAATGAACCCTCGTCAGAGGAGTCGCCCCGCCAATCGCTAACATTTAGCCGGAATTGTAGGGTTTGCAAAGAGCCTTCTATGCGCTTTCTCATTTGATCCTCCCACAATCCTGTGAGAGGTGCTGTTATTATCCTCATGTTATAGAAGAGGAAAGTAAGGCTGAATGAGGTTAAGTGACTTAGCCAGAGTCACGCAGCACATATTTGAGGCAGGATTTGAACTCAGGGCTTCCTGACTCCAGGTACAACATTTCTATTCACGGTGTCACCCAGCTGCTAAATGCTTCTCATCCCTTTTTGCCTTTTGTCTAGCGCCTTTCTTTTAGGATTTGTCTTTCCCCTCCCTCACCCCTGGAGCAGTTAACAGTGCCTTACAGCAGAAGCACAAGCCAAGTTTCATGTCTTTGTCCAGGTAGCTTGAGAGGGGAGTTCTTGGAGCTCAAATTCCTGGCCACTTTCTCACTTTGTTTCCCTTTCTGGGTACATAACTTGTTTAAGGATAGAGGTTAGGATATACCCCACATGGTCAACAGGACAGGGGGCAGAGGAAAAGCTCTGGTGGGGGCAGAAAATCTACCAGGCACATGTCCCCTTGGGACATCTACTCCCCCCGAGGCCCTGCTCTCCCTCCTGGTGACCCCTTGCCCAGACCACCATTTCACAAGGGGCCCCAGTCAAGCTCACGGCACTCCTGACAGCCCACAGACATATCCGGGCTTTCCCACCTCTTCACAAGCCACCTAGAGTACCCAGTGCTCCCCTCCTATCTCCCACCGGCTCCCCACTTCCCCTTTATGTGTTATCTTTATTAGAATATCAGTTCATTGAAGATGACTGTCTTTTTTAACATGTATTTGTATCCCCCTTGCCTATCATAGCTCCACACATAATAAACACTTAATAAAAGCTCTATCATCTGTTTATCATCTATCATCTATCTTTCTATCCTTTCATCTTCTTTTCCCCTCTCTCTTCTTCCTCCACCTCCTCCTCCTCCTCCTCTTCTTCTCTCTCTCTCTCTCTCTCTCTCTCTCTCTCTCTCTCTCTCTCTCCCTTCTCTCTCTCTAAGATTCCAGAGCTAACAGAGGCCTCAGAGGTCATTGAGTTCAATTCATACCTGAACTAGGAATCTCATCTTTAACATTGCCAACAAGTGGTCATCTAATCTATACTTAAACATCTCTAATAATGGTGAATGGACTTCCCCTTAGGGTATCTCATCCTACTTTGAGACAGCCCTAATTTTTAGGAAATGTTACCTTTCTTATATTGAACTTATATCTGCTACTCTAAAGCTTTTACTTGTTGACTTACCCCAGCTCTGACTTTTGGGGCCAAGCAGAGCAAACGCAGTCTTTCTTCCTAAAAGCAGACCTTTCTGTGCTTGAAGATCCCATCTCTTCTTTGTCATTTCTTCTCCAGGACAAACACCCTAGTTCTTTTATTTGTTTTACTTTGCAGGTGGGTTTTTTTGCTTGTTTTGATTGCTTTTTGTTTTTGGTTATGGTTTTAATTCTCCAGGATCTTGGTCACTTGCCTCTGGACACATTTCACTTTGTCAACAGTTCTCATACTATCTTGTCAATGTCCTTCTAAACATATGAGATCCAGAGATAGACAGCATTCCAGATGGGATCTGACCAGAACAGAATACAGGTAAGCTGCCCCAATTATGGACACTGTGCTTCTATTATAGGAGCCTATGATGGTATTCAATGTTTTGGCCGTTACTTAGGATTACAGTAACTTACTGACCCTTGCAAACAATTCTTGCTAAGTTTTGATTAAAAAAAAACTCATTAAAAATGGACCAAGTAGAGAAGGGTTTTAGAGGAAAGTCTGATACAGGATGGTTAGACGAGGCCTTCTCACCAATTGGAGAAGCAGTGATCTTCAGATAAGAAAAGTCAGGGCAACTGAGGAATAACTTTGAATGCTGTCTATGATTCCAAAGGAATCTCATCATTCCCTCTGTTTAACCTTGTCCTGGTATATGCAAAGCAGGAGTTGGCTGGTAAATATTTAACAATTGGCTTTGGGGCGGGGGGAGGATGTGTACATCCACAGTTTTAAGTTTAATTTGCATTATTAACATTTTTTTCAATCATTTTCTTAAATCAAGACAACACACAGAATAGTAAGCAGAGCCCTGATTTATAGCGTTTGCTGATTTCTGAGGCATAAAAGCTCACAATGAAAATTTAACTATCAGTTCTCTTTCCAGCCACTTCTAACTGGCTCTAATTCATTCCTGATTCGAAAGTACCTGAGATCTAGTTACCTGCAGGCCATTCTAGAGCTCTTCAGGTCTACCCTAGGATAAAACCACCTCCTGGTGACCCCCTTGCCCAGACCACCATTTCACAAGGGGCCCCAGTCAAGCTCATGGCACTCCTGACTTAACTCACCCTTAATTCCTAAAGGCCATTGATAACTAGCCCACTGCCTGATGGAGCTGCCCGAACCAGGCTTGTCCATGGGGCTTCCCTTCCTCACAGCAGGCCAAAGCAAGGATTCAGGACAGCAGTGAAATCAGGGCACCAGTAACTTGAATGTCTCTGGCATGACTTTGTCTCCTTTGTTGGTCTGTTCACTATCATTAGCCTGATGAGACATAGTGTAGCATACTGGGTGGAGAGACAGTGCAGGAGTCAGGATTCTGGCCTCTGAAATATACCGAGTGTGTGACCCTGGCCATGCCACTCAACCCCTTAATTCCCCCCAAGCAGCTCTCCAGCGCTAACTACACAAAAGTACAAATAATTACAGACTCACAGAGCCAGCACTTGTTAGATTGTGGGACCCTTGAGGGCAGGGACTGGGTTTTGCCTCTTTTTGTGCCCCCTTGCTTAGCACAGTGTCTGCCACAAAGCAGGGTGCTCAATAAATGCTGACCAATTGATTGATTGAGCTGAAAGGCTTCATAATCTTCTAGTCCAGGAGTTCTTAACCTTTTCTGGGCCATGGAACCCTTCAGCAGCCTGCCAACTTTCCTCTGCAAAGTGTTTTTAAATACATAAAATAAAGCATATAGAATACCAAAGAAAAACAATTATGTCAGAATACAGCTATCAAAACATTTTTTAAAAAAAAGTTCATGGATCTGATCTAGTCCAAGTCTCCCCCCTCCCCATTTTACAGATGAGAAAACAGACTCGGGGCAGCTAGGTGGTGCAGTGAATAGAGCACCAGCCCTGGAGGTAGGAGGACCCAAGTTCAAATTCGACCTCAGATACTTAACACAAAACTAGCCGTGTGACCTTGGGCAAGTCACTTAAGCCCAATTGCCCTACCTTCCCCCCTCCAAAAAGCAAAAATAAAAAGAGAAAGAGAAAGAAAGAAAACTGAGACCCAAGGAGTTTAAATGACTTGCCCGAGGTCACATGGTCTAAGTTTTAAAACAGACGCCAATCCACATCAGTGGGGGAGTTTCCTCACCTGGAGGAAACCAATTAAATCATAAGTCTGGTTAAAAAAAAATCACCCCATAGTTAGAACAACTGAAAGGCTTTATTTCAGAAATATTTCTGGAAATTAAATCTGTAAACTGACCTGTTCAAAGGTCAAAGATATTAAGAGTTTTGCATCTTATTACATTAGGAAAGAGAACACTAAATTCAGAACCATTGAGAGGAACATGACCCATCTGCACAAACTTTAGACGGTCTCCATAGGCAGCCTGAGAGGAGACAAAGACAGGAGGCTAGCCCAGCTCTAGCCTAGGCAGAATAGGCAAAGCCAACCCTGTTGTTGGCCATGTCATAGACAGAGTAGTATTCCTTGAGGAAGATATCACCCAGAATCCACAGAGGCTGCCCACTGGAGGAGGGCAGATAGGTGGCCTCAATCACAAGCCGGCAGTAACCATCATTCTGTCAATGAGAAAAGAGAAAGGATTTACCAAAACTGGATCCTTGCCTGGAGTACTCCCCCACTGCATGGCTCCCCTGGCTAGACCTCTGAGGCCTTCTTTATCCTCAACCAGTCTCTGCCGACTGATTCCCCAGAGCTGCCTGAGATGCCATCGGGACACAGAGAGCTCATCTAGGCTCACCCTCCTTAATCCCTGCCAAGCCTGGTAGTGTGGATACTTACACTGAAGACATAGGCAGAGGGAGGCAGAGGGAACTGGGACCCACTGACGACAAAAGTGATGGTGGGCAGATCCTGGAGGTAGCTGCAGTTGACCACAAACTACGGAATGAATGAGCAGAGCAGATGTGGGCCTTGGGGTCAGAGGAAGGCGCGAGCCACCCATAGCCCCCATCGTGGGTCATCCTGTCAGATTCCCCCATGCCCAGCACCTCCAGCAAAAGCTGTCACTGAGCTATATTGCTGGCTCATAGGAAGACTAATGTCGCTGAGCTTTCCTTATCCCTAATCTCTAAACAGCCCAGCAGAATCCTGGAATTTCTGAGTGTGAAAATAATAGACTGTCAAACACAGAAAGGCAGTTTCTGACCTCAGAAACTTCTAGTTTAAATTTTAAAAGGCCTGGGAGTAGACATCTAGACACCCCCCCAAACTCACATCAGCGGTATCACATACAAATATAGACAGACACACATTATGTCCTTGTAACTGCAAACCAAAGTTTGGACTAGCAACAAATGACTGTCTACAGAAGGGGCTTGGTCATCCCAGACTTCCCATAGGAATGGAATAGGGGAGCAGCTAGGTACCTTCCCTGCCATATGCTTCACAAGTAACACAGCCCTCAGAATTACACAATTTCAGAACTGGAAGATTCTTCAGAGGCTTCCTACTAAATCTGCCTCAAAGCAAAAATCCCCTCTACAACATGACCAACAAGAAGAGATCCAGCCTTCTCTTGCTGACTTATGGGGATGGAAACTCATGACTTCCTAAGACCTCTTGGTCCACACTGAGGTGACTCTAATTATTAGGAAGTTTCCCCTTTGAACAAGTCAAAAATCCTCAATGTTCCCCCTGTTCTGGCCCCTGCAGTCAACCAGAACTAGGTTAGCCCCCCTCTTCCATAGGACAGCCCTCCAATTATGTGAAGACAGCAGTCATTTCTCTGCCAGTCCCTCCTCCATTCTAATCCAACCCTCTGCCAAAGCTTCCTCTTCACTTGTCTAAAACCATCTTCTCGAGGTAAAAGGAATATACTTCCCACTAGCGTCAGTGTCAATTAGTACTACCTACTCTCTGTCTCTCTCATCCTCCCTTCCTCCTTTCTCTCTCTCCTTCCCTTTCTTCTTTCCTCCCTCCTTCTCTCTCTGCTTCTCTCCCTTTTCCCCTTTTTCTCTCCTTCCTTCCTCTTTCTCATTCTCTCATATCTCTCTCTCCCCCCCTCTCTCCTTCTTTCTGTCTGCTTCTCTGTCTCCTTCTGTCTCTCTCAGTTTCTCTCTCTCTGTCTCCTCTCATTTTTACAATCAGTTTAGATGTACTGTGTGGCTCGGATCACTCACGCTCCTGGACATCCATTTTTACATTTGAGGAGCCCAGTATGTGATATTCTACATTTTCATATACTGGTAGGTAGCACTCAGCAGCAGCTCCTGCCCATCCGGGGATGTTCCATACTCAAAGAGCAGATCCATTCCCCTAGGAAAAGCTTCCCTCTGTTTTGACCCCCCTCTTGTTCTCTGCCCACCCACCCCTGCTGCCACCCTTCACCGGCTGAGTTTAGGCTCCTTCTATGAGCTCATTCCAGACCTTCAGAGATGCCCTCAGCCTCTGGTCACTCACGTCACAATTCTGAGCCTGCTGTGCTCCTGTTGCTTGCAGGAAGGCATTTATGTACTGCTGAGGAACAGCCAGAAGAAAGGTTCCTGTATCCACAATGGCCTGGCAACCCTGGGAACACCAGCCAGTGGCCTGGCTACCTATAGCAAACCTGAAGGGGAGACCAGACCCAAGGCTGTCAGACTGCTCAACAGGCAATTGAACTAGGCCAGAAATCATGTCCCTTCCCGCCCCCCTCGCCCCAAATGTCCTGAAATCCTACCATTCAGCTGGAGAAATAGGGCAATATACACAGGGAACAGCGACTAAACTAATATACACTATGCACCAAGTGAGTGAATAGTGGGAAATGAGTACTGGATACATTCAAAGGAAGAAGTCATTATGACCCCCCTCTTGTTCTCTGCCCACCCACCCCTGCTGCCACCCTTCACCGGCTGAGTTTAGGCTCCTTCTATGAGCTCATTCCAGACCTTCAGAGATGCCCTCAGCCTCTGGTCACTCACGTCACAATTCTGAGCCTGCTGTGCTCCTGTTGCTTGCAGGAAGGCATTCATGTAGCAGAGAGTCATGATAGCAGAGAGTCAAAAAGCCACAGAATTTTGGAATTATCTGACATCTTAGAGACCCTCTAGTTCAATACTTTGATTTTACAGATAGGAAAACAGTGATGGAGAGAGGTTGGGTGACTTGCCCTAGGTCTCATGGCTCACAAGTGGCCACATTGGGATTGCAACTTGGGTCAGACTTGGCTTCATGGAGGAGGAAAGATGTGATCCAGCCCTTAGAGGCTGAGCAAGAATGGAGAGAAGAAAGAAGGGAATTTCTGGTAGAAAGTATAGAAATAGGGAAAGATGTGGCAAGATGTGGGGACAGTAAAAAGACAATTACCCATGAGAGGATGCTCATGATGGGGAGTAATGGGAAATAAGTTTGGCCTGGAGGAGTTTGTGAGATCCTTGAATGCTAAGCAAAGGGGTTTGGATTTGATTCTTTGGACAAGGAAGAGTTTCTGAAGATTTTTCAGAATAATTAAAATCTTATCAGTAATTATAAGCTTAATGCACTACAATCATAGTAAGTATTACCGCTTCTAAAGGGCTTTCTCAAACGCAACCTCATTTGAGCCTCATAACAACCTCATGAGCTACAGCAAAGCCAGTATCATTATTATTCTCATTTCATAGGTAAGGAAACTGAGACTCAGAAAAGTTAAGGCAGGGACCCAGATTCAAGAGGCCTGAGAACATCAACCTGCTGGTTTGGCAAGATCCAAGTGACCAGCCAGGGGCGTGCTGGAGTCATTTTGAGTCAGCCACAGATTACTAAGTATGAGCGCTTAAGCTTCAGAAATCAGCAAATTCTACCAATCAGGGCTTGGTTTATCATTTCATGGATTGTCTAGACTTAAGAAAAAGATGGAGAAAATGATAATAATGCAGACTAAACTTAAAAGTACATCATGCACATCACTCCCCCCACCCTGCAGAAAGTTGGTTGTTAAACATTTACCAGCACACTGCTGCCAGCAGTATTATAATTTAAAGAGTTAGAGGTCAGAGGACCAAGAGTTCAGATCCACCTTGGTCTTTAACTCACTAAAGAGGCTGTGAAGACCTTAAGAGGGCTTTCCATCACTCTCATGACAGAGAAGATGCCCCCCCTTACATGTCTCCCTTTCTTCCACACCCCAGAAATAATAATTGCTAGCATTTTAAAATTTGCAAAGCTCTAAAGAGACCAGAAAGCTGCTTCTTATGAGGAGATAGCCCTGGAAACACTTATTTCTTGGCTCCTGGACAGATCAGTGAGGTGACTTACTCCTCAATGCCAATCTGCCAGTAAACTTCCCGAGTCACAGGGGTCCAGGTGATCTGACCAGAGTAGAGCTGAGGGTCCACACCTCCAAGGATGAGCTCCCCTCCATATTGCTGAGTTGGTTGACTGGGAACAGAGAAAGAATACAGTGAGTCCAAGTGCCTGACTCCTTCCTCTAGCATGGGACTTTAGGAGGACAGCCCAGGCTGGCCAGGAAGCCCAAGGTCAGAGTTAGGTTGGACAATCAAGGTTAAAGCAAAGGGTCATTGACCCAGGAAAGAAGAAACAGACTTGGCTCCACCAATGTCCTTGAATGCAAACTATACGAACACTCCCTAAAGCTGAGGTCAGGATGTTTGAGAATGGGGTCTGGGTAGAGAAACATCTCCAGTGTCACTTGGAGCTAGACCTGATGGAAATTCCAAACGTGCTCTTCATAGTCTGCTCCTGCCCTTGGTATCATGGAGGGCTAGACGGCTTCACATTGACCTTGTCTCTGCTGGCTCTCCACCCTATAGTGTCTTATGATAAGGGGGCAAAGGATTAGGAGCCCTATGGATACAATGACATTTGAGGGAGGCTGAGGCTGAGCAGTGAACAATTTTCTACATAGAGTTCTAATTTGGGAGACTCTTCCCTTCCTCCTGAGTTCCCTTTAAACAGCCACAGGCTTGCCCCACTTTAAGCAAACCCAATACATGAAAATCCAGGTATACCAAAGAGGTCATGATTGAGAAGTGATTCACTTTACAAGGGTTTGAGGTTTTTTTTTTTGTTACAAAATGATTCACCCAATTATACTTTAAAGTTAGATTTAAAATATGATTTCCAGAAATTCAATTTACATACAACTTTTAAGAACTTACCTAGTATGTAAAATGTAAGCCACCCACATCATATTCTGAAACCACAGTGTCAGAGCCTTTAGTGACGATAATAATAAATAGCATTTATATAGTGCTTTCAGGTTTACAAAATGCTTGACATCTGTTATCTTGTTTAATCTTCACAACAAACCTGGGAAATCAGTGTTACCATGATCCTCAATTCGCAGATGAGAAAACTGAGGCTGCATTCTATCTGTCCCCTAGCCCCAGAAACTTGATCTCATTCCGGGTAACACTAGGGCAGGGCTGGGGAAACTGCAACCTCGAGTCACCTGTGGCCCTCTAGGCCCTCAAGTGCGGCCCTTCGACTGAATCCAATCTTCACAGAACAAATCAGCTTAATAAAAGGATTTGTTCTGAGAAACATAGACTCAGTCAAAAGGCCACACCCAAGGACCTAGAAGGCCACCTGTGGCCTCCAGGTCACACCCACCCCTGCTCTAGGGCAAATGGGGCTGGTTTCAGACTAAGCCTATGTATAACGTGGTAGAAAACCAGAACTCCAATCCTGACTTGCCCAGAATCATAGGGCTAGAAAGCATCTGAGGCAGGATTTGAATATGGGCGTTCCTGACGGGTCCAGCAGTCTTGCCACTGTACCAAGTAGCCTTTCCGAGGTCCTAAAAGCCCTGGAAGCCTTGATCCTTGACCTGGCTCGGTGGAAGGCAAGCTCTTACCGGGAGAAGTAGAAGCTGAAGGTGGGCTGTGAGAGCTGCCCCTGCTGCAGCATGCCCTGCATCACTGTTGGAGAGCTTCCTACAGCCATGGCTGGGTAAGCCATGCCCAAAATCCCATCAAAGTCAGAATAATAGAAGGGGATGATGGGCTCGTTCTCACTCAGGCCAAACTCCTGGTTCTGGACCACAGTGTTCTGAACCTGGGGAGAGATGAATGAATTGGGTTGGAAACCCCCAGCCCACAAATGAGCTTCAGAGCACTGAAGCCAGAGAGAATCCAGATGCTGAAGCATAGGCAGCCAAGCGGTGGGTCTATGAGGAAATAAACAGAAGGATTAAATAAAGCCCAGATCCAGAAGGTGGGGCTAGAAACCTCAAGAGACCCAAATCTCTCCTGAGAAAATCAGCAGCATTGTGTGTGTGGCCTCTTCCAGGGCTAGACCACAGCTGACCTTAGGTCTGCCTGTTTATGATGTGACCACACAGGATAGAGCAGAGAAGTTGCATTTGATTTATTGACTTATCTCTGCCCTCTAACCCTAATAACATGATTTCACTTCTGGCTGTGAGAATCTATAGCAAATGAAACTAATTTTAGATTAAGATTTAGATTAAAATTTGGAGTCCCAGAATTTCATTTTAAACCCAGGCTTTGCTACTCACGACCCATGTGATCTTGGCCAAATAATTATGCTCTCTGATCCTCAGTTTACCCATTTGTAAAATAAGGAAATTGGGCTAGATAATCCCTAAAGTTGCTTCTGGCTCTAAGCCCATGGTCCTATAAAGAAAAGTTTAAAAAAAAAAAAACACCCAGGAAAGAGAAGATGGAGGGGGAGGGAAAAAATATTGAAATATCTGAAGTCATCTAAGACTTGTATCATCAAATGGAGAACAGAACCCATTGATTTATTCTGCTTCTCCAGAAGGAAGAACTAGGGCCAGGGAGCAGAAGGGGGAGATTTTGACTCACTATGAGTGTCTGAAAAACAAGGTATACAAGGTGGATTGAGTGCTGGCCTGGGAGTCAGGTAAGCCATGGCTCATCAGTTCCTGCCTCCAAAGCATACAACTTACGTGATTCTGGGCCATCCAGTTTCTCAAGGACCCAGACATGCTCTGAGACCATAAATTTACAGGAGGAAATCATGAGGCTAGAGTACCCCTCCTTAACCCATCCTTAAGTGGGGGTGCTGGAAGCAGCTCAGAACTACCAGCTCTGTTAAATTCTCATTGTAATTACACCTGGGAAAAGCAAACGGCATTTGATTTATTGTTTTGTTCATCGTTGAGACTTAAGAAAGTGATGGGGATATCAAATTTAAAAGTGTGATGTGCAGGCTTTTTCTTTTCAGAGAGCCAGTTGTTAAATATTCACCAGCACAGCCCTGTATCCACCACACTAAGAATTATCTAACAGAGTTGTCCAATCACGGTTTCATCAAAGGGAGAAATGTGCAGGTAGTGCCTGGATCATTCCCACCCCACTTCCTGGCCGAGGAGGGAAATTATAGGTGTGGAACACTGCATGTAAGGTCAGATTTTTTCAGTATGTTGGTGATGAGTTTCAATGAGTTAGGGTTTTTTTCTCTTTTTAAATTTTTCATTATAAGAGATGGCCCTGGGAGAGAAATGGAGGAAGGGGAGATACTGAAATACAAATGACTGGAATGCAAAAGAAATCAATAAAAATAAGAAGATATCAACAAAAAATCCATTTAAAAACTGTGCTGGATGCTGAAAGCGATCAATAAAAGTATTTTTAAAAAAAAATCTGTTTCAGATACTTTAAGATTTCAATAAAAAATCAGCTTTAAGAAACCTGCCTGTTCCGGGTGCTGAAAGATACCAATTTAAAAACTTAAAAAAAAAAACTGCCTGTCCTGGGCCTAAAAAATATCAATAAAGGGATGCTGAAAGACATAAATCAAAAACCAACTCGTTTTCTAAAACTGCCTTTCCTGGATGATAAGAGATACCGGTCACAAACAGATTATTTTAAAGCGCCACCTGTGCTGGAGGCCACGGCATCAGAGCCCAGGGGGTTTCCATCATGCTTTGGGGACCGGAGGGGAGCGGCTACCGAAGCCCCCACTCTGTGCTAAGCCGCCTCGTGCGAATCTCGACAACCTTTGGAGGCGGGTGTCGTGATCCCCACATTCCAGCTGGGGAAGCTGAGGCAGCGGACGGTCAGCCGCCCGGGGGTCCGTGCTGGCGCTCGGCTTGCCGGGGCCGCAGGATGCGCAGCAGTGCCCGCGGCCCAAGCGAAGCCGGCGTGAAGCCACGGCGTCGTAGCCCAGGACCACAGTCAGGCTGCCGCTCCCGTAGGGCGGCGTGTACGTCTGCCCGCCCGCGCTGAAGGTGGACGACCGGCTTGGGCTGACCCTGTGGTGATTGGCTGCGGAGACACGGGACCGGCTGTTGGCGTCTCCCCCCGGCCGCCCCCTCTGCGCGGAAGGCGGGCAATGAGCGTTCATTAAGTGCCTACTGTATGCAAGGCGTCGCGTGCCGGGCTTCTTGCTGTTTCCCCGCACTTATTAGGCGCCTATTACACGCCAAGCACTGCGCACCTCCCTCCTCATTGTTTCCTGAACAAGTCAGTCCAGAGGCATTTATTAAGTGCCTGTTATGTGCTGGGCACTGTGATATGTCACTCATCTGCTGAATGCGGCCTTCAAAGCCCTTTAATAATCCAGTTCTCCTTTCCAGTCTTTTCCTCCCAACACCGCCCCCTCCCCCTATAGTCTTTGATACACTGACACGGACCTTCCTGGTGGTTCCTGGAAGAAGTCTATTAGTCAATGAGCATTAATATGCGCCGTCTCTGGGCTTGTCATTGAGGTTAATCACTCCATCTCCTCTATAGGGAGAGGCAGGATTTCCTCCCGCCGTCTTTCAGGCCCGGAGGGCTCCCCCTCCACCTCAGCCCCCGGGCTCTGCCCTCCTTTCATCCAGACCCTCCTCAACCCCTCCACAGCAGAGGCCTTTCCCAGCGCCCCCACTCCCCACCCCCAGGGGCTAGTGCCTTCCCCAGGAGATCACCCCTCCTGCAAAATCCTGTCGTTCAAAGCCTTCTAAAAACTCTCTTTCTCTCTCTCTCTCTCCCTCCCCCCAACATCCCGCCTCCTCCAGGAAGCTGGCCCTGCTCCCCCTCCATTCTGAGATCACCCCCAGTCTATGCACTGCCCCCCCCATTGTACTGGGAGCTCCCGAGGGCTGAAGCCGTCCTTTCCTTTTCTCCCACCACTTGGTGCCGGGCCTGGGGCATGGCTGGTGCTTACTCTATGCTCACTGACTCCTCGTACCCAACACAGTTATTTCGTGGGCCTGGGAGTTCCCGAGGGCAGGGACCCTCGTTTGTGGATTTTCCATTTGCTTTTCTTTCCACTCCCAGGTCTAGGTCGGGTACCTGGCCCACGCACACAGATGCCTCCCAGGCTGAGCTTGGCGCACACGTGTTACCTGCCTGGCCTCAGTCTCCCCTGTGCCAAGGTGGGAGGGGGCAGGCCTGGATGGGCCCGAGACTCCCCTCGATCCCTTGAGCCAGCCTGGGTTCCTGTCCACCCAGTGGACAAAGGGCTCACTGTAACATGGCTAACTCTTTGTGGGGGAAAAGACGGGGAAGCCCTCATGGGTGGGAACAATGGTGGAGAGGATGGGGGTAGTGAATGGGGCCCCCTTCTTTACCTTCCCCTTTCTTTCCCCTCCTCTTCCTCCTCTCTCCCTTCCCCCTTCCCTATCTCCTTCCTCCTTTCTCTCCCTCCCCCGTTCTCTTATCTTCCCCTCCCCCTTCCCTCTCTTTTCTCCCCTTCTCTCCTTCCTTTCTTTACCTTCCCCCCTTTTCCTTCCCCTCTCCCCTCCCCTCCCGCCCCTTCTCTCTTTCTCCCGTCCCCCTTCCTTCTCTCCCCTCCCTCTCCCCTCCCCCTTCCCTCTCTCCCATTCCCCTCCCCCTCTGTCTCTCCTCCCCCATTCCCTCTCCCCTCTCCTTCCTCTCTCCTTCCCCTCCCTCTATCCCCTCCTCCTCCCCGGGTTGAGGGCACTCACAGCAGGCCTGGGTCTGGCAGTAGGTTGGAGGAGCCGGTGTCAAAGAGGACGAGGAAGTCCTGAGGGGGAGTGCCGATGCCGATTTGCCTGAAGTAGGACTGCAAAGACACACCTGGCTGATGTCGCCCCCTGCAGGAGGGGGACGGAGTTGCCCGCAGCGCCCGGCCCGGGGGCTCCTCAGGGGCCGCTTTTCTGCCACGTGGTTTGTTTTTAACGGAAGATAATCAATGAGGAGCCCGGCTCTCTGGGGTGGATGGGGGGAGGGAAGGGAGCGACACCCTGGGAAATGTCGGTGATGAAAAAACAAAAGATAACTTTTAAAAGAACAAACTTCTCGTGGCGTCGGGAGTGAGCCGCGGAATCCGTGGGAAAGGGGTAAAAACGCCCGGCGCGGCGGCTCTGAGGCTGGGGCCAGGGGGCGCTGCGCTGCCCTGCAAAGCCCCTGCTGTCACGCGTGCACAGCCCCGGGCCCTGGAGCGGCCGAGAAGCGCGCACTGACCACATCCTCCGTCCGCTCCTTCCGTCACTCACTCGGCAGGCGTTTACCTGTGCCGGGTGCGGCGCTAAGCTCTGAGCAGAGAAAGAAGGGTCAAAACGGCCCCCGACCGCGGGGAGCCCGAGGCATTGAGCCTCGGTTTACGTTGCTGTGAATTTACCACGGTGCCAGGGCTTTCACATGTGCGGAGCACGTGCTGAGCTCTGAGGATGCACCCAGAAGTAAAACCCTGAGTAGTCAGGTCCCTGCCCTCAAAGAGCTAACCACGCATCCGCTGGGACTTGCCTTACTCAACGCCTGAGAGAATATCATATCGCTTCTCCTTCCCCCAAAGAACTGAGTTATTTGTCCAAACACCCTGCCCACCGAGTTTTATAGGGATGTTTATAAAGCGTTCTCCCGGCTCCCTCCGCCCATCACGGCTGAGTATATTCCCACCTCCAGCCTCCTGAGACGGCTCTGGTAGAAAAAATAAGGAAATGTGCAACAGGATGTAGTGGAATGGAACCTGGGTTCGAATCTCAGCTTTGACACTAGCTAGTCAATCACTGACAAGTGATTTAACTCCACCGTCTTCATCTATAAAATGGGGGTGAAATAACACTTCCCCTGCTTACTTAGGGGGGGGAATGATTTGTGAACTCTAAAGCACTATGTGAATTCACTTCTTTTTGTATAGATTTTGTAGAGGCTAATTTTCCACGCACTTGTGTCTCCACCGGTGTGGTGGAACAGAACATCAGAATCCCAGAATATGAGAGTTGGAAGGGGTCTCTGAAGCCACTTAATCCATCCCGTAATCAAAATGAATGCCAGTTACACCATGCCTGATAAACATCATCCAGTCTTTTGTAAAGATCCCAAGGCAGGGGAACCTCCCACCTTTGATACAGCCCATCCCAATTTGCCATAACCTTAACTGTTTGTTTTTTAAAGGGGAGGGGGCATTTTCTGGCGTCTTGCCTCTTTTCAACTTTGACCCAAAGCTTCTGCTATCTGGAGCCAAAGAATAATAATCCATCTTGCACATGACACCGTACAAATATCTGAACATAGCTGTCATCCCGAATACCTCACAGGCAGGGACTGTTTCATTTCTGTCTTTGTATCCCCAAGGCAGTGGACAGAAAGCCCGGCCTGGAGTCAAGAAGATTCGAGTTCAAATGTGGACTCAGACACTTACTAGCTGTGTGACCCTGAGCAAGTCACTTAACCTGTTTGTCTCCATTTCCTCATCTATCAAATGAGCTGGAGAAGAACATGATTAAACCTCTCATTATCTTTGCCAAGGAAATTCAAATGGGGTCATGAAGAGTAGGTTACAGCTAAAATGACTGGACAACAACATGCTTAGCGCCTAGCACCTGAGCACTTAATAAAATTATAAAGAAACACTTTATTAAGTGCTAAGCAATTAATGAGCAGAGCCCCACGAGTACATCTTCATGACCCGCCAGGGTCCTGGTGGATTGGTTTGGGGAGGAGGTCTTGAGAACAATTGGACACCAGGTCTGAGAGATGATGGTGCATGGGCATGAAGATTTTGTGCTTTTCTAGAGTAAGAGAGCAGTAGCGGTCTGAGCCCTAGAATATCTTCCACGGATTGGCATCCTAGGCACTGGTCCTATGTCCTCCAAGCAGGCCCTACCCTTCTGTTAGTTTTTAGGCTTTTGTTTCACAAACTCATGATCACCTATGTTTCCATTATCCCAACAGTTCAGGGATGTATGTCATCCCACAATGGGGGCACCTAAACAAAACAAGATGGTGACCAGAGAAGAGAGAGAAAGTCCGGAAGGGAGACTAGGCTAAAACGCTTCTCCCTAGTGCTGTCAGCACCACAGAAATGCTGCTCTGAATTCTAGGAGGAGCTGAGGGGATGGGCAGCGTCCCTGGATGCTCCCAGAGTGGAGAGGGGAGCACTCACATCCAAGTAGTTAGTGATAGGTTCATAAGCAACAGCATCCTAGTTGAAATGGTATTTAGCAGCTGGATCAGCTTTCTTCTTGTTCCTCAGAAAATCCTCCAGCACACCATTCTCTTCCATCAGTTCATGGATGGCTTTGCCCTTCCGCAGAACAAGTCTAGGAATAAGTGAACCCAAGAAATCAGCAGCCCTCTGTCCCTATCAGATTATCTCCGATCTGGGAAATGAAATCATACCCTCCTTCAAATCCCTGCTCAAGGTATCACTTCAAGGAAGCCTCCTCATACCATACCTACCCAGCTTGAATAATTCCAACATGCTCAGTACAAATTTACTCAAGTTTATAGAGAATTAAAGAATGTCTAAACTCATTTTATAGGTGAAAAAAACAGACATAGAAGACTTTCCTAAGGTCATACAGCTAGTTAGTAACAAATCCAAGACTATAATCTAGGTCTCCTAATGAATTTCCAGTCCAATTTCCTTCATTTTGATATTCATTCTGAATCTGTTGTGTTTCTCTCTCCAAACTTGGAAGGCAGAGATCACATCTTTTTCTTTCTTGATCACACACACACACACACACACACACACACACACACTCACTCACTCCCACACTGCCCAGGGATAGACTAAGGAAAAATGAGTATGAAATCAACAGAGTAGGAGATGGTCTCTCAGAAACATTTGGGTCTCTAGGCTGCATCCCTTCCTTCATTCATTGGTCTCTGCTCTGAACCAAGCTAAACTCCCAATACATACCTCACAATGCCCTCCCTCTGAGAGCTGCAGACAAACCAGGACAAGGATTAGACATTTCATGGTGCCGACTTTCAATCACCCACCGAAAAGAGGACGCTCCAGACAGGTTGCAAAGAATGAGGCACAAGATGATCAAAGTGGTGCTGTCTCTTATAGTCCAGGGCCCTCCCTGAACTCCTGGCCTCTGGACATACGGTCCACTCACCCCCATTCATTCCTGTGCCCCCTTATATCCATTAACTCTGTGAGCTTTTCCTAATGGCTGGTATTAAGGCCTTTCATTTCCACTGTGTGGTTTAGTTTACAAAGCAATTAATGGCTTTGATAATGAAATTAAACAATCAGGAGCTGATATCAATAGTAAAGAACTCTTGGCAAAAGGAGGAAAATGACACCTGTGCCACCCTGGCTGGAGTGAGTGCTACCTAATTCAACAGAAGGAAAGAGAAGCTTGTTCTTTGATCCCAGAGGACTTATGTTTTCCTAAGGTTTGTACTGAACTGGTTTTGGCTGCCTATGTATGTTCTCAATGTAGAGTCTAGGGTCTAAAGAAGGAGCAGGAGGAGGAAGAGAAGGAGGAGGAGGAGGAGGAGGAGGAGGAGGAGAAGGGGGAAGAGGAGGAGTTAATACATCCCAAAACATATAGGAAAGAAAATGTAAGAAAGGGTCCCTAAGTAAAATCTATGCCTTAACAAATGCCCAAGGTTTATGCAGCAAACAAAGACCTAAAGGTCCCAACAAATTTGACTTCCTAGGTATCACTGAGACTTGGTGGTACAAAACCCATGACTGGACTATGGTTCTGATGGGTATATCTTATTTTAAAAAAAAAAAGACAGGGAAAGCAGAGAGGACAAGAGGAGTTTGCACTGTATATTAAGAAGGTATATTCACATGAGGGAAATCTAAGAGCCAGATTGGGGGAGGTATGTCAGAGTATGTGGGTGAAGGTCAAAAAAAGGAGATAGAAGTGATTTTGTCATTAGACCACCTAGACAGAAAGAGGGAATAGATGAGGAGCTGGATAAACAGATTACTAACCTGGTATAGAGGCTCGATATAGTAGTAATGGAGAACTTGAGTTATCTAGATTTCTGCTGCTAATCTCTCTCTGCCAAAAGCAGGACAGCTAATAACTTCTTGTCTTTCTTTAGGGAGTATTTCATCTTTCAAAATGCAGAGGAACTAACAAGGGGAAATTTTATTCTGTATCTAATTCTCACTAACAAAGAGGAACTGGTCACTGTGGTGGGGTTGAAGGGTGGGGGGAGGGAACATTGCAACTTTGAGTTTGTGATAGAGAAGGAAAGAAAATCCAGGAAGGGTCTGGAATGAACTGAAAATTTGGGAAAGCATATTTCGAAGACTCCAGAGAAAGAATAGGTAGGATGGAAGACCAGCCAAGATGTCAGAGTTCCCTTCCACAACTACTCCAACAATGCTCTAAGAACACCAGAACAAGAAGTGATTGAGACTTTTAAGGAGAATGTACAGTGCATCATCTTTTAAGCCCAGGATCACAAATTCAGATGATAAGCAAGTGACCAGGGAAGAAATTTTGGAACAGAATTGACCCAAAATCACAGGCCCAAAGCCCTGAGCAAATCCAGGAGTATGAGGACATTCAGAGCTGAACACGGGTTCAGCCCCCTGCCAAAACCAAGGTGTGAATGTACAGGGATTGGGGGGAGAGGGTCTTCCAGAAGAGTAAGGAATTTAGACTCAGTGCCCTGGACTTTGAGCTAGGCCACCAGTGCATAGAAACAACCTAAGGATCATATGTCTTCCAGAAAAAAAAAGTGAATATCATAATACAAGAATAATGCATTACAACTGCCCAGAAATTGTAAACACAGAAAATCAAATACCAGTTGAAAGGATTTATAGATCATTTCCAGAAGAAGAAAAAAAGCTCAAGGTTGCAAACTCCAAGATGCATAGTAGTTAAATTTAATAATTCAATTCAGAAACAAGTTCTATAAGTGATCAAAAGAAAGACCTTCAAATACAAAGGAAAAGAAAATTGCATAACACAAAACTATTCTGCACCTACCAAAAGACAGAGGAATGAAATAATGTGTTCCAAAGATAAATGAAACTCAGTGTGCTGCTCAGGGTAACCTACCTTGCCATTAAGAACTTAACCATAAATGAAAAAAGATGAATGTTCAATAATAAAAAAGTGTTTGAAATATTCTTTAAATGAGAATCAGAACTTAAGATATTGTTTCTCAGATACGCCAGACGACAGAAATGTGAATAAATGCAATATCCAAGGACAACAACAGCGACAGAATGACAGCAGAGATTTTTGTTGTTCGGTCATTTTCAGCAGTGTCCAACTCTGTGACTCCACGTGGGGTTTTCCCTGCAAAGATACTGGAGTGGTCGCCATTTCCTTCTCTAGCTCCTGTAGGGGAAGAAAAATGTTCTATGCAGGAAGATGGAGAGCTTGTGCTGAGTGTGTGGTCTGGGAGATCTGATGCTTGACAGGACCACTCATCCCGCCTTGGGAAGGTGGGAGCTGGAAATCCTGGGGGCAACTGGGGGTGGGGGTTAGTGAAAGGTCATGAGCCCAGACAGGAGATTTTTGAAGCAAACGGAGAAAAGAAGATAAACAGGGGGAGTTTATAAATCAATGGTGGGCTGCATAATGAAGGATATGTTGTGGCAGATGGGTGGGGGAAGGGGGAAAGGGGTACCATTGGGCAATGATAACTGCCTCTCTCTGATATTTACAAATATTGCTATTGCTCTGGGAGTATAGCCCAATGGAAAAGGAAAATCCATAGCATGAGCTCTACTAGGCAATGGCAAAAATTGCCTATAGGGGAGAACCCAGAATAGATACCTTGGAAGTTTTGATTGAATAAGACATGCACAGAAAAGAGAGAGGCCAGAGAATTATAGGTGTCATGAACTGGAGAATGAGGGTCTAGGGTAAACAGAGAGAATGGATAATGAAAAGAATAAGAGAAATTTTTTTTGAAAAGAGACACAAAAAGTGAAAATTTAAATACCAAAGAACAGGACTAGTTGAAAAGAAGAAAAGGAAGGGGAAATCTGTCTGACCAAGAGGGGAAAAAAGAAGGGAAGAATTATATAACCAGATAAAAGCAGGAATGAAAAAGGGACTAATAAGCAAAATACCAAAGGGAAAGGGATAAGAAATGAGACTGGTCAAGGGGCAGGGGAATAAAGCCCATGAGAATGGACCAGATACATGTAAAACCTATATCAAATTGCTTGCCTTCTCAATGGGGAAAGGGAAGAGGGAGGAAGGGAGAGGATTTAGAGCTCAAATTTTCAAAACCAAATGGCAAAAAAATTGTTTATACATGTAACTGGGGAAAAATAAAATACTAAATAAAAAATAATAATTTTAAATTTTTAAAAAGATTAAGGTCAAGTAACTGAAGGAACATGGTTACTGTATTTACAGCAAATGAGAGGAGAGGAAAACATAATCTTGATACTGGAGACAAATGGAAGAAAATACAAACATGACTTTCACAACATTAAATGTGCGTGGATTGAACAATCCAACAAAATAAAAAAGGAGTGATAGAGTAGATAAGAAAACAAAATCCTACAATCTTTGTTATAAGAAATACATTTTAAAAATCTAAAGATCTACATAAAATAAAACTGAGAGGATGGGGGAAAAATGTATCATTCATCAAATGAATGCAAAAAAGCAGAAGTTGCAAGCATGCTATCTAACAAAGCAAAACAAATATTCAAAAAGCGCAAAGGAATAAACAAGGAAACTACATCAAATGCTAAAAGGAAACACCTCTTGAACAACAAAAAAAGGAACCATAGACAATAAACCAATATCAGTAATAAGCATATGCTCAAAATGTCTTATCTAGATTCATAAAGGAAATATTGTCTGAGCTACACTATAGTGGAAAGAGACTTCAAGTCAAGTAGAAAGATAAGCAAACAAAATATGGAACTGAGCATATTACTAGTGAAACTCAAGCTAAAAGACTTACAATATCTTCTAAATGATATTGCAAAAAGTAGGAAGGGAAAAAAGCACCACATAAAGTTTTTATGAAAATTGACCATGTAGGGCAGAGTTACTATAAACAGATGTAAAGAGGCAGAAATACTTAATAGATGCTTTACAGACTACAATAAAAATAGTAATTGGTTCAGGAACAACAGACCCAAATCCTAAATGAGTAAATTTTTAAAAGTCATAGAAACAATTAATAATTATTTAAAAGAAAATTATAATGATGAAACAGCATATCAAAATGTGTGCAATTCAGCAAAAGCAGTCTTTGGGAGTAAAACTGTGTCCCCACAAATGTACATTAACAAGTAGAAAAAAGAAGTATAAAAAAAACAGAAAAAGCAAAATAGAAAACTTTTATTTTAAGAACCCTACACAGTATATTCATAGAGTAACTTTTTTAATATCACAAAAAGCATCTATTTAAAAACATAAACAAATATTATATGAAATGGGAATATCCTAGAACTTTTTCCAATAAATACAGGAGTGAAAGAAGGATGATCACTCTCCCCACTATTATTTGATGTAGTTCTGGAAAGTCTAGGAACAGAAACAAGACAAAAGAAAGAATTATGGCATGAAGATTGGTAAAGAGGAGATAATACCATCCCTATTTGCTGATGACATAATGCTGTAGTTTGAAAATCCTAGAGAATCAGCAAAGATACTAATTGAGACAATGGCTTCAACAAAGATACAAACTACAAAAAAAAAAAAACCCTCAAAAGTCAACAGCATTTCTAATAATAATCACAAAAACCAAGAAGCAATAATAGAAAGGAAATCCCACTCCAAATAAAGATGAAATGCATAAAATATTTGGGGATCAATCTACCAATGCACACAAAAGATCTGTATAGATTCAATTACAACACTACCTTAAAGAAATAAAGGACAATTTGAACAGCTGGAGGGATAATCAGTGCTCATGGCTAGGCTGTGCCAATATAACAAAAATGGCAATAGTACGCATATTAAGTTACACTTTTAGTGCTAGACCAATCAAATTGCCAAAGGAATACTTTGTAGAACTGGATAAAATAACAACAAATTTCATTTGGAGAAACAAAAGATCTAGAATATCAAGGGAAATGATGAAAATATGAGGTGAAGCGGGAATAATACTTCCAGAATTCAAATTCTGTTATAAAGCAGCAGTCATCAAAATTATGTTAAAATTACATCTTGTTCTGGTTCTCCTGACCATCCTCCCATTCTTGGTCAGTATAGTAGCTAAGTTTATAAGAAGCAAGTATAAAGGGGTAACAGCATGAAGTAAGATTGTAAAGGGGAATTTGTAAGTCACATACAAACCATTCCAAAGATAAGAGGAGCATAATTTGCTAAATTTATCAGATATTTATCGGATATTCACACAATGGTAATATGTGCTGAATTAGGAGAAGTTATCTAGGTTCCGCTGTCAGGGCCTTTTGGTTCTGTGATATGTAAATACCTAACAAATTCCAAACCTCTACAGTAAAGACCAACAGATCACCCAAAGGTGCTGATAATTTTGAAATCGTGTGGACACATCAAAGTTTTACTGACAACTCTGAAATGATTTATTAATGAACAAACTCTAAGATGTCACAGATAAGAGCTGGTCCGTTCCCTTCAAAACCCTATAAAAATGAGATTTCAGACTCCTGTGCTCCCCAAGATCTCTTCCATCTCCACTGGTCTGTGCAGACTAGCCTCCCAACTCTAATCCGTGGTTAGATGAGTGATACCCTTTTCCTCTCTCCCTCCCCATTCTCTTTCTCATGCCACCTGTTTACAACAGCTTATAATTAGAATGGTCACATAGTTTTCACCAAAGTGATCACAGTCTTAAGAACAAAGAACAAAAGAGCAATCATCTAATATCCCTAAGGAGGTTTGCCTCCTCACTCAGTCGTTCAGTCATCTCATAATATAATGATCAATCTTCCACTCATGGGCAATCATAGGTTAATTTAATCAGTCACACATCTAGCCATCAGTCCCTAAGTATGGTTACTCACTAAATACAATCATTAGAAAATTACACAAACTCTCCACCCCTCGGTGTCTAGTAAACTTCAATTTCATCACGCATTCAATATCCAATATCCTTCACTATCTCATCCCCTGTCCCCACAACATCTACCTCTGTGCCCCTTTCACCACTTTTTCTTTATACTTTCTGTGCTGTTTGCCCCCACACTCTGTGGTTTTTAAAGTGTAATTATTACAACCCCATTTCCTACTGTCATCATGATCTTTCCTGACTAGTGCCCAAAGAATCAGGCATGCCTACCCTCATTTCATAATTTCATAAACTAATCATCAGTTCAAAAACCATCCGGTTTTGGTTAAAGAACAGAGACAACAATGAAACAGACTATACAAAGAGAAATTCAGAAACAACAGAACTCAATAACCCAGCTTTTGATAACATAAAAAACATAAGGTACCTAGGAAAAAGCTCCCTATTTGATAAAAACTGCTGGGAAAACTCGAAAGCAGCCTGGAAGAAATTAGGACTAGATCAACACCCTACGCCACATTCCGCAATACATTCTAAATAGATAAGTGATCTTAATATTAAAGATCAGACTATTAAAAAAATTAGAAGAGAAGCAGATTGTATACAACTCACAGCTATGGGCAGGAGATGTATTCTTAACCAACCAATTCAGACAGAGGCAATTACAAAAGGCAAAATAGATAACTGATTAACTGAAACTAAAAGGCTTCTGCAGAGAGAAAATTAATGTATCTAGAAAGGAAGTGGTCAAATGGGATATAATTTATATTTATATAATATTT
>CM053586.1:46605575-46653888 GCA_028646515.1 Pseudochirops corinnae | reverse complement strand
CCCTCTGGTTCTAAAATATCAGGGCAATTTTCCTTGATAATTTCTTGAAGGATGCTTTCTAGGTTCTTTTTTTGATCATGGCTTTCAGATAGTCCAATAATTTTTAAATTGTCTCTCCTGGGTCTGTTTTCTAGATCAGTGATTTTTTCAAGGAGATATTTCACATTGCCTTCTATTTTTTCATTTGTTTGGATCTGTTTGATAGTATCTTGATTTCTCATGAAGTCATTGGCTTCCATTTGCTCCACTCTGATTCTGAAGGAATTATTCTCTTCAGAAAGCTTTTGAGATTCTTTTTCCATCTGGCAAAGTCGAGTTTTTAAGGCATTCTTCTCTTCATTGGCTTCTTGGGCCTCTTTTGTCATTTGATTTAATCTATTTTTTAAGGTGTTAATTTCATCAGTCAGGTTGTTAACTCTTTTTTCATGATTTTCTTGCATCATTCTTATTTCTCTTCCCAATTTTTCCTCCACTTCTCTCATTTGGTTTTCAAAATCCTTCTTCAGCTGATCTCTAGCTTTGAGGAAGTCTTCATGTTTCTTGGAAGCTTTTGGTGCGGGAGTTCCAACTGTGTTGTCTTCCTCCCATTCCCTTCCTTCTTGCTCCCAAAGAAGGATTCTAGAGTTTGGTTGCTATTCTTACTTTGCTTCTTTTGTCTGTTCATGGTAGCCAGTCAGCGATTTTTTAGGTCTGTGGAACTCTGCTTCCAGAGGGGAAAGTTCTGTCCCAAATTGCTGGGGTTTTCCCAGTTGCCAGGGCTTTTAGGAGGCTACTGCAGCCCCCACCAGCTTCGGCTCACTGAAAATGCACCCCAGGACCACCACCTAAGACCACGATCTGGATCCAGGCCGCTCAATGCAAGAGCACTTGGCCTCTGAACGCTTGCTTGGCCCTCCTGCGGTCGGCAGGCCGGGAGCTCTGAAGCAGCAAAGTGGAGGTGGCTGCAGGGCCACCGCTTTTGCCGCTTCCTTGCCCTGGAGGCAGTTTGGCCAGACCCGCTTTTCTCCCTTAATTTTAGCCAAGTTCCACTGACCTTTCACTTAGTCCTTTTTTCTTATGGCTTGATAATTCTGGAAACTTCCACAGCTGCTGCAGATCCACTCTCCCAAAGCTCCAGCTGTGGCTTGGCTCGGCTCAGCTTGTCCAGCCACCCCCTGGGCAAAGCCGTGGTTTCAGGCTGGGTTGGTTTCAGCTCCCAGAGCTGAGATGGTCCCCTTGAGCCAAGCTGCCATCAGCAGGAGATATATCTATGTGCGTTTTAGAGCCCTAGAATTTGTTTAGAGTCATAGTTTTTGGGTATTTGATGTAGCTCTGTGGGAGCTGCCGTGCTTTGCTGCTCCTACACCGCCATCTTGGCTCTGCCCCCAATAAATGTTATCTTGCTTAGAGAATTGCCTCAGTTTGTCCATTTGTTAAATTTCATTCATGAAAGTTTATGGTGGCAGTGGTAGAATAAAGGTAGTGGGTCTGGTTCCCCTCAAGCCTCCTGAAGAATCCTTTTCTTCTTGAGTGCTCCTTGGTGAGACTTTTGTGCCTGAAAGGGAGAGTCTCTTCTTGAGGACTGTAGGTAGAAATCTGATTCTACCCTCCATCTTAAATTCCACAGATCTGACTCCAAGCTTAAGGTGACCATCTTTGTGGGGGGAAATTGCAGCTTTTTATCTGTCTGTTTGGAGTGCTATTTGTCATAATATAGTTTGTTGTGTGCTTTATTTGTATTACAGGTTGCAAACATAAGATGTGGAAATAATTGGCTATAGAGAGAGACAGAGATATAAAGATAAAAACCTTGTTCTGTTCCTCATAATGGGCCTCTAACAGACTGAATTTTACTAGGGAAGATTTCTCCAAGTTAGATGAGAAATAGATAAATAACTTGAACCTACAGTAGTCTTATATCTCCTGTTTCTGGGAGTTTGTGGGGTTTCCTGTAGCCCCAAATGTGTTACAGTGTCTTTCAGAATTTAGTGGGACCTGGGGCTTTAAATGGTCCCAAATTGGTGATTTGAAGGAAGACAAATTTTAAATTGATTCCAAATTTTTGTGTTTGAGATAGCACGGTCTCCAATGACCAAACTGAATAAAGCAATATGTAAGATTGTCAGTGGCTTTTAGTCCAATTGAATCAGTAGAAGACTTGTTTGAGCAGAGGAGGTAAATTGTCAGAAGAGGTAGCTACTCAGAAGGCAGGTAACTAGTGCCTCACCAGCAAAGAAATATGGGGACCACTATCTCTCACAGGTGTCGAAAAGACAGCTGAACCAGAGGGCAAAATAGATACACTGTGTATCTGCAACAGTGTCTGTATGTGACCTGTTCATGCCTTCAGAACAAACCTCTCCTCTTTACAATTCTTAAGTTCCAGTGAAGTTCTGGGAGTGCAATGGGAAAGACAGATAAGAAATAAGGAAATCTTTTCCCTCAGACTGTAGAAATTGATGACATAATAAATTCATTAGAAATTGAGTTTGTGATTGAAATGTAAATTCTCTGCTATATACTTCCAAAATATGGGAATGAATTTTTTTTTTTTTACAAATGCTGAAATAGTCTAGTAAATTTTGGTTTAACATTCTTTGGAATGCATTTTAAGAGAAATAACCCAAGATGACAAATTTATTGTTTTATAGCTAAGAGAAGAAGGTCATTTTCCTGGTTAGGGAGCAGCTTGCTTGAAAGGTCTTCCATGAAGTCTCAAAATGAAGGGAAAAAAATAAACTGCAGCTCACATTTTAAATATTAACTCTTTCCTGATTGATAAAAAAGAGAAAAAAAGTGTGTAAATTAGGTAAATAAATTTTATTAGAAAACCTAATTGAATACTTGGAAGTTTTACAAATTGAAGTGAAGTAGAAATCGATTTAGAAATAAGTTTTGAATCAGTGTGTGTTTTGAAATTGGAAATTTTGCTGTAAATTATGACTCCTGTCCATTTTTATAATAAATGATATATTTGAATTTTTGAAAGCTATTTTGCTTCCTGCCCACAAAAAGAGGAGATTATTTAAGAAAGCAATTTGAAATGTAAGTAAAATGTTATTCGGATACATGCTTTGTACTATACCTGAGAATAATATAATAGAACTTAATTTTATTTAAAAAAGATTAGGTTTTTGATCTGTTTAAATATTTTTATAATTACTAAAGACCATCTAAATGGATTTTTTTAAACTAACAGTCAAAATTAGGACTAAAATTATGAGAAACATTATACCAAACTGTCTTTCCTTCTGGATAATGGAGGGAAGGGTGAGGTGCTTTCATTTCTCAAGGAATAATAGAATTGTAACTGATTGGTCATAATTCAACCATGTAATTGGCATAGGTATATTTATAATTAATATTGCACCTTGAGAATAAAAGTCTTTAATAAGTCATTGTTTTTGTTTAAGAACAATCTGTTCTAGGCAGATCTCAGAGAAACTTGGAAAGATTTATACGAACTGATGCTGAGTAAGGGGAGCAGAACCAGAACATTGTACACAGGAATAGCCACAGTGTGCAAGGACTGACTTTGATAGACTTAGCACTTCTCAGCAATGCAAGGATTGAAAAGAATTCCAAAGGACACACAATGGAAAATGTCAGCCAGCCACATCCAGAGAAAGACCTATGGAGTCAGAATGCAGAACGAAGCAGATTTTTTTTAAATTTTTTTTATTATGTTTTTTTTTCTCATGGTTTCCCCCATTCATTATAGTTCTTCTATGCAACATGACTAATGTGAAAATGTGTTTAATAGGAATGTATGAGTAAAGCCCATATCAGATTGCAAGCTGTCTTGGAGAGGGAGGGGGAGAAAATTTAAAACTTACCAAAGTGAATGTTGAAAAGTAAAAATAAATAGTTTAATAAAAAAAAAGAACAATCTGTTCTAAATTTATCTTTCTGAGATTTTAAACATGGTCAGATCTGAATGAAATTAAAATGCACTTTTAATGGCATAATTGGGGTAGATTAAAACCTAATTATCAGAAAGTGAACCCCATAATATGAAATGATTGGAATAAATGGCCCTTGTAAAAAATAGAATACTAAGTAATTGAAATTATAACTTTGAGATTCTATATGCTATCATTTAGAAAATAGATTTAGGTATGATAGATTTTATTTTCATCTCCTTTTGAGTGAAATGTGTCTCTCCCAACAGGACAATTGTGATAAGTCAGATTTTATACTACTATTTGACTTTAAGACAAAGTGTTGGGAAAATGCTTAGATTAGGAACTTTGTTAATTATGTGATCTTAAAATAAGTTCCCTCAGGTTTTTTTTTTTATTTTGTAATGTGTATGAAGATAGTGCCTATACTGTTTTGATAATTTGTTGTCTGAACAATATTGTTAAAGTGGTAAATTCTTTTTAAATCTGGATTCCTGCAGGTTATAGTTTTAATTGTTAAAAGGTTGGTGCAAATTGTTCAAAACTGTTCATTAGGGTTACAATGGATGATGATAATGGTTTTTACTGTGAATTTGACATGGCAGGAATCTCTTTTAGATGTCCTTATTTGTGAAATGAAGAGTTCTAAGATCTCACCAGCCCTCTAAGTACAGTAAGGAATTTTAGCAACAATGATTTACAATGTTAAGCTCTGCATATTTGAATTGACCTAACAATAATAGTTGTAAAGTTAAACCAGTAAAGACATGTAAATATATAGTTATAGAAAGATAGATAATCTCCTAGTAATTTTACTATGATATTCATTTCTCTTATATGATCTCACTTGACCTATTTATATATTACCTTTTTGCTAATTGGGTCTTCAATGAAATGTGTTTTGTACCAATACATTTTCCAAGCTATGAGGATGGTAGATTTAAAAGTCATTTGTAGTAGAATGAATAATTTTCTATGTAAGGATAATTTGACTAAATATCAGCTGATTAATGTAGAGTTTTGTTTTATGTTTTAAATTCATAATATTGTAACTATCATTATCATGTTTCTATATTTTCTTGTATTGTAAATTCTGGGAAACCATTATGTAAGAAATGGTGTTAAGGGAATGGCAATTTTATTTCATTAAGGATTTTAATTCTTTTTTGATTTGGATACTATGAAAGTATTAAGTTATTGGGGGTTATTGTATAAGAGCTATAAAGCATTAAGATGGGAATATTTTAAAAGGGAAAAATAATAATTGTTTACTTTTTGGGGAAAAAAAGGAGTAGGAGAAAGATCTTGTAAGAAAAAATTTTCTCATATGTAAATCTGCCAAGTTCTGACCAAATGAGGTCATATAAAGCTTATCATCCCTGTGAAAGAATTACTGAATTGGTTTATTTAGGGAAAAGGATCTTCCTCTGTTACAAACACTCCTTGAATAAGTGGGAATTTTTTCAAGATGATATTTGTGTGCTGATTCGTGATTATGAAAATTATTTATTCATATCTGGAATGATCTGTACTGGAATTACATCTTTAACCTACTTAGTCTTTTTCTGTTTTTTTTTTCCTTTTTTTTTGGAGGGGGAAGGCAGGGCAATTAGGGTTAAGTGACTTGCCCAAGGTCACACAGCTAGTAAGTGTTAAGTGTCTGAGGCCGAATTTGAACTCCAGGGTTGATGCTCTATTCACTGTGCCACCTAGCTGCACCATCTTGTAGATTTTCTTCAAGATTCTTTCTTTAGCTTCCAATAGGCAGTGTTTATTTCAGGGGCTTTAGAAAAAGACAGAAATAGTAATATTTAAGAATTGAAATTCTCTGAAGTTTGGAGTGAACTATAGGTTCCTAATAGAATATTCTTTTCATAGCTATATTGTTTATAAGATCAGAACCACAGAGTTTCAGCTCGTTTTCACCAAATGAATTAATTACTGGAGAAGTAGAATTTAAGAACCTAAAGTGTTTTGGGATGTTTTATAAAAGATTACAGCAAGAACTTTTAAGACTCTACAAGTGATATGGAATCAGAGAAACCACTCTCTTCTGGAGGAGCCCCTTCAGAGATGCCCTGAGAATGAGATTCATTTCAGAATGTCCAAGAAAAGGTGTTACTAGAGAACAGACAACCGTGTGGGATACCTGGGATCCAAGGTCAAACGTGCTGATCAAATGGACACTGGGAGTGGGTTCCTGGGATACTAGGAGACTTGGCGTTAGTTCCTTATTGTATTACTTGGGCTTTTGCTTCACTGGATTGTGTTGACCAAGTTTGTTGTTGTTGTCGCCTTGAGACGTGTTAATCTTTCTGAATTCAGTCCCTGGTTTTAGGCATTCTTACTGTAGCTCATGTTATGATTCATCAGCCTTGTTATTCTTTTTCAACCTTGCATTAGTTACTGCGTTAAAGTCTGTTTTAAACTTCCATTGGAGAAATTTGTGTTAGTACATCCTACTGTTGGTAATGATGATATTCAAGAGAAAGGATTAGCTATGGACAGGTGATCTATACTGTGTGTGTGTGTGTGTGTGTGTGTGTGTTTGTGTGTGTGAGTGTGTGTGTGTGAACAAAGGGGGGAACTGAGAAGATTAAAGTTGATTCTTGTCTTATTTTCTTATCGATTCTATTTACAAGTGATTAATTTTGTCCTGTAATTATTTAAGTTACGGCTCTTTGTCTCTGAATCTAGTTCAGAGATTCGGCTGGTCTGTGATGGATTACATTTAAAAATCCAGATGTCCTCTAATTACCGATCTTGTCTTGCCTCAAGAAATTTAATTGATCTTGGAGGATGTGTGTAAACACAAGGAAGTCAGGTCTAGTATCTGTATACCACCGAGCTATCCTTCAAGGAAGTTTGCTTTGTTGTCCAAAAGCGTCTGGTCCATCATCTCTAAACCTTGCAGTTGAACTGAAATAACGAGAACTTCTAGGGACAGCTAGAAGGCACAATGAATAGAGCACTGGCCCTGGAGTCAGGAGCACCTGAGTTCAAATCCGGCCTCAGATACTTAACACAAAAAACAAGCCATGTGACTTTGGGCAAGTTACTTAACCCCCATTGCCCTGCATTTCCCTTTCCAAAATGAACACTTCTTAGTCTCATGAGAGAAGAAGGGGGGGTCATTACTAGCCCCCATCATTACACTTCCAGCGAATCTTGTTCTCTTTGCCTCAGCTTTGTAACCAATCATGTCATAACCCAATTTCATGATGTCACCTACTCTGTTCTGTTCTTTGTTCTGTAATCCCCAAAACCTATAAAAAGCGAACTCTTTGGCATAAATGGAGGTAAGCCATTGACCCCTTACTGACAGGCAGCGTGCCCCTGTTAGCAAATGTTGTTTTGCTTAAAGAACTGCCTCAGCTTACTCTTCCATAAAATTTCCCTCACAACAGCACTGTGTAAATGTTGCTACTATTACGTTGTGATAATAAGATGACAATGCTTTATTGTATCATGCTTTATTGAGTTTTTTGTTAAAAAAAGGATGGGCTCAGATGCTTCACGTCTCTGCTCTAACAAAAGAGATTTGTCAAACACATGCAGCTCCAGTCAGGCCCAGGTACCAAGGCATCCTCTTCTTCATTTATAGAGAAGTATTCTGGTTTGTAGTTTGGGGTAATGGTGTGAAGGAGGGAAAATTGTTCAAAGAGACAATAGGGTCAACAGAGGAACTACTCTCATTGACAGGGAGAGTGGTAGGGTTATTCAGAAACCTGGGTAGTTGCTTCCAATGTGGGGGTGGTCTGGGGAGGGCTGCTACCAACAGGTGGAATGGCAGTATTCCTAGGAGCCGAGGAAGTCTTTTGCAGCAACTGGGAAGTAAAGAGGTTCACCTTGAATGGATCCGGACGATTGGAATCAAAGGTAGGATTTGGTTTCTCCTCCAAAGTGTAGCGGGTGATATTAAGAGGAGGAGAAGTAGTCCCTTCAGGAGGCGAAGTGGAAACATCAGGAGGAGTCTGAAAGATCTCTGAAATGGAAGAATTAAGACAGGCTCTAGAATAAGAGCCTAAGGAGCTGGTTGGAATCCCATTTCTGACTGTCTGCCTTCCCAAAGCTCTCATCAAGCAGACTTAGAACTGCATTTCTTAGCCTATAAGGACTCAGCCTCCCCATATCCAGTCTTTATTCTCCCACCCCAGAGGCATTTAAAAACACCTCTAACTGAGCTATGAATGACTCAGAAGGCACCATCCGACTTTTAAAAGCTCCCAACTGTCCCGCTATACCTCTATCCTTTGTGCTTAACCCATAGCTATGACCATTCTGATCATACCCTCAACAAGACCCATTTTGTCCTCATGAGTAAATTGGGCCCTTACTCAAAGCATTCCAAAGGAGAAACCTCTGAGCCCAGAATAGATACCTCCTTAGCACTCATGCTGGGCAGGGCACTGGACAAATGAGGCCTCGAGTCAGAGTGGAAAATACCATAGTCTGAGGTCCAGAAAGTCTAGATTCTAGTCTCGGCCCTCTCACTGATTGTGTGAACTTAGGTAAGTGCTTCACTCCTCTGGGCCTCATCTATAAAATGAGGTGATTGAACTAGGGTGACCTCTAAGCTTTTTTCCACTTGGATCATCAGCTCCCAACTCCTAGTCCCTCCCCTAAGCCCCCACCCCAGCCAAACATATCAGAGCAAATGCAGATCCCATTGCATGAGTGCTGCAAGACTCAGGTCAACAAGCCTGGAGTTCCTGAGCCTTAGGGCCTGAACAGGAATGGCCCACCTAGGTCCAGGTTCCCTTGCTGCTGGATGACATTTTACTTACTGGTGGTAGCCAGGAGGCTACCCAGGAGGGTGTCCTTTAATGTCTTCACAAGGGGAAAGGGCCCCTGCCCACAAAAGGAGCCACTAAAGTCATCCAAATCCAAGGACCACACCATGGCTCCCCCATAGTTTTCATCTCTTATGAACCACACCTGTGAAAGTAAGTGAATGTTAGCCGGCTTACTATTGTGAGAACCATGCAGTTTAGGTGCTGTGGAAGAGAGAAAAGAAGAAGGAGACAGTTTCTGATCTTTGGGAGCCCCTAGGCTGTTTGGGAGACAGCCAACCCCTGGGAAGAATAAGAGAGCAGCCAAGGAGTCCACTTCTCCTCTTGTGGCATGGCAGAAGAGTGAATAAGACCTTGAAGGCAAGTATAGTACTTATGAAAACCTTTCCTCTTTCCCTCCTATGGGGCAAGGATAAGTCAAAGTATTCTTTCCCTAATCTCAGTCTTCTGAGGATTATTTTATAAAGTATTTTAAACTCACACAGAGATTCACACAGTTGCACACACTCACACAGTCGTCTCTCCTGTCTCCTTCACTGGCTCCATGTAATTTTCTTAAATACTTGAGTGAAAGCCAATGTGGCATAGCCGGCCTCTAAGTCAGGAGGACTCAGGTTCAGGTCCCACCTGTGACCCACATATTGTTTGTGTGGTCCTGGATAAATCCCATGACTCTCTAAGGTGCAAGGGTACTTCTGTGTTTTGATAGAGGGGCCTTCTTACAACCCATGAAATCATGGGTCCAGTACAAAATAAAATACTAGAGTAGTCCGAAGAACTTCTCAAGTTCTATTCCTGATCCTACAATTAATTAGCGATAAGATTTGGACAAATTAACCTCTCTGGGCTTCACTTCCCTGGTTGGTAAGTTATTTTGGTACAGGATGACATAGTGGGGAAATAACCTACTAGATTTGGAGTCAAACTAGGCTTGAATCCCAGTTCTCTCAATCACTATTTGTGTTATCTTGGGTAAGTCACTTAATGTTTATAGACATCTATTTCCTGCTTTGTTCAATGAGAGGGTTGAACTAGATGCTCTCTGAGGTCTGGCCCAACTCTCCATCTACGGAGATTCTGTGATTCTGTGTTCACCAAGGTTCCTTCTAGGCTAGGGAACTTTTGTCTCTGAAAAACACTTTGCTCTTCTCACTCTACATTTTCTCCCTCTCTTCATAGCTTCAGCTATGATCTCTTTGAGGATGACTCTTAAATTGTCTTCTGTCTTCAAGTCCCTTCTGAGTTTCGGTCCTCTACCTCCTACTGCCCCCTAGACATCTCCACCCAAATGTCCCACCTCAAACTCAATATTTCTGAAACCATGCTTCAGATTTCCACCTCCCTCCTTTTAAAAGTAATATCATTCTTCTTGTCAACCAGTTTGTAAATCTTTATCTCCTTCCTCAAAATAGATGAGTCTTTGCATCAAGGAGAAGTTGGTTGTTACTAAATTGCACTGTGCCCATCTCCAAATGCATCCCAGCCTATTCTCTTCTTCCTAGTCCATTCCTGATCCAGGTCACTGTCCACCACTGTAAACTGCCCTGTTACCAGCCCATCCCAGAGATGGACAATACCATACGATGATGGACGAACTGATGGAAAGGTCAGCCAACTACAAGACAGAGTCCAAAAAAGGGGCATTTTTCTCTAGTTTAACCTGAATGAATAACTAGGCTGATTTCATTGGAGCATTCATGAATCTTGCTGAAGACACCCTATCATTTCGTGGGGCTCGATACAATCAAAACAATGTTGTCCACAGATGGGAGCATCTGAAGTACACCATGCATCACCCTCTAGAAAAAGTCCTCTTCCATTTGGATCTTGTGTGAAACATCTTCCATGGGGATTATTTCATTCTTTGTATTTGTAGCCCTAGAACCTAGCACAGTGCTTGGCACACAGTAGACACTTAACAAATTCTTGTTGATTGATCAGTTAATGACAGTGGCAAACACTTTTGGCAGACTTACATCACGTCAATTTATGCTTCACTTAGCATTAATCATAGGAGGGTCATTGAATTGAATTCTAGCTCTGCTGTTGCATTAATTAAGGACTCTTTTGATCTTACCGTAGGCATGAGGATCTTCTTGTTGAACGAGAGCCTCTACAGCTGTGTATTTCTATATTGTCAGCTTTTTTTTGTTAAAAAATATTAATAAATAGTACAGGGCAGTGGAATCTTCTCATTAGTCAAAAGTCTCATATGTATAGTACCTAAAGGTAAATCCCTACATAATCCTTAGGAAGGAGAGGAGAAGGAAGACGAGGAGTGGGAGGAAAAGGAGGAGGAAGAGGAGGAATGGGAGGAAAAGGAAGAGGAAGAAAAGGAGGAGGAAGAAAAGAAGGGAGGAGGAGAGGGAGAAGGAGAAGAAGAAGATGAAGAAGGAGGAAGAGGAAGAAGAGGAAGAGGAGATGAAGAATCAGAAGGAAGAGGAGGAGGAGGAGGAGATTCATGGGACTGAGGGCCAGCTTGAGTTTTTCTTGGTTTCATGGGTAACCATGAAACACACATCATCTAGGGTCCAACCTTCCAGGAAAGGTCTCTGTGTAATTACTTTGGTTGATCCTCAGACAGCAGACTCAACAACAGTCTGTTGCCAGGATTATATTTTAAGCCTTTCCAGTTTCATAGAAACTACTGAAGTTTGAGAGTTTAGACTTGATCCTAAAAATAGTCAGGAATAAGCTAGGTGGTACAGGGGAAAGAATGCTGAACCTAGAGTAACGAAGACCTGAGTACAAATCTTGATTCAGATACATCTTAGCTGTGGGATCCTGAACAAATCACGTAATATCTCTCTGCCCTCAATTTTCTCATCTCTAAAATGGGAACAATAACAGTACCTATCAGCACCTATAGGGTGGTTGTGAGGACTAAATGAGATAAGATGTGTAAAGTACTTTGCAAACCTTTTAAGTTCTTTCTAAATACTAGCTATAATAATTGTTAGCAGCAAGATGAAAAGATATGCAAAAAGATTTTTAAGAAGGTTAATCTGACAGTCCTTTACTCCAAGGTCTCATTGTGGCATGCAGTTGACCTGGGGTGTACGTGGCCTTGGGTTCTCAGCTTCAAACTCAGCTGGTATAGCTTTCAATAATACAGGATCCATTCAACACAAGGAGAGAAAGGCATTTAAGGAGGATTGTCAGATTTGGGGCAAGTACATGTTTCAATCATTAGTACTTAGATACCTCAGCATGAATTAGCAGATCTTATCCTCTGCCAGCGTTAGGTAGGTAGGAGAGCTGTTGCTCCAAAACCTTTCATGACTTCCTCATTGCCTAGAGGATAAAGCCCAGCATTTAAACCCTCCATAACATAGCCCCAGCCTTCATTTAAAATGCTACTCCCGCACACTAGCCCTCTGCTCCAGACAAACTGGCATACTCATTTCTTGAACACTCTGTTTGCATGCCTCCCTCTTTGCTCCTGACCCTCTGCACGCTTAGCTACAAGCATACAGTTCACCTCCCTTTATTACAGAGAAAGACACTGATGTATCTGGGCTGAGATGGAAGGCAGAAAAAGAGGCTGGAGACTGGAGGAGGGTAAGCAGCAAACCATAAAGAGTATCAAAGGCTGAGTGACCACATTTTGAGCAGCCCAGCCTACAGCACGGATGCCTTCATGCATCACTGAACAAAGATTCTTCCATTGTTCTCAAGTTTGTCATGCGGCCAGCCCATCACTCATTCCAGTGTGCAGAGATCACTGGATGGATGGCCACAGTGCAAAAATGTTCCTTGAAGCTAGAGGAAGGAGACAATCCTTTTTCTTAGCTCATTCTTAGCCTAAAGCCAGGCTTGTGTGAAAGCATGAAGTCTGAAAAGCCTATCTTTCATGCCCTCCCAGCTTCAAGTGTTAGGTACTTTCCTCCTTCTCTTCCCATCAGGCAGCCTCCTAGCTGTCAGGGTTCCGCAGTTGGTTGGTGTCCTATGTTCTGACCTCTTTCTCTATTCCCTTACTGCTGTCAAACTTGCTCTCCCACCTATCTAACTTGGGAAAGGATCAGAGCCATCAATTCACGCTAAGCTGCACATGATGAATAATGGCTTTATAGGCTATGCCACATGTATTTACAATGTCTTTTGCCCAGGAGCAATACCTTAACCCAAGGGAATGAAATTGGAATTGAGGGGAGGGGAGAAAGTTAGACATCAGTATTATGTCACAAGGTGAGAGCAGGGGCTTTCCTGGTACCCCCACACCAGATACCGCAATAAAAACAGCTGCCTACTTCCCAGAAACTACACTCCGACACACATACACACACACACACACACACACATGCACACACACACACACACACAAACACACACACACACACACACACACGCAGAATTGGATTTTAAGTGGAAATGGGAATATGGAGCACATCAGGCCCAGTTATGTGCCACCAAGAATTGGAGCCCTATGGAAACTTGAGAAGAAGGAAGTCAGGTCCTTACTTTGTAAATAAAGCTGTTGACATCATCATAGCCAACCCACTCATTCTTCGTGTAGGCATAGAAGACTTTTTGCTCTTTAATCCATTTTACTGTGGCTTTCTTGAGGAACGTACAGATCTGTTAGCAGAGCACAGATAAGAGTAGGGTGTGTAAATGAAAGATATGGGCAGAGGGGAAGGGTACAGAGGAAGAGAAGGCCTATGGGGCCACCTACCCTATGCAAGAGGTAAAGCCTAGCTGGGTATATATGGCACAAGTATGGTGGAGTGAGGGACACTCACCAGGGGCATGGGTTTTGGGGTGGAGGGGAAGAAAAAGAAGGAAGGCCTTTAGGACTATCCATTCTCCCCAGAAGGCAGAGATTAACCAGGTAGTTAGCCAACAGGATAACCATAGATCCCACTTCTGTAACACTTTAAGGTTTAAAAGCCTATCCTTTCTGATCATCTCTATACTCTTGAGATAAGAAAGGATGAATTTGGAAGCACCTATTTCTATTTCCTCCCCTCATCCCCCGATCACAGGGCAGAATACACAACACATGTGTTGGGATTATCTCCAGTATTCCCAAGGTCTCAGACCTCCAACACCTCAACTTCTTTCCCTAGGCACACATACTCCAACTAAACAGAAATACCCAGCAAGTAAGACTCTCCCAAAGTTATCCCTTGCTCTCTATGGAAGGTTTACCCCAATCACCTCATAGTAAGACAAAAACCCAGATTCCTGAGTGTAATTCCCAGGGGATGATGGCCCAAAAGCAGGAGCCCCCACTTCATGATTGGAGCTCAGGATGTCAAAGGTACGTCCATAGGCAGGAAACCCCATGATGAGCTTCTCCGGGGGAGCTCCCTTCCTTTTCCATATCTTCATGGCAACTTCCTGCAGAGGTGAAAATAGATTCCTACTCACTCTTTATTAGTGGGGGCCCCCATGTCATAGAAGTGTGAACCAGCCTATGTCTACCTCCTTACACAATTTAAGTAGTCTACTTTATTCCTCTCCTCATTCATTCCATACAGGGGGCTGTTGTGCCCAGTGACCATTTCCCAACTTCCATGGAAATCATAAGTCAAGACACTGATATAGTCCAGAAGCCTGGAAAGGAAAGTTATATAAGAACATTAAGATTTAGCCAGGCAGTTCCCATTCCAAAAAAAGGCAGAATTTTTTATCCCAAAGTTATTCCTTTGCTGCTTTCTCCTAATCCATGCAGTGGGCGTGAGGTATCATTCTAGCAGCCTTAAAACTCCCCCTCCTCTAGGAAGTCTTACTGGAATAATGGGTACCTGCTTATAGAGTTCCCATTACTCTCTATCCTGAAAAACATTCCTCTTATTGGGTAACTAGCATAAGCACCCAATGCTTTTTAAAAAAAATTTACATTTTTGGTCCATAATTCACTTGTGCCAGAGCACATGTCTTGGATTGCATGCTGCCAGAAGGCAGGAACCAAGTCTATCTGATGCTATTTGTGTAGAGTCCAGTCCAAGACTTGAATTATGATAGTGATTACAATGCATTTCAAGATGAACTCCATGTCTTCTCACTGGGAAAGTCTTGGCCATGTAGATGATAAATCTCTTCCTCCTCAACTCTACACACACTCATACTAGGGCAAACTGGAAGCTTCTCTGCCTGCCTGGGTTCAGGTAACAACCTCCCCTGCCATTCTGATACCCTGGCGCCAGCCAGGTTCACTGTTTCCTCACCTTGCAATGGTTGACACATCATAGGCACGGTTGATGATGTTATAGTAACCAGACACAGCTGCAGTGATCAATAGCCTGCTTTGCTCCATGACCTGGGCCTCATTACTGAAGGCAACCAGAAGTTCCTAGAGAGAGGTGACAGAGAGAGAGGCAAGCAGAGGGAGGAAGGTAAAGAGAGATGAGGCAAGGGGGGTAGGTACAGAGAAGGAGGTAAACAAAAGAAGCAATGCAGAAATGGGGAAGGGGGGACGGGGGGGGGGGGGAGGGAGACAGAGAGGGAGACAGAGAGAGAGAGAGAGACAGAGAGAGAGGGAGACAGAGGGAGAGAGAGGGAAAGAGAGGGAGAGAGGAAGAGAGAGAGAGAGAGGGAGAGAGAGAGAGAGAGAGGAAGGGAGAGAGAGAGAGAGAGAGAGGGAGAGAGAGAGAAAGAGGAGAGAGAAGGAGAGAGAAAGAGAGAGGGAAAGGGAGAGAGGAGAGAGAGAGGAAGAGAGAGAGAGAGAGGGAGAAAGAAAGAGAAAGAGAAAGAGGGAGAGAGAAGGAGAGGGAGAGAGACAGAGGGAAGAGAGAGAGGGAGGGAGAGAGAGAGAGAAAGGGAGAGAGGGAGCGAGAGAAGAGGTAATAGGGAGCCAGTATCAGAAAGGCAGGCAAATGGAGGCAGACAGAGGAGAAAGTAGAAGTGAAGGGGCCAGAGGGAAAACCAAAAGGGTTGTCACAAGGATTCCCGCCCAGCAGCCCCCCACCCCCGTCCCCAAGCATCTTAAGTGTTTGTAGTATTTTATTTGTTGCCAGAAAACCCACCATTCCCACCTCCCCTAGTACGGGGAAGATGGCGCTGCCTCAGGAGTCTCTCCTCAGGGAACCCCCAGTCCTGTGCCAGAGGCTCCCTCTCCCCTCCAACCCCTAGAGAGTGATTTTACTTGAATCAAGGAGGTGAATCGGCCGCGGTCCTCTTTGGGACTGCCCCTAAATGTGGGGTACTGGAAGAAAAGGTCAAGGCCATCAAATCTGTGCTTCCTCAAGAAGACTATGACCGAGGAAATGAAGGTTTGTCGGTTCCGGAATGTGGAGAGCATCTTGGTGAATCTGTGAGGAAGACCTAAGCATCAGGAAGGCGTCATCCCTACAGGTTCCCTGGGTCCCACAGGGTCTCCTGGGCAGAACATCAGAGAAGCACCAAGCTGTGGTGCCAACTGAAATGGGCAAGGGCTCAAGGGGAAGGGCAGCCTAGATACTTAGAAAACAAGCAGTCTTTGTTCTATTTCCCTGAGTGTTCTGCGACAGCCTGAGCCCCAGCCCCACTGCTGAATGGCAAGATATTTTTAAAGTGCTGCACTCCCAACCCTGTAGGTAAAAAACCTCATAGATCAAAAGCAAGTCTCCATGGTTATCTAGTCCAACCCCCTCTTTTTTACAGATGAGGAAACAGACCCAAGAAAGTGAAATAAGTTGTCCAAAGTCACACAGGTAGTAAGCATCAGAGGCAGCATTTGAACTCAGTCCTCTGGCTCCAGAGCCAGGACTCTCCACTATGGCAGATTGTCTCCCAACCAGAAAACAATAATATTTTATATTCACATGGCCCTCTGAGGTTTCTAGAGCACTCTCCTCATGATAGTAGGGAGTGCATGCATTATGATCTCTATTTTGCAGATAGGGAAACAGGTTAAAAGATGGACTGTCCAAGGTCAAACAGCTGGTCAGAGTCAGACTCCAAATGAAGTCTCTTGACTCTAAATCCACTAATCAAGTTAACAAGCATTTATTCAGTACCCACTATGTTCAAGGCACTGTGCTGGGCACACAAAGAAAGGCAAAAAACAGCCCCTGATCCCAAGAAGCTCACAAGCTAATGAGGGAAAAAACATGCAAACAGCTGTATACAAATGAGATATAGATACAGCATATACATTCTTATGATCAATTGGAGATAATCAGCAGAGGGACTAGCATTAAGGGGACTGGTGGCAGATTTGGGGTTTTAGCTGGAAGGAAGTCAGAGAAGTCAGGTGGCAGAGATGAGGGACAGAACTCCAGGCTTTGGGGGAGAGGGCAGGGGGCAGCCACTGGAAATGTCCAGAGTCTGGAGATGGAGCGTCTTGTGCAGCAATCAGCCAGGAGGCCAGCGTCACTGCTTCAGAGAGTGTGTGGTGGGAAGTAAGGGGGGAAAGACTTGAAAGGTATTAGAGAATCAGGTTATGAAGAGCTTTGAAAGTCAGAAGATTCTATGTTTGATCCTAGAGGTGGTAGGGAGCCAGTGGAGTATATTGAATAAGAGGAGTAACATGGTCAGACCTTCACTTTGAGAAGATCCATCTTGAAGGCTGAGTAAAGGATGGATTGGAGGTATTTGAGCAGGGACATTGAGCAGCAGGCTATTGCAAAAATCTAGGTGTGAAGTGGTGCGTTTGCATCAGGTGGTGGCAGTATCTATTGCCACTTTTAGGTGATGTAGAATGGATTTTTGACTTTATAGGGAACTCCCAAATGAGGGAAATGCAGGTCAACACATTTTCCTGCAACTTAGAGAATTGCCTAGGGAACTAAGAGGTTAAGAAATGTGTCTTGTTCAGGGTCACACAGCTACTATGTACGTGTCAGAGAAGAGATTTTATTCTCAGTCTTTTGGCTCTATGAGTGGCTCTCCACATACTAACTCCGCTCTTTTGCTACTACCCCCACCAACACAAAGAAGAGGAAGAAGAACAAGAACCAGAAGAACAAGAAGAGCAAGAAGAACCAGAAGAACAAGAAGAAAGACTTTCTATACATAAGGGGAACTACAGAAAGCCTGTGGGGAGAGACCCCTTGGAATAAATAAGGTCACAGAGTGACCTAATTTTCCTAGTTGTAGAGCCAGCCTGTGCCTTAGTCCCAGCCTCAGTGGACCTAGATTATATCCAATTCCTCACTGACCATACCTTCTACATCCATAGCATCTGCCCCAGCAGCTCTCAGGTTCTAGTCTCATTCTAGCTGCCCTGTTCACCAGTCCCAATCTTTCCTCAACCCAAAGAGGTGATAACATTCCCACCTGTTTGTGCCAAAGTTCCAGCCCCCAATGGACAACAGAATACGTAGCTCCTTGTTTCTGTTATAGGGAAGAAGGAGATAGAGGGAATTACAGTCAGATGTCAATTATCTGCCCCGTGGGGTCTCAGAGAAGTATAGTCAATGAGTAGCAAAACTAAGATTTCAGCCCAGTTGTCCTGACTCCAAACCATCTTTGTTTACCTCTGGACAGACTTAGAAAACAAGCAAATTCCAAGACAGTTGCTTTCCTGATATTACAAGACAGATATTTTCTGATATTGGGTTTCACCCTCTTTCCATTTGTATTTATAGATGAGAAATCTCTCTCTTCCATGGAAAGGGAAGACTACAGGGGCAATGGATGGTCAGGCTCAAGGAAAGTACTAGGCAGAACAGGAAGTAAGGCATGACCAACACATCTAATCTTTAAACACAGCCTCTGTTCTGGTCTTTGCATTAGCCAGGTACCCAGCTTCTGCAACATGTCCCAGGGCAGCTATCAAAACACAGCAGGACCATAGAATGCTAGACCCAAAGGAGGCTTGAGATGCTTGTTTTATTTCTTAAGGTCAGAATAAAATGTTAAAAATAAATAAATAAATATAAATAATGAAATATAATATAATAATAAAAATAAAATAAATAAAAATTACAAATTAAAATAAATAAATTAAAAGGGGATCCTGAGCGATAATAGAGACCAACCCTCTTATTTTATAGATGAGAAAACCAAAGTCTATAGAAAAGTGACTTGTCCCACAGTCACACTGCCAGTGAGTAACAGAGCCAGAATTAGAGCCCCAACCTCCCTACTAACAGTCTGGTCCTCTCTCCACTACCCCACAGCTGCCTCACACAGAAGGATGTCTGACCTTTCCTTGAGACTCTGAAGCTGTGGGTACATTATCTCTTCATCATTCTTCTCTGTGTAGGTAATCCTATTGTTCCTCATTGATGCAAAGGCATACACCAGGTGGGTGCAAAGATGGGGGTTCAGGTCCTCAGGGAAGAGGAAGGCAGGGGTTGGGCGGTACTGGGCCCAGCTGGTGAGGTAACAGACCAGTTTGAAGGCTGTACCTGGCATGGGAAAGCAGACATTACTGGGGGAAGAACAAAGGGATGAGTTCCCCAAAGTGGGCCAGACCCATCCTCAGGGAGCCAGCCAAGCCACCAAGGCTGACTCATACCCTCTTAGAAATGGGAGAGATTGGGGCAGCTAGGTGGTGCAGTGAATAGAGCATCGGCCCTGGAGTCAGGAGGACCTCAGTTCAAATCTGACCTCAGACAGTTAACACTTACTAGCTGTGTGACCTTGGGCAAGTCACTTAACCCCAATTGCCCTGCTCTCTCCCCTCCAAAAAGCTAAAAAAAAAAAAAAAGAAAGAAAAGAAAGAAAGAAATGGGAGAAATTGGAGAGACCATCTAGCCCCAGATCTCATGTTACAACTGAGGAAATTAAGTCTAAGAGAAGTGAAAGGCCTTAGGCTACACAGCCAGGAAATGAATGACAAAACCAGGATTGGAATCCAGGTGCTCTGATTCCAAATTCTTTGCATTTGCCACTGTGCCCTCTGCCTTCTGAGAGGGGCCCAGTCACCATGGATTGAGTGGAGGTGATTGATGTTCTGTGCTTTCTCATCCCCCAAGGCCCCCCAAGCTGGGATGTCCTCTCCATTAAAATGAGACGAAACATGCCTCCCCTCCCCAAGGAAGAACATTTGAAGTTTAGAGAGCTTGTCTGTATGGGAAAGTCCTCAGCCCTAGGGGCAATTGGGTAGGGGGGTGGGGAGATAGTGCAGGAGGGGTAGAAGTTGTGCCATATCCTTACCTAACTGGAACTGAAGCAGGACAACCAAACCTGTAGGAGAAATAGTAAAATATTGCACACACACACACACACACACACACCATTGCTAGCCAGAGAGGCAGATGATCCGGTTATAAATCTCAGCTCTCTGGGCTAGCCACCTCAATCATCATCATTATCATAATAGCTAACATATCCATTGTTGTTGTTCAGTCATTTCAATCATATCCAGCTCTTTGTGACCCCATTTGGGGTTTTCTTGGCAAAGATGTTGGAGTGCTTTGCCATTTCCTTCTCCAGCTCATTTTACAGATGAGGAAACTGAGGCAAACAGGGTTGAGTGACTTTCCCAGGATCACACAGCTAGTTAAATGTCTGAGGCCAGATTTGAACCCAAGTCTTCCTAACTCCAGGCCCAGCCCTCTACCCCACTGTGCCACCTAGTTGCCCCCATAACATATCCATAGCAGTTTCAAAGATACACACATACATACATATATACAGACATACACACACATGTATATACATATGTGTGTGTGTATAGATAGATATAGATGTAGATACATAATTTGAGGTCTCTTAAAGCTCTAAAACTATGAACCTAAGGTATTATGTCCAAATACATGCCTATATCCAAACAGAAATGCAGACAGGAGCATACATACATACATGAATACATAGGCTCACGTGGCATATAAACAAGCCTGAATATGTCCACACTCAAAATACAAAGAAATGTACAAATAACAGGAGTAATCAGAGTTGCCCCTGGATCTGCTGGGACTATTTAGACAAAATAACACCAATATCTGGCACTTGTGTAGCATTTTAAGGTTTGCAAAAAAGGCCAATTAAACCCCGTACCTTGTTGCATTTAGGAGCCCCAACAAATATAAACACCTGGAAGGTCAGGACTATAATGTTGCCATTCCCCTTTTGTAGATGAAGAAACCAAGTCCTGAGGAGATGAGGGGATTTGCCCAAAGTCTCACAAGCAGGAACCCTATATGCAAATACAAATGGAATCCCCCCCATACACACACACACACACACACACACACACACACACACACACACACACACACACACACACACACACAAACACACAGCCTTGCACAGACATGGGAATGCTTTCCAGAATACCCAATAGCAATTTCATAGTCTATCCCTCCTAAGGATCGAGATGGTCTGTCCATTGTCTCTGAGGTGCAGATCATCCGGCTTGGCAGACCAAGGGACAGGTGAGACTGGCAGCTTCTCTGTGGGAAAATGGGTTTGGGGGCTGCCAAGTGGGACTTAGACACACTTACCAGCCCAGAGCAACAGCAGTCTTGCCATTTTGTGAGCCCACGAACTGTGGAGCCAAAGTGTGGAGCTGATTTTTATGAGTCACTGGGTGCACACCTTCAAAGGACAGTCCAGCCCCAAGCCCAGCAGTCTTGTTCCAGTCACTGATGATTCATGGGCCCCTGTCACTTATTGCAGGAACACCTTGCCCCAGAGTCACGGTGTCCCCAGGGCCTCCTGGCAGCCCTGCATAGCCCACCTGCAGGTTCTAAAGCAAATGTCCTTGTCAACATAGGGCTGAGATTCTCAGCATTTTGAGCTCCTTCCAGGGTCTCTAAACTACCCCTTCCTTGGTACTAAGCCCTTCCCCCACTTCTACCAAAATCAAGTCACAGATTTTAAGGCCAGAAGGGTCCTTAGTGGGATCTAGTACAACCCCTCATTTTACATCAAAGCCTAGGGAAGCATCCAAGGTCACCTCAGCCCCCATCTTTGGCACTCATCTTTCCTTCCCTATCACTCTTTTCATACTTGGGCTTCCTCTCCTTGATAGAATATGAACTCTTTGAGAATAGGGACCATGTTTTTGTCTTTGTATCTTCAGGGTAGCAGCTGAAGCAGAGAGGGGGGTGGGGTGGTACAATGCATAGAGTAGTGGGCTTGGAGTCAGGAAGACCAGAGTTCAAATCCAGACACTTATTAGCTGTGTGACCCTGGCAAATTACTTAGCCTCTATTTCCCTATCTACAAAATGCAGATGATAAGAGCACCTAATTTTCACAGGGTTGTTATAAGGATAAAACAACATATCATTTGTAGAGTGCTTTGCAAACCTTACAAAGCTATATAAATGCTAACCACTGTTATTAGTCTAGTGCCTGAAACATAGTAAACCTTAATAAATTGCTTATTCATTGATTAACTTGAAGTTAGTTGCACTATCTGGCACTTAACTCTCATCCCTGGCAAATATATAACTTAAAAACAAAGCAATGATGATGCCTGTTCACACTTTCTCAGTCCTATTCAGTTCTCCTCATTGGTACTTAGGACTCTTTTTTGATACTTGCCCACCCCTTCCTGGTTCTTAGTTTCTTCTTTCCCTCCTTCCTTCCCTGCTCCCCACCCCCAACCATAGCCATTCCTCATGCTTTGACTATACATAAAGATCGGGAAATTTGAAAACCTCTCCATTGAGCAATAAAAAGCTCTGAAGAAATCTCTGCATGTTTTAAAACATTTTAGCATCATACCTCTAACAACTTCTATTAAATACATTTTGATTTCCCTTATTCATGAAACACCTTAAAAACTTTTTTTTCAATTAACATTTTTCTCCCTCCTACTCCCTCACCACCTCCCTTCTCCCCTGGGTGAAGAAAGGGGAGACCCTCATAACAAATAAATATAGTCAAACAAAATAAATTTCCACATTGGCCATGTCCAAAAATATGTGTATTTTTCTGCATCACGAGCCCATCACCTCTGTCTTAGAAGCTGGGTTGCACTCTTCGTCATTGGTCCTCTGGAATTGCATTTGAGAGTTTCTAAGTTTTTTAAAATTGTTCATTTTTACCATGCTGTTACTCTAGTATAAATTGTTTTCCTAGGTATGTTCTCTTCCCTCTGTATCAGTTCATACAAATTTTTCCAGGTTTCTCTTGAAATCATCTTTCTCTATGTTTTACAATGTGATAGTATTCCATTGCACTCATATACCATAATTTGTTCAGCCCATTCTCCAAATGATAGTTCCTTAGTTTCCAGGGTTGTTTTTTCGTTTTGGATTTTGCCACTACAAAAAAGCTGTTAGGATTTTTATGTATGTGTAAGACCTTTTCTTCTTTCTTTGATTTTTTTTTGGTTTATAGGTCTAATAGTCTTAATGATGGTTGGATTGAGGAGTATGCAGTCTAGTTACCTTGGGCATAGTTTCAAATTGCTTTCCGGAAAGGCTGGATCAATTCACACTTCACCAACAGTGCCTCAGTACAGCTATTTTTCCAAAGCCTCCTCCAACATTCATCCTTCTTTTTTGGGGGGAGTGTTAATTGGCAAATTAATTTTTTCCAACTTGATGGGTATAAGGTGGAACTTCAAAGTTGTTTTAATTTTAATTTCTCTAATAGTGATTTGGAGCATTTTTCCATACAGCTATAAACAGGTTGAATTTCTTTCACTGAGAACCACCTTTGACCATCCTTCAGCCACTGATATCACTGCTTGCTTTGACTATTGCCATAATTTTTTGGCCCCATCTCAGATGGCAGATAATTACCCATTTCCATCTTTAGCATCTTCCCATCATCCACAAGCCCTCAATCATCACCAGTAACATTTTCAAATTCTCTCTCGAAATACTACTATGTACTTCTGGGCCTAACAATGAACTCTAATATTAAAGACTCATTTAGCATATCCTTGAGTTCCCCTTCTGGGTTCCCTGCTTTTGCTCTTTCTCACTCTGAAGATCATTTTCCTTAGTAGAAGAAAAAAAAAAATGCTTTCTATCCATCCTATTACCTTTCCATCCATACCAAGCACTGTTCTGAATCCCTGTCCAGATCTTCCAGTTGCCCACTTTGTGTCAGGTGTGTGATGTTTCCCAAATCCATCTAGTTCTTCTTTCTGTCCAGATGGTCCGTAGCATACTCAGATGTCAAAATCACTTCTACTGATCTTCACCTAAATGAACCTCATGCTTTCCCCCTCTGGCTTCTGGAGTTCCTTCACCAGTCTACCTTCTTAGTACACAGTATTACTTCACCCCATCTTTTATCTATGTGATTTTTTGAATAGTACCTAAATGGTACAGTAATTACAGCACCACACCTGCAGTGAGGAAGACCCGAATTAAAATTTGGCCTCAGATGCTTACAAGCTCTGTGACTGGGTAAGTAAGCTAGTTTGCCTCAGTTCTCTCAACAATAAAACCGGGATCATAATAGCACCTACTTCCCCGGTTGTTGTAAGGACCAGATGAGATATCGTAAAGCCCTTAGCACAATGCCTGGCACTTACTTAATAAATGCTGGTTTCTTCTTCTTCCTGATCTTTAGAACCACTTTCCAATCAGGTCTCACTCATCTCAATAATCTGTGAGGTGAAATTTGCCACTTTGAGCTAGGACTTGCAGTTTACCTTGCTTGCTTACACTGTATATTTGCATGTAGATGTTTTCCTGCAGGTTCATTCCTTGGATTTTGTCTCCTTTGAACTTGTGACACTCCTCCCTATACTAAAGTTACTTCCTGCCCCAAGCTTTTATTTTTTTTTTCAATTAGATTTCCAAAACACAAGACAAAAAAATTCTTACCAGCCTTTATGCTAAAAATCAAGGGCCTCCTTGATACAAAAAAATTACTCAGGGGCAGCATAAATCGGGCTTTTAACAGTGTTGTAGAGACTCAGAGACTGAGGCTTTTTTTTTTTTTTTTAAAGTTCTGACTGCTGATGGAGGGACCTCCTATTCAGGCTGCTAGGACACCCTACACTGGGAAAGGGAGCAGTTTTAGCTATAGGTCTGTGAGAAGGCTGCCACAGACTTCACAGGCATCCAAGATAAACCATTTCAACTTGGTCTGGGGACAGGATTAGGGTCAAGGCCAATTGAGATAGAAAAGAAGTCCCAAATGTCACAATTATACAAGGAAGTTAAGGGTATGTCCCTTCTGTTCATATCCAAGAGCTCGTGAAGACCTAGAACAAAAAGGATTGAACCCATTGTTTCCCAACAGCTGAATGCAGGGTTATATGTGCAATATTTAGGGCATTGTTTGGTTTTCCAATGTAACTGTGTGACATACAGCTGTTGGAGATGTGGGGAGGACGAGTAAGAAGGGAAAACACCCAGGAAAGCGGCTAAATGAGGGTAGTGCAAGATCTAAGACTTGTCATTTTCTATTTATCCTGTATGTAGCCTGTTGGTATATATTTGTCTCCCCCATTACACTACCTACAAGTTCCTTGAGGCCAGGAGAGGAAAATTGACACTTTTCTTTTGCCTCCTCCTTGTATCCCCAGGGCTTAGTGCAGCACCTGTCACATAGGAGAGGCACTATAGGTTTACTGGTTGATTCAGTTAAACTCTATTCCTGACAAACCAGAGACATCATTTCCGTAAGGATGTCGTCCAGACACTTCCACTATTACCAAAGAGCAGTCGATGAACCCAATGGCTGTTTCCTCCTCCTTAAGATGGGAAGACAAGAATGGATTATATACATATATACTTTGAAAATGATAAAGCACTAATAAATTGACGGGTACAGGTTGGAAAGGGTTATAGCATTAGTTAAAATGGGAACAACACTCATTCATCCAATCCAAACTCATTTTACAGATGTGGAAACTGAGGCCCAAAGCAACCTGCCTAAGTTCCCATAGGTAGTTATGCAGTAGTGTTTAAGTCCTGCATCATGCTTTCACTCAAATTACTTGATCCACCCCCTTCACATGACAAAGGAAAACCAAGCCACACAAGCAGCTGGTTAATGAGATAACTTAGTGGTCATTTTGTGGAGGATGAACAGGGATAAATATGACCTTGACAGGGAACCTTCACAGGCTTGCTGTGCTCAGCCGGAGACTCCTATCATTTTCTAAGGCAGGCATTCTTAACCTAGGTCTGGGACCTTGGATAGAAAACCAGAGCCACATCATTTAAATATAACTGGGGTTTTTTTTATAATCCCACATTATTTGACTTTATACATTTAAAAACACTATTTTGGGAGTTTCTCAGGCTTCACTGGACTGCCAAGGCAGCCATGAGACAAAAGATGATTGAGAAAACCCTGCTCTAAGAGTACCAGAGCACAGGGACTGTGACCTACCTAATGCTCAGAGTAGAAACACAAAGATTAGATTCAAATCCCAGCTTGACCTTTTCTTAGGCAGCCTTGGGCAAGCCAGGCTGCCTCACCAGACCCTTTCTTCAGTTATATCCCTGCCAACTTTTAGGCCACACTTCATCTTCTCTCCCCCATCTACCAATGGCCAGCTTCAGCCCTAGCCTTTTGGTCTTCCATTACCCTTGTCAGTCCCCTTTCAGCAATTTCCCTTCTTCCCTTGCTGAATGCTTCACTTTAACCACTCCACAAGCTACCAGCTGCTTCATGCTTTAGCTGTGTATCACACCTTGCTTATGTAGTCCAATATCAGGACATGATTTTATATAAACTTGGTATTTATCTCCTGGTGCCTCATAGCAAGGTTGGCAAGTTTTAAAACAAACCTTTGGTTTTGTTGGATTGATGAGAAACCACCCTCTACCAGGAGACTGGCAACCATTTTTGGAATTTAGTGTATAGCGGGTACTTGGCATTTATGTATTGCCTACTACGGGCCAGGTGCTATGCCAAGTGCTTTACAAACAGCTTGTCTAAGCCTCAAAACAACCCGTGAGGCAGGTGCTGCCATCCTCCCCCCTTTAGAGTTGGGGAAACCAAGGCAATAAAAGTGACTTGCCCAAAGTCACACAGCCAGCAGGTGTCTGAATGCAGGTCTGCTTGATTCTACCCTGCTCTCCACCCTCTGTGCCACCTCACTGCCTTGGGGCAGAGCATTTATCATCCTCATTCCAATCCCAACAAGCATTCAATGCTTACTATGTGCCAGGTATTGGGAATTCAAAGAAAATGAAAAGCAGACCCTGCCCTCAAAGGTTTTACTGGCATCAGATGGAGAAAGCGTAAGACCCCACCAACCACTAAAAAATGTAACAAAAATGACATTAGTTAAGCTTTAAAGAAACAGGAAACCATTGTTGACATGGGAGTCATTCTTGAATCAACTGTGATGGTGGAAAACACATCAACTTGGGGGGCAAAGATAAAAATACATACAAATCAAGAAAAATAATTTCTTAAAAACATGGTATGCAAAAATGACTATCTCGACCTTTTTAAACAAACTACTGATACTGAAAGATGGACAGAGGAACACATATTAACAAGTTATCTAAAAAAGGTTTCATTAATGTAAACTTATTGCCAGTCAAGGTCAAGTGGTCATCAGGCCAAGGTTGGAAGGCCTTATCAGCTATTCTGCCAAGAAGATTCCTATTCGGCTATGGGGTGGCCTAGGTGATCACTAAGGTTCCTTTCCAACTCTTTGATGCCTTCATCTTATCACTGAAGAGATTTAACAAAGTAACTGATGTGCCCAAGGAGATGAAACTTGTATCTAAGGTTTAAGTTAAGACATAAAATCCAAATTTCCTGTCTCTACAGTGCCTTTGTGGGGAATCACAGCAACACAAGTTGTGTTCCCTCCACCCCTCTCTTACAACACATGCAAGCTTTAAAACACACACACAAAACAGATCCCAAAACAGAGAATTTTATTTCACCAAATCATCTAAGATTCTCCACTGGGATGGCTCTTGGCAATGGAATCTCTATCACTGACATGGCCCCAACCACAGCAAGCCAACTCCTGAAAGCTGAGAAGTCTCAAGAGGTGGTGGTCAGGGCAGTTTGGTGTCAGAGAAGCAGATCCCAAAGCCCTCCCCTCTAGTCTGTCAGTTTTCTGTCTCACCCCCACCTCCCATTCTCTCCTCAAATCTCTCCAGATGTCCCCAAACCAAGTCTAAGTCATCCCCTCTGGCATCTAGCCAAAAGAAAACACTAGAACTAGTCTCTTAGGATTAGGGCAAGAAGGTAGCAAGGAATCTCCCTGAATGCTGTGGCTGCACTAGGGGAAGAGGGTCCCAACAAACAAGAAAAAACAGACCTTTTTCCTTCCTGCTCAGCCAAGGAAGGATTTACATTAAGGGAAAGAAACCACCTCAAGTGACTGAGGCAAGAAGTTGTCCTAGTGTTACCTAAAGTGGGAAAGCCTTTTAAAGAGTTTTCTGTTTCTGTCTCAGATCTATAATCACAACTAAAAACCCCAAAGGGCACATGAGGAACACCATTCCTAGGACACAAGGATGCCCAAATCTCAGTGGATTCCCAGGATTTTACAAATTCCTCACCACAAGAGGGAAATGAAGAGGCACTTCTCTACCCCTTTATGTACTTTCTGGGAAGGAGGAGGAACAAGGGGAGGTAACTAGATGTGGGAACAGACAGTTCTGATTATCTCTGTTTAAAAATTTAAATATAATCTAAAAAAATAAATGGCTGTCTCCTTACGTCTCTACAAGACCCCAGGCAGAGAAGCATCATGCCTCAACTGCTCAGCTCTAACAAATCGAACCTGCTACACACAGCACCTGTCTTCTCACAAACCAAGGGGTAGGTTTATACGAATTTGTAAGAGTTTGACCTTTTTTGCCTCAAATCCAATCTACTTGCTGGCACCACCAGGAATTATAAGTGTTTCTGTGGGCACAGTGTGGTGGAAGACCTGATGGTCCCAGCCCACAGTTGTGAGCAGAAAGTGGTTGAGTGGGGACCATGTAGCATCTCTCACAAAGTCTCTGTGGGCTCGGCTTCTGAATCTGGAAAGGAAAGAGAATACAAAGCCTGGCATGATGGAAAAGGATTAAAAGAAGGGAGAAACACAATTTAGATGTGTCTGGAATATGTCACTGGAAGAGGGCCTACTACAGCATCTGACAACAACCCACTGGTCACAGAATCAAAGAATTTTAAAGTTGAAGCGTGCGTCTAACCTCATCATGTTACAGAAGAGGAAAAGTGAAGTAATTTGTTTAATGACCCAAAGTCAGTGGCAAAGTGAGGACTAGAACCTGTGTTCCTTGGTGGGATCCTAGTCCAGGGCTCTTAGCATAATGCCCAACTATTATTCCCAATACATGTACCTATGTTCACAGTACACATGGAAGAGTCTTTGTCACTCTTGCCGAGACTCACGCTGGGAAGGCCCCTGGAATTAATCAATCCTTCCCAACTCTCACTCTTGCTCGCTGATGCAAAGTGCTGGTTTCACACTGGAAGCTGGCATAGCCCTTCTTTCTTCATCATACCTAACATAGGTGATGGGGATATACCTTCCGACTGACAATGGGCCCGAGATACCATAAGAATGGCAGGGACCTGAGCCATCAGGCTGGCTAACCCACACCCCAACAGGAATCCCTGTGTCAGGCCGATGATTCCACCTTATACTTACACCTCTGTAAAGCCAGAGTCAAGCACCGCTACAGAACAGTCTTCACTGAGGGACGCCAGGAGAGGACTACTGTAAGGAAGACAGAGCGAGAACAGAGCTGGCAGCTTCCTGACTAGTCCAAAGGAGGAGGTGCTGAGCCACTGCTCACAGCCACAGAAGGGCTGGGGAAGGGAGGGGACTGGGAGAAATGAGGATGGATCCGTGAAGCCCCACATTTAGCCTGCAGCTTCCCCAGCTACACCAACTAGCACTGGACACAAGCAGGGATGGCATACTCTCCAGCCATCCTTAGCAACATCTCTACAACCCAAATAACTGGTTGTGGTGGTGTTTTGCTTGGCTCTCACAGTGAGAGCAGTCTGGGCCTTAGAGACCACCTCACCACCCAGGACAGGACTTAAGTTTCTGACCCTCTTGTTTCCACTAACACCACACAGGACACATATGTGGCCACTGGGGCAGAAAGGCCAGTACCTTTCTGGTGAAAACACCAGCCTTGTGACGCTCTGGGAGTGCACAGAGGAGGAGAGGAGAGCTTTAGGGTCCTTGATGTCCACAAGGAAGACCGTGCCATTTTCATCACCTACAGGGAATGAACCAAGATGGCATCTGTGTTAAAAGGCCTCATCTGTTCTTGGCCTAGAATCAATACTCAATTACTTATTTTCTATGGTGCCTCTTTGTGGGTTTCCTGTGGCTCATTTCAAATCCAAATTAGCCCCTCTTTGCCCACCCCACATAAGTTCCTAGGTCTGTCCTAAGCTTCCACGTGTTCAGGAGTGGCAGTACCCACTGGGGCAGTACCCCAGCACCTAACATAAAAGGAGGCACAATCATGAAGGAGAGGCTGCTGAGAGAAGTCACAGTGCTCTTCAAAGCCCAGCCTAAACCCTTCCCACAATTGCATCCCTATACAGGTCCAGACTGTATCATAAATCATAGAAAGCCAACTTTCCTCTAGGGCCCAGAGACACCAAAATAAAAGAGGTGGGATGGCTTATTGAAAAGGAATTTAGCAGGACAATGACTTCAGCCCAAGCCTGATATTCTAAAGAAACAAGCACTAAGACTTCTTACCAAAAGTGAAAACACATTCCTTCTGAGGATGCCAGGCCAGTGAGGTAGGAAGGTGATGGGAGGCACTTTGGCCTGAGAATGTAATAACAGCAGAGGGAAATGAGCAGAACCAAGAGAATGTTATACAGTAACAGCAACATTCTTCAAAGAGTAACTGTGAATGACTAAGCTATGCTGAGTAATATGATTATTCAAATCAACTACAAAGGACTTACTCTATCCACCTCCAACTAATAAATCAAAGTATGTATTGTATGGTTCTATATCAAACGTTCTCTAATGTAGGGTTGGGAGAGGAGACAACTCAGAACTCAAAAAACTAACAAAAATAAATGTAAGTGAGAACAAAGGAAATGAAAATCTCCAGAACTAAAAAGTTCAACTGTTCTCCTCCCCAACTGCATCCCTTATCCATATGTCAGTCTTGGGTCTGGTAACAGATACATTGTCCCCCAATCCTATATGTGAGTCTCCTTCCCTCTACCCTAAGAGGACTGAGTTCAGTCCCCCATCCACCTCCTATCTTGGTGAATGAGACAGGACCTGTCCAGGAACAAGGGATCTCCTTTCCCGGGGGGGGGTGGGGGGGTGGGGGGCACTGGATTTACAGATACGTACAGCTGGGTCCTGGCAAACTATGGGACGAATCCAGCAGTCACTTTTTATATCCTCCTCTTGAGCTGATAATGACTTTTGCCTTTTTAATAGTTCTAACGTTTTTTAAACATAACAATCATTCTTTGCTCCAAGGTCCATACAAAACCGACGGCTGCCATAGTTTGCTGACCTCTGTCCTAGAGGACAGAGAAGGTTATCTGCCTATAAAACACCTGTTGATCTTTTGACAACCAAAGTCATTAGGCCTTTTCTAACGCTACCATTCAGACTCACCAATACGTGTAGCTGGCTTGGGGCACCGGATATCCCAAAGTAAAATTCTATTGTCCTAGAAGTAATAACAGAATAAAATGCTTCATGATTGGCCTGGTATAATAGGAAAGAACACTGCATTTGAAATCACAAGTCCTGAGTTCATATCCCAGCTCTGACACTTACTACCTACGCGCCTTGCCCCTTCTCTGGGCCTCAGTCTCTTGAATAAGGGCTTCTCCCAGTTCCTAATCTCTAAGATGACCACTTAGAATCAAGCTGTACTGAGTCTGCTCAACACTTTAGATGTAGGCAAGGGGAGAGTATCAACTTACCTCACTGCATGACAGGAAATTAGTTTCCTTGTAGGGACAAGCAGCAACACAGGAGACTTCGCCAGAGTGAGCTATGAAAGAAAGATGGACCATACCATCACAACCAGACATAAGCAGAGGGGTCGGATCAAAGACACCAGCAGAAAAAAAAAAATACTTGGTCTCCAGATGGGATTCTCAATCACCATGTTTAAAGATGTGGACAAGATACAGGCAAAACTGGGATGAATTTACAGAACATAGAGAACAAAGTGGACCACAGCCATTAATTAAGCTAGGACAGCTGCCCACCAAGCATGAGGCGGTCTTGGCTCTCCAATCAGAAGACATAGGTTCCAACCCCACCTCAAGTCCTTCCTACTGTATGAACTTGGGCTTGAGATCCCCCCTCTCTGAAAAGGTCTCAGAGAGCCTTTCCAGCTCTAGGTCCATCTAGAATCCTCAGCTGCTTCCCCTGGAGGAAGTGGAGAATGGTGGGAGAAGACTTCTGAGGTTACAGGCAGAAAACCCAAGCTTTGGGATGTGAAGGGCACCAGAAACATGTTGCAGAGGCTGAGAAACATCCCCTCCTTAAAGCAGAAGGATGAATATGTGATTTCTTAATGGCCCTGCAGACTCTAATGGAGCCTTACCCATCAATATAATATACACAGCTTTTAGTATAAAAATCTAATCCAGAAAACTCAAAAGATCCAAGATGGGAAAGACGGAAGTGGGAAGGTGAAGCAAAACTCACCTCTATGAGAGAGCAGCATTTTCTCTCCAGCAAGGTCCCAAACTTTTATGCTAAAGAGAAAAAAAGAACCTGCATTCATTCCTAAACAGAACAATTTACCAAAAGCACATGTTCAAGTATAGGCACTAAAATACAGTTTAGAAAAGTTCCAGAGGTTTCCACTTTACTCAGTTCCTTACCTGGAATGCTCATGCTAAAATCTGTTAGGATGGTCTGCTGTTTTCTGAAGGTGTCCTTACGTCTTGAAGATCTTAATTATCATCCAGGTTCTTTTAATGAATGAATTTAGTATGGTGAAAAGGAACAATAAGAGCAACTCACCAAAAGTCCTTGCTGCCACTGACAGCCTGTGTGCCATTGATCAGGATAGTGACACTGGTCACTATGTCATCATGTTCATATTTGCAGAACTTGTTGACAATGAGCGTCTCCCCCTCGTCCAGTTCCCACAGTTCCACAGCACCTAGAAGATGTGGGGGCTGGAATTATGCCAGGTCTACAATTCACAGGGTAGCAAAGTTCACTTTTAGGACTCCGGGGACCTTCCTTTAGCTCTTGTCCTATACATCAACAAAGCGAGTTAATTCTTCAGTAAGCAAAACTACAGCATGACAGCAATTCCCATCATCCGAGGTTTGAACCTTTTCCCTCATCGTATGAATTTATATTGGTGCTTGTTTCCCTAAAAGAGTGATCTGACAGATGAAAGAAGAGGGAAAGGAAAGAAGAGGAAACGGTTATCAGATGACTAGTAGAGAAAAAAATTTTAAGAATCAGCTCCCAAAGGGAAAGGAATCTGTTCCCCTGGGGTTTTCTGTGCAGATATCTGGCCAGTGTGATTAATCAATCCTTGAAAACATCTGTCTAGGAGACTGGGGAAGATGAATCCCCAATGCAAGACAAATAAGAGGCTCAAAAACAAGACTGTTCAGGGCAAGTTCAGTCTCTGATAGCCTTTTCTTATCTATCCAAGTACCAAAACCTCAGCTGTAATGACCATCCTGCCAGGAGAGGCAGCATCCCACCACTCTCTTTACGGAGGCAGGGGACAGGCCCTTTGGAATGTTTTCTAAGCTGCACCTGCCTTGTCGGTTGGCTTCACTTAACTGTTTTTCTCAGTTACAAGGGGGAATTCTATGGGGGAAGGGAGGTCACTGGGAAGTGAGCGTGGTTTAGGAAGCAAAAAAGCATCAATGAAACATTTGTTCAAAATCTCAGCTAAAAGACCGATACGCAGGGTTACATTTGGGCAGGCATGAGGGCACGTCCCAAGAGGGGGCAAGTGCTTCTGACAGAAACAGTCCTAACCAGGTTGGGGGCTCCTGGAGGGCACACTTGGCTTTTCCCATTCTATGCCCACCCGGCTTACCCGCAGCAGGGGGCTGAGCTCTTCACAGTCCAGCTGTGGGGAATTCAGGAACTTCCCGTGCACGACCCCAAGGGAGTCACACCCCATCTCCTGGCCGCCGGGGGTGGCCGAGTGGGCAAGCCCTTGCCCGGGGGCACCTGCCTGGGGGCGGTAGGTCAGGCTCCGACCTAAAGAAAGCCTGGGCACCTGTCTGGGGCTCTTGGCATCACCCCGTCCCCAAGGGCGGGCGAGGGCGAAATCCTTAGCTGGGACCCCCAGCCCGGGCTGACTGCAGCTCCCACCCCCCGGCCAAACGGGGATACTCACCCGAGTCGGAGGCCACGAAGATGCCCCGGTCCCCCACCCAGGCGAGGTCCGACAGCCCGGCTTCGGTCTGGACTCCGGCCGAGCAGAAGCCCTCGTTGGGGGCCGAGGTGGGGTCCTTGAACAGCCACAAGGAGCCGGTCCAGCTGCGACCGCTAAGGCTGGACGCGCCCAGAAGCAGGGAGCCATCTGAGGGGAGAGCGGGCGGCCGGGCCGCGGGTCAGCGCGGCCGGAGGCGAGGAAGGGAGCGCGAGGGACGGGGAGGAGGAGAGGGGGGGCAGGCCGGGCCGGGGTCGGGCGGTGCTCACCGGACCGGTAGCGCGCCGCCTCCAGCTGCCGCTCCATACAGGCCGGCGCGTTGGGAGGCAGGTTCCATTCCGAGTTGGAGGAAGGCAGCAGCGGCTGCTCTTGCTGCAATGCCTCCGACTCCGGCTCCGGCGGCGGCTGCAACTCCTTCTGCATCTCCACGGCTCCGGTTCTCGTCCGCCCTCGGTCCCGGGATCCACTCCCCACGTGGTGTCCACTCGGGGTCCCCGCCCCTCTCTGCCCGAGAGACCGGAGTCCCCGCTTCTCGCGAGACTTGCCTCCTCCGCCTCCTTCGCTTTCCGTTAGCGGCAGGGTTATAAAGCTATGTTCTCAGTCCTCCTAACTCCCCTCCTTCCCCTCCCCTCCCCTCCCCTCCCCTCCCCTCCCCTCCGCTCCCTTCCTCCTCCTTCCGCCCCGGCTTCCTTTTTGCTCTCGCGACAATTGAGGCTAGAGACGGGAGGAACGGAGATTGGACGAGTCAGGAGAGCGTTCTCCCTGCTCCTCTCGCGAGATTTACCGTCTGCCATCTTAGCACGGCGGTGGACAAGGTCTCCCCGCCGGGGTCACAGGGGCATAGAGGCTGCTGAAAGGACCCTCGCCCAAAATGCTGTCCCGGTTGGCGCTGCACGCTGCCGGCGCCGTGGGTGAGGAGCCCCGGCCGGGGGACGCGGGGCCGTAACTTGGGAAGAGAACGACTTTGGAGTAGTGCCCTCAGTAAGGGGTGGGGGAGGACCTTGAAGGGGTCGCGGGGAGCCTCGGGAAGGGCGTGGGCAGGGAAGCCCGGGACCGGCCCCCTTCGCTGATTTGAGTTCTGTGTCCCCACAGCTCCGGCGCTCAAGAACGCGGCCCCGCTGGCTCCGGGGTAAGTACCGCCCGCCACCCCTCGTTTGGGGGCCGGACAGCGCAGGGCCCGGACGGGCCCTGACCGGGATCTCGCCTAGGAGCACGCCGGGCCGGATCCGGAGTGGCGAAGATCCGGGTTTCCAACCCGCCTTCGACCCCCGCACAAGCAAAATGCTTACCGTGCCCGACCCTAGCCTTAGTTTCCTTTTCTGTGCACTAAGGGAGCTGCACCGCAGGCCCTCCGGCTGATGCTCCGCCTCAGTCTAGTAGCCCCAGGTTAGGAGGGGGTCAGCGTTTGAGACTTTGCATCCTCGAGGTCGGCTTCTCCCCGGGTGACCTTGGACCGCCGGGTTTCTCTGTCCTTTAGGTCCTCGCCCCTGCATAGCCCCGGGGGGGTCCCGTGGCTTGTTCGGGTCCCCCAAGTGCACCTGGAGCGTTCAGTTACTGTTAAGTAACAGGCAACACTTTGTGTAGCTATCTTGTATTTGTGTGTTTAAAAAAAAAAAGGTCAGTTTTCATGTTTTCTTGTGAAAAAGAAAAAAAAGGAATATGGCTTAACTGTTAGAGAGCTGTTCTTGAAGATAAGAAGGTTTGGCTTTAGGTCCCACCTTGACACGTCACTTAATTTTTGTTTGCTCCAGACATGACTCCCAGCCAGGGCTTTCAATTATAGAGAAGGTGCCCACCTGCATTGTTAGTGGGAGTTTCCTCATCTGGGAATTCATGTACTGATGACGTCACAATTTTGGTCTTTGTCCGTTCTGGGGTGTGTGCGTCTGTCTCTAAAGGCACATTCTTCCTAATCTGAATGTTGGTACCATTTTAGAAGACATTTAGTAAGTGACACATAGAGGATATTAATGATAAATATCTAGCCAAACTTGTTGAATGACTTTGTTTTTGTTTTTTGTTGTTAATAACTTTTAACTGACAAACAAATAAAATCTCACCTAAAAGCAGGCAGTTCCATACATAGTTTATTTTTTTGATGAGGCTTATTAAACTTTTGAATTAAAGGAGCACTCTAGGCATTTTGCATCATGTTTTTAGTCAGGCATCATGGCAGTTTGTCATAATGAATTGGCCAACAAGATGAAAGAATGTGGTTCGGATCCGTGGACATTTATACCAAGAGATTGTGGATGGATGTATATGTGTCCATTTAGGTGGAGATCATAGTGGTATGCAGCAAGACTCTGCCATGATAATAACTGCCAATTTCTTTTTTCCCTTAGCTTTTTAAAGCCCCTTTTGGAGAAATAGCCTGTGATTGTTAGCTCTTCCCCACGAAAGCTGGGCCTACCCCAACCTAGAGTAGCATTGATTTGGGATCCAAAGAGGCCCATGTCTGGTCTCTGATGTTTAGAAGCTCTATGAATTTGGGCAAGCCTCTTAACTTCACTGAGTCTCAGTGAGCATATACCTTCTAGCCCCACCAACTAGCTGTATCTCACTACAGATCATATGTACAGTACCTCCTTAAGAAAATTGTGAAGCTCAAATACATACAACATTTTCTAAACCTTAAAGTACTGAACAAACATCAGTTATCATTAACTTTTTTTTCCAGTACCATAACATGAAAGACATGGAAGGAATACTTAATCAAATCACCTGGCAGATAACAAGTGTTAGACCAAATATAGATCAATCCCATAAGAGGAGAAATTATTGAAAGTAAAGAAACATGTAAACTGAAAAAATAATTATTCTGCCCTAGCCCTACTCTGTCATAGTTTAAGACCTAGAGTTCTTATTCCTGATCTTTAGACTTTTAACAGCTGAGCAGGAGATTCAGACAAATCACTCTCATTTGCTCTCACTTCCCGCTTCTCTATTTTACTTCTAGGGCAGCCTTCATTCAGTTGAAAGCTTAGAAACACTACTTCTCTTTTGGATCCACAACAGAGGTGCTTCCTTCCTGTACCTACCCTTGTCTGATATCAGCTTCCAGGAGAGTCCACCCCAAGGTGACAGGGAAATGACCTAAGCTATGCAGGACAACCTAGGAACACTTTGGGAAGAAAGGTGTTCTGCCTGCTCCTCTTGGTTCTCCCCCAACCTTGTGGATATGAAGAAAAGAGAGAATTAGGAACAGGATGTATGTAGGTTCTGACATGAAAGTATGGGGAGAAATCTGCATTCATTATGTTGTCCTGGTAAAGACTTCCTCAGCTGCTTGTGCAAGATAGACCAGCACTTGTCTAAGAACACTCAGGTATTATTCATGCTAGGTTTGGAGGAAAAGCAAAACCCACATTAAGATGAATAGAGCATTTATGATGACAGGATATGGTTTCAGAAAGAACCCAATAGTCTGAAAACCAACAAGATGAAATTTAACAGATTTAAATATGAAGAAGCCCTGCATTTGTCTTGAAAAGATTATCACAATCCTAGAAGAGGTTATGAGCAGTGTCTAGAAAGCTTAACATTCAAAAAGAGCAGTTCAAGAGCTCAGGACTTTTTAGTCTGGAAAAGAGATGTTTGCACAGGAGTAGGAAAGTTCTCTTCTAATTGTTCAAGCAACCTTCTGGAAGAGAAGTTATATTCCTGAACTTGAATTCAAAGGAGAAAACTAGGACCAATGGGTAGAAGTTAGTAGAAGCCAGATTTTCACTCATTATAAAGAATTCTTAACAATTAGAGCTGTCTAGCGTGGAATTTAGACTATAAAGAAGTGGGGAACCTGCAGCCGCAAGCAAGGTCACATCTTCCTAGGTCCTTGGGTGTGGCCTTCTGACTGAGTCCAAGTGTTACAGAACAAATTATTTTATTGAGGGAATTTGTTCTGTGATGTTGGGATTCAGTGAAGGGGCAGCACTTGAGGACCTAGGGGGCCACAGGTTAGAAAGGTAACAGACTAACTGTTGTGGGTTGTTTTCAAAGCAAGCTATGGAGAGATGTTGAAGAAAAGAACCATATATGGGTAAGCAAATTGGATTAGTTAACTTCTGTAAGGGAGAGATAGCTAGTTAGTGGTAGTAAGTTGGACTAGAAGGCAGACCTATACCCCACCCAGTACTGTCTCCATTCTACCTATTGGGAAAACTAACCAAGTCACCTGTTCTTCTTTGATATCAAGAATTTCTACTGAAATTTCAAGTACCTTGTTATTATTTAGAAATATAGTTTTTGCTTTATGTAAATTCATCTTATGTATATTTAAAGAATCCTGAAAGAAATCAGCATTCTAAAAAACCACCTATTTTAACTTTACTGTCCTCTCCACTCCTGCCCCTCAGCTCTTCTGTGGTCTTCCATTTTCCCCCCATCAAAAAAACTCCTTCAAGTGAAAACAAAAAAACAGACGTAGACACCTCTGCCACCACTAGAATGGGGGCTTGGCTTAAAACATATAATGTGGAGAGAGGAGACCCTTGCCCCACTCCATCTAGCACCACAGTGTCTGTCTTCTGTCAATCTGTGCTTTGGTACTATATGTCTAGCTCCGTGGCCCCAGTGTGTGTCCACTTCCAGCCCCGATGTGGCTGCCCCCTGTGTGTTGTTCTCAGTTCTGACCAAGCCCTCAGGTGGCTGACCCCAATCCCTAAGTGTTCTTTCTCCTGCCCTCATTTCTTTGTCCCCAGTCCATCGCAACCTCCACCCCATCCTTGAACCCTGCTCCAGCCCCCTTGTTCAGACAAATTTGCATTACATAAAATCTCTAGAGAGCAGTGGACTTATGTAAAATCAGAATTGTCTATATTCCCCTTTCCACCACCTACAGGGTGCTTCAGGCAACCAGGATATTTCACACGGCTTCTCCCTGTCTGGCTCCTCTGCCTCCTCTTCCTGAGTACGGAGGGAAAGTTCGTCATGGGTTGATTCCTGAGGAATTCTTTGAGTTTATGTATCCTAAAACTGGGGTTACAGGTAAGCAAACTTTCCTGCAGAAACAATGGAAATAGCTTTGGGTGCATGGCTTTGGTATCATTTCTGCTTTTCCTCATTACTTTTTAATTTGTTTGGATAACCAAAAATAAAAATTAGACCTTTTGTATTTTATATTAACTTCTTTGATGTATAGAAGATACAGTCAGAGCTTACTAGGTATTTGAGAGAGATAAGACATACATGGAAGTTAACAAACCAAAAAGTGTATGTTTGTCAAAATGAGGGGCTTAAAACACAAATCAGCAGACAGCATCATCTCTGGCAGGTCCTACCAAGCTAGAGAAACTGTATGGCTGTTGGCTAAGCACCAGCTGACCTAAGTGTAGAAGATGAGTTACCAGGTGATTTTTTCTTTTAACCACAGCAACTGAAGCACTTTAGGGTTACAGTTTGCATTGCTGCAAAGAGTATGCCCTCTGACAGGATCATGAACTTTTTTATTACAAAGGTACTATGAAAATCAGGTATTAAATAGAGATAGGAGTGGATAGATTTCACACTTAACCAATACTGTTTTGGTTTGGGGCCTGATAAGAAGTCACTTTGACAACAATGATTATTGAATGTCTTTGGTACAAAGTTTTTCTAATTGATAGGATTTTTCATGCACTAGATGAACTGATTTTTTAAAAATGTTACTTAGTCTACTCTTCAATCATTCTGAAACTTAATTTAGTCCTTATTTCTAATACTATACAGAAGTTTTCATAAATATTCTTTTTCTTTCAGGTCCTTATGTATTGGGAACTGGACTTATCCTGTATTTTCTCTCCAAAGAAATCTATATTATTACTGCTGATACAGTTGCTGCCATATCAACATTGGGGCTCCTCATTTATATAGTTAAAAAATATGGTGCCTCTGTAGCAGCTTTTGCTGATAAACTCAGAGAGGTATGGACAGAAATTTGGGTTTTTTTCCCTTTTTTTAACAGAAATTTACAATTAGCAATAGGGCCTTCAGCTGATCTATTTGCATATAAAATGTTTTCTGAGGGGAGCTATTTTGGGGGAAGAAAAGTAATTATTGCAGACTTTTCTACTAGTGTTACTTAACCTAAAATGACTTATTTTTTAAACTGTCAGCATTCTCCAAACATTCCCATATGTAATAACCAGTTTTATAGCAGTGGCAATAAGCATCTGTAACCTGAATGACAGATCAAATCCTATGGAGTCATTTTCTACATTTACTAAAATTCTTGGTTATAGTTTTAGGTTGATTTCTTTCAGATACTGGGCTGACATCTCTTCATCTTTGGCTTCCATGAACATTGTGTGCTTTTTCCTCACTTTGCACACAAATGACCCTAACTTTGAAAGAAAAATGGATCAGTGATTATTATCATTAGCTTTTTCACTGATCTTTTCATAAATATCTTGATTGCAGGACCAGATGGCTGAGGCAGAAGGGCTGAAACAGGCTACCATAAAAAATATTCAAGATGCAATTGACTTGGAAAAGAAACAGCAAGCCCTGGTTGCCAAGCGTCACTACTTTTTTGATGTTCAGAGGGTAGGTTTTCTTAGGAATTAAAAAGTACTTTTCCCACATGAGAAAAATCACTATGTCCTGAGAATTCAGTATATCAGATTCAGGAAAAGCAAAATGCTAAATAGGTAAAATCTCACTATATGTGCCTGATACGTAGAAATGTGATTATTCCTTTTTAGAGAATTTTACATGTAACTTGAAAGAATTATATACAATTTAAGCATTTTATTAATTTCTACCATGTGCTAATGACTACTGAACAAAAATGTCAAGTGCATGCCTATATTGAGATTACAGGGTGACAAAAGCAGGTTCTTGGAACATAGACAAATCAGAAACATTCAAGTATTCTTAATTTTGTGTTTTTATATTGTGTTTATCACTCACATAGAAATCAGGGACCACCTGCCACCTAATGCATGGTTAATTTTGCACCCAATTTGGTTAAGATTTTTATTTTCCAAATCATTAAATTTTAAGGAAAACAACCTACCAAAAAAAGCCTTCATCTTGTATAGAATGGGAAAGTGATGCTCATAATGTTTTCCTAGCACAAATCTTGAGAATAACATGTGGGTCTTTAACAACAAAAGTAAGCTTTCTAACTTTTTTAGAACAATATTGCCATGACATTGGAAGTCTTTTATCGTGAGAGACTGCACAAGGTATACACAGAGGTGAAGAATCGCCTGGACTATCAGATTGCGAAGCAGAACATGATGCGACGCAAGGAACAAGAACACATGATTGCATGGGTTGAGAACCATGTGGTGAAGAGCATCTCTGCTCAGCAGGTAGTGAATTATTGGCATGGCTAGTGAATATAGGTCCTGGAGCTGCCCGGTGGCCTTTAGGATGAAGAAACTTGAAGGTGCCCTGGCATTTAATCTGGAGGAGGGCATATTCAGAAGAAGTTACTGCATAACTGATTTAGAATTCTTCATTTCTCAAAATCTGCCCTATAAAAGAGATCTTTCTCCTAAGGTCTCTATAGTCACCTACCTAGCTGCTGGGACTACAAGGGAATAATTTACTGCTATCACTTAGGCCATATTTTATCACTTTCATTTTTTTTTTTCAGAAATGACTGAGCAACAAATTTATGCCATATGAGTGCTTTCTTTTTCTTTAAAAAAAAAAAAAAGCTTACTCTCTTTTGCCATTCCCCTCACTTCCCGTTGCTTTCCCTTCTCTCTCCCCACAAGAAAGGACCCTTCTTTGAAGCAAATATATAAAACTTAGTAAGGTTTGTATAAACTGATTTAGAATTAAACAAAATAAGGAGAACTGTTTGTATGACCATAATAATGTGAAGGAAAAAAACACTCCAAAAACTTCATAAAACTCATGCGAAACATACCTCCAGGGAGAGGGTAGGGTACAGGTATAGAATGAATGCAGAAATGGTTGCATGTGGTCGATCTGTTCATTTGTTTTACATGTTTATTATTTTCCTTCACATTATTATGGTGGTCATATAAATAGTTGTTCTGCTTAATTCTTAATCAGTTCATACAAATCTTAGTAAGTTTCCTTGAATTTTTTTGTTCATTTCTTACAACACAATATTCTGTTAGATTCACATGCCACTGCTTGTTCAGCCACTCCCTAAATCAAGGATTTCTTTAGTAGTCATGCAGGAATTGGGTGTATATGATCTGTTTCCATGGCTAACGTGTAACAAGCATCTGTATCTGGGGTTTGGGAGCAGTGGCAGAGAAGAAAGGCATGAGAACATGGTTGGGATATGATTGAAGGTTCTAGGAGCCAGTGATTACTTGAAATATGCACAAGCAGCACTTGTGGTTCCTGTGCTAGGTAGGTGTGCACACGTTCTGGCTCTTCATTTCTCTTCCCAGAATGACTAGCTGCCTCTCTTGTGAAGAAAGTTGTGAAGCTATAAAGCTGTTGACATGTCTAGGTGTGTGTTAGGCCTTGTAGGTCTCATAACTTAAAAGCTCTCGTATCTACCTACCTTACTGTATAAATTAAGTCCTGGTAGGAAAGGCATGCACAAGCTGCAGCAGCCAAAAAATTTCAGGCAGCCTTCAAAAAAATGTAGAGGAAATCCTTTGGCTGCCAGGGGGTGTGTAGGCCTGTGGTAGAACTTGAGTATTTCATGACAAACTGCTGACCCATTTTCTCTCTCTTATCTGTCACAGGAAAAGGAAACAATTGCCAAGTGCATCGCAGATCTGAAGCTGCTAGCAAAGAAGGCCCAAGCACAATCACAGTCAGTTCTGTAAAACTATTTCATCGTAATTAAGACATCGAAAAGAAGTTTTTACTGGCAGTGCAGAAGCTGTATTCTTTGTGACCCTTGTCAATAAAAATCTTTATCTGCATATTGTATTACCAATCTTCCTAAAGCTGAGCCTAAACCTCCCTTAGAAGTATCAGGTTTGGAAGTAGGAGGGTTACAGTTGTTTTATTGAAAGGTCATCTTTCAGCCCAACTGCTCTATGTTTTGATGTAGTAGTTGAAAAATTTTAATGAAGTTTAGGACACTACCAAAAATTCTCAAATTATATCTTAAATTTTAATTTTGTTTCAATCTACCATCTTGAAATAAAATAACTGATACTCTTAAGACATGGATGCCTTCTAAAAAAATTTTTCTGACAGATTTCATTAAAATTTAGTTTGTGGTTCCAGAGATTAAAATTTGCATCAGAATCTCTAGAATTCTTAGAACTCGTATCTTACCGTTTGATGATTGGGTTATGGTACTAAAGATTGTTTTGACAATTATTTCGGAAAAGTATGCATAAGAAATTTATGTCAGATGTTTCCCCATTGACTTCCATTATAATCACCCCATAGAGTATAGTTTGGTATGTTAAAAAGTCACACTAAGATTCTCAGTAAGTCACTGTCAGAGATCATATATTTAATTCTTCTCAGTGTCTTCAAGAAAGTACTGTAATTAATTATATAATTGAGTCATTAAACTTTATGTTCACACTTAAAGGCATATTATAAATATGGCACCTAATTTCCCAGGGTGTTTTGACTCATTTCATGGGACTTGGTATTTCAGCAACCACCATGACTTCATTTTTACTTGAATTGAGTGAGCTCTGTGCTATCAAATGTTGACCTGAATAATTAATACTAATAAGTTTCTGAAGTCTCCCCCTGATAAGTAACTTAATCACCAGGGATGTCTCTTTGGATAAAGTCTTAACTCTTTTTTTACTTCAACTAATATTGAAGCCATTGGACTGAAGAGCCCAAGTTTACAAGGCCACAAGTTAAGAAAGTTTGTTGTTTAAATTTCTCTGAGGCTATTCCAGGTATTTATCTGATCTGCTGAATGTCATTTCCACAGTTATCTGTCCTCTCCATTGCTTCTTATAAGAAAATAAATCTGGAGAAAACCTCAGAGGCCATGGAGTCCATCGCCCTCATTTTGCAGATGTTGAAGACATGAGCCCATTGTCATAGAATGGCAGAACTGAAAGTAAACCTGTTCCCTCTGACTCTGAATCCAGCCTTCTTTCCACTACACCTCGATGGCTTCACTTGTAGGACAAGATGCAGATTCCCCATTTGGTATTCAAAGCCGTTCACTAGCTAAGTCTGACTTAACTTTCCAGGCAGACTGACCTAATCCCTCTTCCCAAAAGAAGACATCCCATCTCCTGTCCCTGTCCCTTGACACAGGCTCTCCCTGTTTCTGGGAGTGCTCTGCCTTCTCCACTCTGGTTTTTGAGGTGGCTGACTCCCTCTGAGGCTTTCCTGAATTCCCACAGCTGTGAATGCTTACCCTTCCCTGTCCTGCCGGAAGTGACATTGTTCCCGTTTGCATGTGGTTTCCCTTAGTAGGATATAAATTTCTTAAGGACATAGACGGGTTCATTTTTTTTCTTTGTAACTGGGGCATCACAGTGCCTAATGATGAGTAGGCATTTAATGCAAATTTAGCAGAGAATTTTTGCAGATATCTTAGTGAAAATCGATTATATCTGCATTATTCCCCCAGTCTCTGACCCCTGTCAAAAAAAAGGAAGTTAGTTGGGACGCTTTTTTCCTATTAAGTTCACACTTGCCTGTCATGATCACTACTTCGTTTTTAGGGTTCACAAGCCATTTCCTACCTGAAATTTTTTAAAAAGAAAAAATGGAGTCAGACTAGGTGATCTCTGAGGGTCCCTCCAGCCCTAAATCTTTGATCTTCCTACCTCTGATTCCACAAAGTTAAAAGGGAGGGGGTGCTGGAACCACATTTTATAGTTGCTTTTGGTTACTGGAGATGTAATTTGGTCATAGTTGTAAGGTCATTTAGAATTGCTCTAGGGGCTTTTTAATTTTTTAAAAAATTTCATCTCTTTTCCTGAGGCAAAATGGTATAATGAGAAGATCATTGGACTTTCAGTCAGGAAGGCCTGAGATGAAATCTCACCCATATTCACTAGCTGCCATGATTTACCAAGACCTCTGACTAACTGATATAGGAGACTGGTAAGAGGAAATAATGAGAAGAATCCTCAGAATTGGTAAATCTAATGGTCTTGTCTCAGTCTTCATCTTTGTCAAATGCTGCATTTGACACTGGTGAGCACCCTTTTCTCAAGGATATTCCCTCTGCATTTTCATTCCATTTCTCTTGATTCTCCTACCTATGGCCATTCAGTTTCCTTTGCTGGCACCTCACGTTGGGTCTCCTAACTGATTGTTTCCTAAGGTTCTGTCCTAAGCCCTTTTCTCCAGGGGTCCTGAATCTGAGATCCACAGAGGGATTTCAAGGGACCCATGCACTTGGATGGAAAAAAAATGTATTTTAATTTTTACAAACTTCTAAGAAACTTAACATTTCCTTTAATTATTTAAAAACTGTGGAGAGATCCCATAGGTTTCACCAGACTGCCAAAGGAGTTCATGACACAAAAATGGATTAAGAATCCCCATTCTGCTCTATAGTCACTCAGTAACCCCAGCAGCTTCCATCCCTGTGGAGGTGACTCCTCTATATCCACCTCCAGTTTCTCCATCAAGCACCTATCCAATGTTTCAAGTGTCCCCTAGACATCTTAAATTCAGCATACCCCAAATTGAAATCATTATCTTCTAAACTGCCCTCTCTTTCTCAAATATTACCATCATTCCTGGTTCCACGTTCATTACCTGGGACTCTGCCTCGTTCTTCATAACCCATCAGTTGCCAGACCTTGCAGTTTCTTCCTTCTCTCTACTCGTCGGGCTGTCCCTTTGGTTCTAGCTCTCATCCTCTCTTGCCTAGTTTATTCTAGCAGCTAGCATTTTTACTTCAGAGGCATTTACACTGGACCTGGCATTAGGAATCTAGCCTCATTACTAACTGTGACATGGGGGAAATTGCAACTCTTTTTGCCTCAGTTTCTTCATCTGTAAAATGATAATAGCACCTACCACCTGGGGTTTTTGTGAGGGTCAGATGAGATGATATCTGTAAGGTCCTTTACAAACCTCGAAACACTATAAAAATGCTAGCCATTTTTATTAATAGCCACCTAATTGGTTTTGTTGCTTTACCACTAAAGTACATCCTGTACACTGCTACCTAAGTCATTTTTCTTAAGCGAAGATCTGACCACTGGTGGTCAACACCAGTAACTTCCTTTTGCATTTAGTATAAAAATATAAACTCCATCCTTCAAAATCTGACCCCAACCTATCTTTTTAGTCTTATTAGCTATTACTTCCCCTTTCACACTCTATGACACAGCCAAATTTGCTTTCTCTCTGTTCCTCACAACTTTCTATTTCTAGTCTCCATGTGTCTACTATTGGCTGTACCACTCCACCCCTCCCGCCTTGGAATCTCCAGTTTCCTTCAAGTGTAGCATAAGCCACAACTGTATGGAGCCTTTCCTGATTCCCCTCCACTCCCCACATCTACTAGTGCTCTCTCTCCCAGACTATCTTGTATTTAACTTCTTTATACATATTTTTATTTATTTACTTCATATAAATGCTTAATATATTTATAAATGTATCTGCTTTCCCCTTCTCCACCCACCATGAGATTGAAAGCTTCCTGAGAGTAGGAATTGTTTCATTTTTTTGTACTTGGATGTCCAGTGTACTTATATCCCCAGAGCCTGGAACACAGTAGGTTCTTAATAAATACTGGGTGGGTGACTGATTCTTCCTATGGTCAGAACTCAGCTCCTATAATAAAGCATGTTATAGTGGATAGTGTCAGTATTGGAGTCAGGAAAATCCTGATTCAAATTGTATTTCTGATCCTATGTGATTTAAGGACAAATCACTTACTCTTTCCAAATTTATCTCATTTGGAAAAGAGCAGCGGTCATAGTACACTACATATCTAATACTGGTGAAGAAAACATTTTTTAAACTTTTTAAAAAATTATTTTTAGGGTGGCTAGGTAGCACAGTGAATAGACCCTGGAGTCAGGAGGACCTGAGTTCAAATGCCGACTTCAGACACTTAACACTTATTAGCTATGTAACCTTGGCTAAGTTACTTAACCCTGATTGCCCAGCCTCCCTCCGCAAAAGGTAAACATAGATATATTAGCATTCTTTTTAAATTTTGACTTCCAAATTCTCTTCCTTCCTCCAACCCCTCCCACCCAATGAGAAGGTAAGCAATATGGTAATAATTATACATGTGAAATCATGCAAAACATTAGCTATGTTACAAAAAATAAAGTGAGAAAATTATATTTCAGTTTGTGTCAGAGTTAATTATTTCTCTCTCTGGAGGTGGCCAGCATTTTTTCATCATGAATCCTTTGGAATTGTCTTGGATCATTGTATTTATCAGAGTTGCAAAGTATTTCACAGTTGAGAATTGAACGGTATTGTTACTGTGCGCAATGATCTCCCAGTTCTTGTCACTCCACTTTGCATCAGTTAATATAGGTCTTCCCATGTTTTTTTTTTCCTGAAACCGTCAACTTGGTCATTTTTTATAACAATAGAACTCCATCATAATCATATGCCACAATTTGTTCAGCCATTCCACAACTCATGAGCATCACCTTGATTTCCAATTCTTTGCCACCACAAAAAGAGCTGCTATGAATATTTTTATACATATAGATCTTTTCCTTTCTCTTTGATCTCTGTGATATAGATCTAGAAGTGGCATTACTCAGTCAAAAGATAATACAGTTGTATAGACCTTTGGGCATAGTTCCTAATTGTTCTCCAGAATGATTGACCAACTCACAACTGTACCAGTAGTGTGCCTATATATTCCCCCATCCCCTCCAGCATTTGTCATTTCTGATAGGTATGAGATGGTAACCTCAGAGAATTTTTAAATTTACATTTCTCTAATCAGCAATGATTTAGGGTATTTTTTTTCATATCACTATAGATAGCTATTTTTTCTTCTTATAAAAACTGCCTGTTTATATCCTTTGACCATTTGTCAATTGGGGAATTGCTTTTATTTTTATGTATTTGACTCAGTTCCCTTTATATTTGAGAATATATAAGAGAAACTTGCTGTAAAAATTTTTGATGGGGGTGGAGCCAAGATGGCGGCATAGCAGCAGCAACATATCGCAGCTCTCACATAGCCACCCCAAAATACCCATAAAATAGGACTCTAAACCAATCCTAGAACTCCAAAACGCACACAAAGATACTTCCCACTAAAGTCAGCTTGGCTACGAGGAGCCATATCAGCACTGCGAACCGAAACCAGCCTGGCCTGAAGCCGTGGCTGTGCCCCGGGGGCGGCTGGATAGGAGGAGCAGAGGAGTCTCTCTGGTGAGCGGATTAGCAGCAGCTGCGAGTGGGGATTGCGAAGTTGGGAGGGAGGAGCAGTCCGGCCGAAAGGCCTCCAGAGCGGAAAAGCGAAAGGTGGAGGTTTTGCACCCGCCTTCACCTTGCAGCTTCCCGCCCATGGCCTGTAGACAGCAGGGGGACTAAGTGATTATTCTGAGGCCAGTGCTCTCGCGTTGAGCGGCCTGGATTCGGATCGCTGTCTTGGGCCTCGGTTCTGGAGTCTTCACTATCCAATCAGCCGGAAGTAATTAGGAAGGGTCCCAGCACCTTCCTGAGAGCTA